>CM069906.1:17351065-17690326 GCA_036172215.1 Camellia granthamiana | reverse complement strand
GATTGCTTCATATGCCATGCTTAGTAGCCGAGCCTATTTAATTGCATATTGCATGTGTTATATTGGACACTTAACATAGTTAAGAATCATGCATATTTTTCTAACTCATGTTTTGTTAGCTTGGAGTACTAGGTGAGTTTTTACGCTTTAGCATACTTGCATAAATGTGAATGCTGCCATGATTAGCATGCTTGCCATGAAGCTATGTGCTTATATGCTAAACTGAAAGAATGCCTGTGGATGAAGACTTGTTGTTTGAATTGGAATGATTCAACGAATGTGCGTTTTAAGCCCACTTTGTTGAGTGACAAATCATGTTTTACGCCCACTATGTTTGGTGGCAAATCCGCAAACTTTAAGCCCACTTGAGGTGGCAAATTCAAACTATTTTCGCAAACAAACATGAGTTAAATTGTTCCAAATTGAGTAAACTAGTCTATACTTGCTTGCGCGCATCACATAGAAAAGCTAGCTTAACAATCGGAACAAGAACACATAATGTTTATAAAAGATCATATGATGATTAGTAAAGGCCGATCTTTGATCGGTTGAGCGGGGGTGCTCAATTCATGACCTTCCCTTCTCGTACCTAAGTTTTTGAGCTGAGGCAACTTTGGTGATAATGGACACGTGGCCTTTGGCACGAGTCATGGGTTTCCTAAATTTCCCCAAAAACAAAATATTTAGGTAGCGACTCTGTATCTGGCAAAGCAGTCCAATTTTGACATTTTTGATTCAAAATCAATTTCCAAAACGATTTGCTGAATTTGGACTCTTTGGTGTTTATCAGTTTCATATTACACTTGTGAGATTAGATTTAGAACCACGGGAGTTTGAACTGTAGGGCTTTCTTTTAAAACTTTTCGAAGGGAGCTTGAAAAAGCCGAGCTACAGTTTCTGGTGACTTTGCTGGGGATTTAGAGAACTTGACTCGAACTCATGATATGACTTTTTTATTTACACTTATGTGTTTCTTTGCATTTGCATTTGTATTTGCATTGGTGCACTTAAGTCACAGTGTTTGCCGTCTACTATTCCTAAATGGTTTGCCGAGGCTCGCTTGGAAAAGCTTGCCAAAAGGTTGACCAGTTGCGGGCTCTACCATGATGGGAACACAACCCTTAGATCGGGACTACCATTGTACCGTTTGATTCTTCTTTCACTTCTCGGTGTTAGGTGTGAAAGGTATATTAGGTAGTCTTGCTAAGGTACCCTTTTTTGACCAATCAACTTAGTTGCATATCGGAAACCATAGAAACTATTCCAAACTAGGATAAGATGCTTACCCGAATGCAGGATTGTGTGAAACACTTGTTATGCATAGTGAACCCTAGTTCTTGATGAAACTACGACAGGGTAAGCCTACCCCATCATAGGAGTGTTTTGGCTCTCACTTGACTGTTATGTGCTTTTAGAGTGAGACTCTACACGAATGTATGTATCAGTTGTAAGTCTGGGTATCAGTTTTTGGGAGGCAGAATTCAGTAGTGAGCATGGTTCTACGACTTTGATTACATTAGTGTACTGATTAGAATCTGAGCAGAGATGCTGTACAGTTTATGATTTTTGTTTTCATTTTGCAAGGTAGTTTTTCATCATTGCTTCGGACGATTCTGTTACCCCCCAAGCACTCTGGACCTGAGTAAGGAGGATTTGTAGATCGGGGATCTTGTCAGGGGATAGCCAGTGTTTGTTTCACTCTCACCGGTTACTAGACGGAGGAGGATCAAGCAGAATTCACCAATCTAGCAGTCACCTTTTGCTTCACCTATGCCCAATCAGGCCCAATCTTCTACTTCTACTCTAGAAAGAGGGTATTCGCTAGTTTAGGTAACTCAAAATCCTCCAGTCAGCATGGAAGATATGCTTCGTCAGCTCCAGCAGACCATTGAGACTATGCAGCTAGATGCTGCCCGCCAAGTAGAATTGATAGATAGACTTCAGCAACAGCAACCACAACCGGCAGTAGCTTTTGCATCCCATGCACGCCCAACAGGTATGCCAGCACCCGGGGTCACAATCAATGTCTAAGAGAATATGGGCATCCCGACAAATCCAATCCCACCTCAGACCTCCAAGGCACTAGTTTACCAAATGGAGGCGCCATTTGAATTCGAGGTTGATGCCACTGCATTGAAGTTCAACAAGCTAGAAAAGCTTTTCAAGCGGGCGTAGGGTGTGAATTCAATCCCTGACATTGAGGATGGATACACAGATTCCGCAGTAACTCTGCCGGACAGATTTAAGATGCCGCATATAGACCGATTTGACGACTCTGGGGATCCCATGGTCCATTTACAATTATTCTCCGACATCCTACGACCAATGGGTCTTACCAGACTTCAGAAGTTGTCGCTTTTTGGCCGAACACTGTTGGATATAGCGGCCATCTGGTATGTAAAGCTGGAAGACTCTGTGAAATAGAACTGGGAGGAAATGACCGAGGCCTTCATCACGCAGTACTTCTATAATACCCAGATCGAGGTCAATACCCGTGATCTTGAAGCAACCCGTCAGGAGCCGAAAGAGGGTTTCTCGGACTTTGTGACTCGGTAGAGGGCCAAGGCCTCTATGATGACTATCCGACCGTCTGAAAAGGACCAAATCAAAATGATGGTCCGTAACTTGCAAGGGAGACTGTTACAGAAGATGATAGTCTTGCATTTGTTTACATTTACTGAGCTCCATGAAATAGGGGTGCAAATTGAGGATGCGATAAAGCGGGGTCTGATAGACCATGAGAAGGAATAGCCCAAGAGGCCCTTTATATGCAACTCCAATGCAAACATGGGTGGTAACACCTCTGTATGGCCTTCGGATGTGAGCATGGTCACCACCACACCCAAAACTGCCAACCCGTTCACGAACACCTCCAATACAACTGTACAAACCTCAACCAGCCAGGCCCAATCTCAAAGGGTCTTTACCCTGCACCACATGCCTTTATCCAAAGCCCTAGGGGTCCTGATCAAAAAGGGACATATTAAACCACTAGAGCCTCGTCCTCTATCCGATCCTCTTCCCCCAAGACACAACTCGGCCAAATATTGCGCTTTTCACCAGCAGCATGGTCATGACACCCACTAGTGCTATAGACTGCGTCATGAGATTCAAGATCTCATCGACAATAAGGTGATAGCGCCTCCCCAAAAGCCAAATGTCACTACAAATCCTCTCCCGCCACATAACCAAGCCCCCCCGGCAAATAAACCTCATCCATACACTAGCTGCCCCTTATGATCTCATCACCCTTTCTCACTTACCTAAACCGGCGTTGTTCATCCCTAAGAGCATAGACTTATGCATGATGAGCACGTCTTCACTCCAACCTGAACCAGTGGTGGTGATAGCGGAAGATGAAAGGAGGTTGGTCTTGGTGGAGAATATCAGTCCGTTGCCCGAGGACTCCGAGGACTTATCTGAGGGGATGTACAACCCGAGCTGCTATATTGTGCCAATCAATCAAGCTAAGCCAGAAATGGTGTTGCCAGCTGGAATGGTGGTCAATGTAGTTCGAGAGGATGGGCCAAGTCAGGGATTAGATGATCTAGCCGACCTGGAGGAAGAGGTAGACAATTTATAGTTTTTTGATAAGCAAGATCAAGGTGACGTGCATATTGATTGGTTTGACCTGAATGGGTCAACAGACAATTCTGGATGGCTAAGTGATGAACCTGATATAGATGAGGGAACTGGATCGAAGTTGGAAGAACAGAAAGCGGGGACCGCTGCAATGGCCGAAACGACCAATGGAAAGGGTAAACTACCAAAAACACCGGTGAACAACAATTGGCTCAGGAACTGGGCATTGTTAGTACTGTACATACAGAACAAGAAGCCGCGCAGGAGCGGTTTGGGCAAGAAATGAGTGAAAACAATCAGAAAGTTAGAAAAACTCAACACCCTGTAGGGAATGTTTGTGATAATACAGAGCCGGACGAGTGCTTGTTAGCTGCTAAAGAGGTCTAGTGGGATGACGACGACCTACACTTGGCCCATACCGACGAGGATTGGGGCAAAGACCTTCCTGACAATACTTGGTATGTGGAAGAAGTCGACCATATATGATAAGAAGTGGCCGATACTTCAAACCACCGCATCTGGACCAACCCGAGACATCTGGAAAGGATAAAGAAGTGGAGAAACAGAAGGAAAAGCAGTTAGAGGAAGAGGCTGTGCTGAAATTCTTAAAGAAGATTCAAGCTGACATATTTATCTAGGGTCTGCTTATGGCTTCGCGAGTGCACAGACAAGTTGTACTGACAGCGATGGATAAAGCTAAGTTGTCCATCGACACCACCCCGGAACAACTAGTGGGATTAGTCTTCTCGGGAGACGCTGCATTGACTTTGACCTTTTCAGACAAGGAATTACTGCCAGAAGGCTTTGCACACAACAAGCCTCTATACATATCCGTAGAGTGCCGAGAAAAGTGGATACCAGTTGTATTGATCGATATCGGGTCAACAATCAACGTCTGTCCTTGTCGTATGGCTTGTGCTATTAGTCTGAAATCAGTTGATTTTGTGCCTACAGCCTAGGTGATCTGGGCATATGAAAATACAAGCAGAGAGGTGATGGGGACAGTGCAAATCAGAGTACAGGTTGGCCCGGTTCAACAGGACATCAAGTTCCATGTTCTGGATGTCCCGGCTACTTTCAATCTCTTGCTCGGAAGGGCATGTCTATACCAAGTGAAAGCTGTCTCTTCCACCCTCCACCAAATTCTGAAGTACCTCCATGGAAAAGGGGTGGCCATAGTTTTCGGGAATTCATCTATACATTCTCCGCCAGAGGTCACCACACCTGTGCTGGAAATTGTGCATGACGAAAAGGATGTTTTCCTCTCTGGATTCACCTTGGCCGAGGCCCGGGCAGTACAAACCATCCTGGCATCTGATGAGGATTTTTATGTCAGTGCTCAATCGATCTACTTCATGAACAAACTCCAACGCATGCTAGGAATGGGATTAGGAAGAAGTAGCCGAAAGGGCATTACTGCGTTGGCTGATGTGCCACATAACCCATATGCCTTTGGTCTTGGCTATATGCTCACCAAAGAGGACTGGTGAAGAAAGGGAAAGAGATGGCAGGAAGAGCCAGAGCAAAGTAGATCAGGAAGCACTACGAGCTTGTGCATCGACTTATCCGGGGAACCCTGAATGGCTATTTTGTTCGGGAGGGTGAAGACTTCCCATTCTGTGGTTTCCCTGAACCCTAATTCAACTCTAAACAACAGCAGGTTCCCGATTTTGTGATTTTTTTTGTCCGGCAGCTGCAAGACAGTGATACAGAAGAAAGGGCTGACCCAACAACTGCTGAGATTGCAAATGGCACAGAAAGTGATTCCAACAGTGATGAGCTTGAGATAGGAACAACACTGGCATGTCTCATTTCGGATCCTCAGATTAACTCAGAGAACTTGAGGGATAACCTGACCGTTTCCATAATCGGAGACTAATCGGGTGCGAACCTTTCTAGTAGTATCTCAGATGCATCTGACGCACCATCCCTCATTTGGCAGCTGAAAGAGGGCTACCTGTCTAGCAATTCTAAGTCAGGTAGTAAACCAGAATCTGATTCCATAGAGTCCGTGGAGTCAGAATCAGATTCTAGTTCCTCTGAGTCTGGATCCAGTATTCCTGGGATTGATAATCTAGATGCCGAGGTTTTGTCCAGGTCATCTTTTTTCTTTTCTTTTGAGTCGGTTGTAACCGAAGAATTGGATGAGTTGGATCTTTTGAATGAGAATGCCACTGCAGATTTTGAGTATTTTCTGTGCTTCTTGTTTATTGCATTGATCATGATTTTCAAAATTTTGATGAAAACGATGAGGAAGGAATTCCTTTGGTTTTGAAAATTTTGATTAATCGAGAGGAGGATAGGTTTGTAAAACCCCTCGCTGATGAAATCATTGCTATTAATGTGGGTACTGAGAAGGATCGGGTCCACGTTGACTTCGGAGAAGTGCGAGCGCTTAGTCGCTTTATTAAAAGATTTGAAAGATGTTTTCTAGTGGTCCTACGAAGACATGCCTGGAATCGATCCTGAGATTGTACAGCATCGGATATCTCTTGATCCCGAGGCCCGACCCATTAAGCAGAAGTTGCGGAGAATACGCCCGAATTGGGCTTTGAAGATTAAGGAGGAGATCACCAAGCAGATAGATGCAGGATTTTTGCTAGTGTCTGAGTATCCGACTTGGTTGGCCAACATTGTTCCAGTGCCAAAGAAAAACGGCAGAATTCGGGTGTGTGCGGATTTCAGGGATCTGAACAAATCCAGTCTGAAGGACGACTTTCCTTTGCCGCACATTGATGAATTGGTGTACTTCACCGCAGGCTATGCGTTGCTCTCCTTCATGGATGCATTTTTCGGGTATAACCAAATTCTAATGGCACCCGAGGACAGAGAGAAAACCGCTTTCACTACACCGTAGGGAACCTACTGCTATCGGGTGATGCCGTTTGGGTTGAAGAATGCCGGGGCTACCTATCAACGGGCTGCAACCATAATTCTACATGATATGATCCATAAAGAGGTTGAGGTGTACGTGGACGACATGATTGTCAAGTCCAAGAAAAGAGGGGGCCATTATATCGCTTTGAAGAAATTCTTTCAACGGATCAGAGAATTTCGGTTGAGGTTGAATCCACAGAAATGTACTTTCGGTGTAACAGTAAGGAAAATACTGGGATTTTTTATCACACAGAGGGGCATCGAGGTAGATCTTTCCAAAATCAAGGCCATTTCAGAAATGCCACCACCAAGGACTGAAAAGGAGGTGTGAGGCTTTCTGGGTAAAGTGCAATTCATAAGCCGGTTTATTTCTAAATTAACCTTGACGTGTGAACCACTATTTGGTCTCTTGAAGAAAGGAAAGAAATTCCGATGGGATGATCGATGTCAATTCTCTTTTGAGAAGATCAATCAGTACTTTTAGAACCCGCCTGTGTTGTTGCCGCCAGAGCTGGGGAAGCCGTTGATTTTGTATCTGTCAGTAACGGACACAACAATAGAATGCATGCTTGCTCAGGAATCCGAGGATAGGGTGAAGAAAGCCATCTATTACTTGAGTAAGAAAATGCTGGATTATGAGACCTGTTACACTCCGCTCGAGAAAGCTTGCCTAGCCTTGGTATGGGCTACCAGGAAGTTGAGGCATTACCTATTAGCTCACTCTGTAATTCTGGTTTCTAGATTAGATCCCATCAAATATCTCTTCGAGAAACCAGCACTTACGGGTAGGCTAGCTCGTTGGTTGCTCTTTCTCTCCGAATTTGATTTGAAGTATGTTACTCATAAGTCTATCAAGGGGAGAGCGGTAACAGAGTTTCTGGCAGATCACCCAGTGGAAAGGGATGAAGCAGTAGAATACTTGTTCCCAGATGAAACTATTCTGCAAGTCGATGAAGAGATCTGGACAATGTACTTTGATGGAGCGTCTAATCAGTTGCTGATAGCACCCAACAATTCCCATATACCCTTAACCTTCAAACTCCGGTTCAAGGTATCTAATAATGAAGCAGAATACGAGGCATGTATCACTGGTTTGGAAGTTGTCCTGGAACTAGGGGCAAAAAGGTTGGACGTCATCGGGGACTCGAACCTGGTTGTGTCTCAAGCAAAAAGACACTAGAAGGTTAAAGAAGAAAAGATGAAGATCTGTCACCAAACCTTGGACATTCTGATTCCTAGGTTTGAGAAGCTAACTTTCACACATCTACTAAGAGAGAACAACAAGTTCGTTGACGCCTTATTAACTCTATCTTCCATGATAGACATGCCATTTGGAGTCTGGATGCATCCGATCATTATTGAGCAGAGATATACGCTGGCCTACGAGTCTATCGCCACAATAGATGAAGTGCAAGATCAAAACCCATGGTATTATGATATCTGGAACTTCTTGGAAAATGAGGTTTATCCACTAAGGGTAAATGCCAAAGATAAGAGGGTAATACGGCGAATAGCCATTCAATTTATCATCTGCGAAGGTAAACTGTACAAGAGGGGTCATCCGGGAATGCACAAGTTGTGTGTCGACGCAGAGGAATCAAAGCGCTTAATGGAGGCCATCCATGGAGGAGAGTGTGGAGCGCACATGAACGGAGTATTGTTAGCCCGAAAAATTCTCAGGCAAGGTTATGTAGACACCCCATTTTTTACCGACCTCAAGGCTTTGACGTCATCGTTTGTGCACTCGATGATCGCGCATGTTTGTGCCTGTTTTGAGCGCCCGAAGTTCTCGGCTGAGTGTCTTGTCTTTGAGCCTCTTAACACTTTGTGTTTTGACCTTGTTTTTGGGCCAAACCTTGATGCCTCTTACCTGAAGGGAAGGAAGGCCCTGCTGGCCACTTGTGGCACTTGTAGGCCACTTGAAGTGGTCGGTCGACTAGGGGAGGTGGCTGGCCGACCACCTTAAGTGGCCGGCGGCCAATTTTCTCTCTTTTTAGATATTTTCAGATCTTTTGAGCCAGCTGTGGCTCATTGAGGTTCATCCTCCATACACGTGTATGGAGGGATGAAGCAAGCTTTTTGCTTGCTTGTTTTATATAAGGGGAGCTCCCTCCCCCTTTAGAGGGGTTACAAAATTTTAGAGCTGAAATTTCTCTCTCTAGAACTCTCTATATATATATATTGTGCTTAAAAGTGAGTTTTCTTCACATATTTGCACTAAAACACATAGTCAAACACCTTCACTTTGGAGCTAAGGTCCATTGAAGCTTGGTTTAAGGTCTTAGGCTTGGTTTTGGTTCAGAATTGTTGTTGAATTGTTGTTGTGCTTCAAGGGTAACAACTTGTCCCTTTTTAGCTTTGTTTTGATTAAGTGCTTGACCACCTTTGCATGCTGTTTTAAGGCTGCTTTTAACCTCTCAAAAACTCTGATTTTAAGGCTTTAAAATGTTGGTTTGAGTCTTCTTTGGTTAGGGGGTGGTTTCCTCCCTTGGCTCTTTGGCTTGTAAAGCCTTTTGAGCCACCTTTCTTAGCTTTTGAAACACCCTTTGTTTGGCCTTTCTACCACTAAAACTCAGGGGAATTTCAGTGGTAGAAAGTTGGTTTTGAGGCTTAAAATAAGGGGGGGTGGTCCCCTCTCCTTGTATCTTGTTTGCTTGTGTTAATGGCCTCATACTTGAGCATGCTTTTCTACTCTTTTGTGACTTAGTTCAAGCATGTTTTTGACTTTGTTTTGACATGCTTTAACTCTAATTTTGGCTGGTTGGGTCACTTCTTTCTTGCTTTTGGTACTTGTAGTGCAATCATGCTTGTTGGCCTAACATGCTTCATGTTCTAGCCTATCATTCTAGCCTATCATTCTAGTTTGCGTTAGCTCTACTTCAGTATGTTTTTGCCACTGATTTAGCATGCTTTAACTCTATTTTGAATGGTCTTGGCCATATAAGACTTGTTATACATGGTTGTAGTGTAAGTGCCTTGACTAGTTTTGAGTTTTAAGGCCTTTAACATGTTGTGTATGTGATGATTGCATGTTTTGGCATCATTTAGCATGCAATTTCAGTACATATAGTGTAGACACACTCTCACATATTCCACTCTTTCATCACTTTTGAGAGTTGTGCTCTATGCCTTGCTTGTGAACCTACACGCGAACATGTTTTTCTTGCTATTCGAGCTTCAATTTCAGCTTGTTGTAGTCTTTGATTTGGCATGATTAAGCTCTATCGAGAGCTGGTTTGGTTGTTTATGCTTGATATTGCATGCTTCTAGAATGATGCTCTTTACTAGCTTAATGTATTTGGCTTTTGAGCATGTCTTGTATGGATTGTTTGCATGATTTAGTGTCTTGAGTATGCCATTTCAGCTTTGAAATCCTGCCACCTCCCTCATTTCTTCATCTTTTTTATTTTCTTTGAGAGTTGGCTGGCCTTGAGATTGTGTTTAAGCTTGGGATTGAGGCTTGTGCTTAGATGGCTTTAACCCTCTTTTGAGGGTTGCTCCTAGTCAAAGGCATGGTCTCTCCTATGTCTTAAATCATTCTTTTGGTTGATCTCCTCTCCTTAGAGGACTTGCACATTGAACTTAACCGGTTAATGGATTAATTGGTAAGCTAAAATGTGTAAACAAGAATTGAACCAAGTAAAACATGCAAGATAACATATGTGTGTTGCATTGCATGTGTTTGGATCAGATGTTAATCCAAACACAAGAAATGTGAGATGTTTCATACTCAAAGTGATGAAACGTGTCACGTTTCTTGGTCACCGACATGCTTGATCATGCATGATGGGATGGAGGCACTTTGAGTCTTATGTGCGCATTCACTAAGCTTGTACAAGCTTAGTTCTTCGGCCATCATGCATTGAAATGCTTGGTTGGTGGCTTGAGAGCCAAGTACCACACTCATTTGAGCTTGAGACATGATGATGAGGGTGGTAGTAGACACATTTCCGGCCAAATACATTGTCTTGGCTCTGTTGCTCTCTGTTGCAGCAAAGGCAGAATCCTGGAAAGAGAGGTGGCCAGTCGGCCACTTGCATTAGCCTACCGACCACTTGTACTGGCCGGCCGGCCAGTTGAGGTAGCTGATCGACCAATTGAGGTGGCCGGCCGGCCACCTGCAGGAGAAATTGTCCAAAGTGTTCCTGTGTTAGGGCAGCTGCAATCTGGAAGTTCATATGATGTTCTGAGATCACTGCGAGTGCAAACAGAGGCAACTCATGGCAAGGCAATGCATTTTCGGGCGAAGCAAACCGAGCATGCATGTCTCCCTCACCCGCAAGGCCATTTCACTGCTTATGATTAGTTTGTGTAATTAGTTATTCAATTTGTTTTGTAATATTCTAATTAGCTTAGTATAGCTATTCGTTTCAATTTGGCTTGTAATAATTAATTAGCTAAGTTAGTTAATTAGTTGTTTTGTAATAATTAGCTTAGCTTAGTGTAGCTTAGCTTAATTATTCGGACCCTCCTTCGAGATGACACAATGTTGTAATAAGCATGCGTGTGTGTGTGCATGTCTTCCAACCCCACGTCTTTCTCCCTTTTATTTAACCACTTTCAATGGTTAGTTTTAGGGCACGTTTTGATTAGCATACCTTATGTTTGCATGTTTACATCATTCATTTGTATTGCATGCACCGGGCTCGGCGCATCATTCAAACTGCATCGTATTTCAATACTTCTTTGAATACATGTATCAAATTGTCGCATTCATATGCCATGTTAGGTAGCCGAGCCTATTTAGTTGCATTATTGCATGTGTTGCATTAGGCATTTTTGTATAGTTAGGATCATGCATGATTTCTAACTAGTTTTCTATTTTGGCTCGAAGTACACTGTAAGTTTTATGCTTTAGCATACTTGCATGAATGTGTATGTTGCCATGATAGCATGCTTGCCATGAGACTATTTGCTTAAGTGCTTAACTGATTGAATGCCTATGGATGAAGGCTTTATTGCCTGAATTGGGACAATTCGATGATTGTGTGTTTTAATCCCACTTTGCGAAGTGGCAAATCATGTTTTCAAGCCCACTTGAGGGTGGCAAATCTGCGCTTTAGCCTACTTGCGAGTAGCACTTTCAAACCATTTTCAAAAACAAACACGAGTTGTTTTGTTCCAATTCTTGCGATTTAGTCTATACTTGTATGCTGTGCGCATCACATAGTAAAGATAGCTAATAACTGGAATAAGAACACATGAGGTTTATAAAACAACATATCATGGTAGTAGAGGCCGATCTTTAATCGGGCGAGCGGGGGTGCTCATTTCAGGACCTTCCCCTCTCGTACCCAAGTTCCTGAGCCGAGGCAACTTTGGTGATGACGGACACGTGGCCTTAGGCACGAGTCAGGGTTTCCTAAATTGCCCAAAAAATAAAATATTTAGGTGGCGACTCTGTAATCTGGCAAAGCAGTCCATTTTTGGCGCTTTTTGATTCAAAATCAATTTTCCAAAATGATTTGCCGGATTTGGACTCTTTGGTATTTATCAGTCTCACATTGCACTTGTGAGATTAGATTCAGAACCGTGACAGGAGTCTGAACTGTTGTAATACCAATTCGTGCCTCTTCAAAAGGGGGGCGTGTGAAAAAAGTCGAGTTTACAGTTTCTGGCGACTCTGCTGGGGATTTAGAGAACTTGACTCGAAACACATGATATATTATTTTATCTACATTTATGTGTTTCTTTGCATTACATTTGCATTGGTGCGCCTAAGTCACAGTGTTTGCCATCTGTTATTCTTGAATGGTTTGCCGGAGGCTTGCTTGGAAAAGCGTGCCATAAGGTTGACCGATTACGGGCTTTGCCACGATGGGAACACAACCCTTGGATCGGGATCACCGCCAAGGCACCCTCTTTGACCATTTGATCTAGTTGCATATCAGAAGCCTTTGAGACTGTTCCAAACTAGGACAGGTTGCTCACCCGAATGCAGGATTGTTTGAAACCGCATACGTGCGTAATGTAACCCTAGTTCTTGACAAAATAGGATAGGGAAACCCTACCCCACCATAGGGGTGTTTTGGCTCTCACTTGCTTGATATGTGCTGTTAGGGTGTGTCTCTACAAGAAATGCATGTATCAGTTTGCAAGTTTGGGTATTAGTCTGAGGACATCAGTGTTTGAGGGTATCAGTACTATGGCAGAAAATTTGGGGGGCAGAAATCAATGTTTGAGTACAGTTAGTCCAGCTTATGATTTTCAACTGTGTGTTATCTCTATCTAGGCCGAGATGCTATCCGTTTTTCTGATTTTTGTCTTTTGCTTTATTTTCTGTTTTGCAAGGTAGTATTTCATCATTGCTTCCGACGAGGTAGTTACCCCCCAAGCACTTTGGACCCGAGTAAGAAGGCTTTATCGATCTGGGGATCTTGTGAGTGGACAACCAGTGTTTGCTTCGCTTCCACCGGTTACAAGACGGAGGATAGTTTGGCATAGTTCACCAGTTCGTCAGTCACCTGTGCTCAGTGAGAACCAATTTTCTGCTTCTACTTCAGAGGGTACACAGAGTCTGATAGATCAGCAGTTTTCAGTCAGTATGGAAGAAATGATGCGTCAACTCCAAGAGACCATGGAGGCTATGCAGCGAGATGCTGCTCGCCAAGCGGAGGTCAACACTCGTTAGACAGAAGTTGTAGCCCAGCAGGCAAAACTAATTGCTAGGCTTCAACAATAGCAACAACCACAACAAGCCGGAGCATCTACTTTGCATCCACCCCCACCCCCACCTAGGGTTCCAACGCCCGGGGAGACAGCTAACGTCCAGGAGAATACGGACGTTCCTACAGGGCCAGTTCCACCACCAGTCCTAGCACAAACTTTAAAGACATCAGCCTACCCAATTGACACACCGTTCGAATTTGAGGTCAATCCAACTGCTCTGAAAGTGAGCAAGCTCAAAAAGCTGTTCAAGCGAGCTCAGGGAGTTAACTCGATCCCGGACATTGAGGACGACTATACGGATTCGGCGGTGACATTGCCGAACAGATTCAAAATGCCCCACATAGACCGTTTCGACGACTCGGGCGATCCTATGGTTCATCTGAGGCTATTCTCAGATATTCTGCGCCCGATGGGCTTGACTAGACTCCATAAACTATCTCTCTTTGATCGGACCCTGTCGGGTATTGCGGCCATTTAGTATGCTAAGTTGGAGGATTCAGTAAAAAGGAGTTGGGAGGAGATGGCCGAGGCCTTCATCGCTCAATATGCTTACAACATCCAAATCAAGGTCACGACTCGTGATCTCAAAGTAACTAGGCAAGAGCCGAAGGAGGGCTTTTCTGACTTTGTCACTCGATGGAGGGCCAAGGCCTCCATGATGACAACTCGGCCACTCAAAAAAGATCAGATAAGAATGGTTATGTGCAACCTACAATCCAAGTTGATGCAGAAGATGATCGTCTTACCCCTCCCCACCTTTGCTGACTTGCATGAGATAGGGGTACAGATTGAAGATGCTATAAAGCAAGGTCTGATTGACCAGGAAAATGAGCAGCCCAGGAGGGCATTTGCACACGGTTTGAATGAAGCTACAAGTAGTAGCACAGCCACGAGAACTTCTTATGTTGGCATGGTCACCACCACGCCAAAAACAGCTACACCCTTCACCGGTGCATCCGGAACCAGCTCACAACCAGCAAAAAATCCACCCCGGGGTCAGAGGACTTTTTCCCCGCTCTATATGTCTTTATCAGCGGCCTTGAAGGTCCTGATTAGAAAGGGGCATCTGAAGCCCTTGGAACCACGCCCACTACCAAATAACCTCCCTCCTACACACAACCCAGTTAAATATTGTGCCTTCCATCAGCAACATGGGCATGATACTAACCAGTGCTTCAGATTGTGTCATGAGATTCAAGATCTCATTAACAACAAGGTGATTGCACCTCTCGAGAAGCCAAATGTCACCACTAACCCTCTCCCACCACATAACAACCCCCCTCCTCCACCCAGGCAAATAAACCTGATCCAAACCATGGTCGTCCCGTATGACCCTAGCATATACATCACTCCTTCCCACCTGCCTAAGCCAACGTTGTTCATTCCAGAATGCACAAACTTGTGTATGATGAGCACGTCATTAACCCTACCCAGGCCAGTGGTGGTGATAGTTGAAGACAAAACTCAAGTGACCTTAGAGGAGCATGGGAATGTTGGTTCAGAACCTAAGGGATCTGCTAGCTTAACTGAGGAAGCATACAACCTGTGCGGTTATATTGTGTCAACAGATCAGGCCAAGCCAATGGTGGAGTTGCCAACTGGGGCAGAGGTACATGTTGTCCGGGAGGACGGGCCGAGTCATGGACTGGATGATTTAACAGAGCTTGAAGAGGACATTGCTAATCTACAGTTCTTTGATGAACAGGATCCGGGGGATGTGAGCGTCAACTGGTTTGATCTTAATGGAGTAACATATGCTAAAGGGTGGCTCAGTGACGAGCCAGATGTTGATGAGGGGTCTTAGCTGAAACAGGGGCAGTCAGAAACTGGAACATCTATAGTGGCCGGAATGGTCGAGAACAAGGAAGGATTGCCGGAGAGCACCAGTACAAAGAATTTTGCTCGGGACTTGGGCAGTTTGTGTACAGCGGACACAGAACAAGAGGACACGGTGAGGCGTTTTGAACAAGAGAGGATCGAGAATGATGACAGGGCTAGAAAAGCCAAGGGTCCTATAGGGACGGAATGTGTTGTGAGCCCGGAAACAACTCCGACGGAGCCGGACAATTATTTATTAGTTGCTGAGGGCATGTGGTGGGAAGACGACGATTTGCGTCTGGCCCATACTGATGAAGACTGGGGGCAGAACCTCACAGACGACACCTGGTACACCAAGGAGGTTGACCATATGACCCGGAGTGAGCGATACTTTAAGCCCCTACATCTGGACCAGCCAGAGGCATCTAGAAAGGACAAAGAAGTTGAGAAGCTGAGAAGCAGAAGGACAAACTGTTAGAGGAGGAAGCTGTACTGAAGTAGCTAAAAAAGATTTAAGCAGACATCTCCATCTGGGGACTGCTCATGGCCTCGAGGGTGCATAGACAAGTTGTCCTTTCAGCCATGGACAAAGCTAAGCTTTCAATTGACACAACGCCCAAACAGTTGGTAGGACTGGTGTTCCCGGGTGGCGCTACACTGACTCTGACCTTCACAGACAAAAAACTACCGCCTGAGGGCTTTGAGCACAATAAACCGTTATACATCTCTATGGAGTGTAAGGAAAAGTGGATACCAGTTGTCTTAGTTGATACGAGATCTACCATAAATGTGTGTCCGTCACGAACGACGTATGCTATCGGGTTGAAGCCCGCAGATTTTGCACCAACAGCCTAGGTGATACGGGCTTATGACAACACCAGTCGGGAGGTGATGGGGACAGTGCGGATTAAAACTCAGGTTGGCTCGGGCCAATAGGACATCGAATTTTATGTTCTGGATGTTCCAGCACCTTCAACTTGCTCCTTGGACGGCCATGGCTGCACCAAGTGAAGGCTGTCTCTTCCACTATACACCAGATGTTGAAATACCCTCATGGGAAGGGGGTGGCAATTGTTTTTGGGAACTCTTCAATACATCTGCCGCCAGAGGTTACTACGCCAATCTTGGAGATTGTGTATGGCGAGGAGGATGTCTTCCTATCAGGGTTCACCTTGGCTGAGGCTCGGGTAGTACAAGATCTTCTAGCTATTGATGAGGGGTTGTATATCAATGTGCAATCTGTTTACCTCATGAACAAGTTTCAACATGTGCCTGGGATGGGATTAGGAATGAGTGGCCAGAAGGTTGTCACTGCATTGGTGGAAGTGCCACACAATCCCCATACCATTGGTCTAGGTTATACACCTACCAAAGAGAATTGGGCAAGAAAAGGAAAGGAGATGGCTAGAAGAGCCAGGGCTAAACAAGCTGGGAAGCACTATGAGTTAGTGCATAGACCTATCCAAGGTACCCTAAACGGACGCCTTGTCCGGGAAGGGAAGGATTTCCCATTTTGCGGCTTTTCAGAGCCATGGCTAAATTCAGAGAGGCAGCGCTTGCCAGGTTTTTAGATCTTCTTTGACTTATAGTTACCAGGATGAAGTTGCCGAAGAGCAAACTGACCCACCAGTTGTGGCTGAACAGTGCAATGTGCATGAGTCCAGTGGCACAGATTCTGAGTTGAGAGCAGCACTGACCTGTCTTCTCTCAGATCCTCAGATCTTACCAGAGTACTCAGGGGATGATTTCTCAGTTTCCATGATCGGAGATAGCTCGGTTGCGGGCCCTTCTTTCGGCATTTTGGATGCATCCATTGCACCCTCCCTCGTCTGGCAATACGAGGAACACTTTTTATCTAGCAGTTCTGGGTCAGGTAGCGAATCGGAATCTGATTTCACAGAGTTTGTGGAGTCAGAATCAGATTCCAGTTCTTTTGAGTCAGAGTCCGGTATTCCTGGGGTTGATAACCCGGATGCCACTGTCCTGTCCAGGTCATCTTTTTCATTTTCTTTTGAGTCGGTTGTAACCGAAGAATCAGATGATCTGGAAGTTAATGAGAATGGTACTGCTGTGGCTTTTGAGTACTTTTCTGTGCCTTTAGTATATTGCATTAATCAAGACTTTCAAAATTTTGATGAAAACGACAAGGAAGGAATTCCTCTGGTTTTACAACATTTGATTGATCGAGAGCATGAGAGGTTTGTAAAACCTTTGGTTGATGAAATCATCTCAATTAATGTTGGTACTGAGAAGGATTCGCGTCTGGTCCAGATCGGGTCTACGTTGTCTTCGAAGGAGCGCAAGTGCTTAGTCGTTTTAGTAAAAGATTTCAAAGATGTTTTCGCGTGGTCCTACGAAGACATGCCTGGAATCGATCCTGAGATTGTACAGCACTGGATCCCTCTTGACCAAGAGGCCCGACCTGTTAAGCAGAAGCTTCGGAGAATCTGCCCAGATTGGGCTCTGAAAATCAAAGAAGAGGTCACCAAGCAAATTGATGCAGGGTTCCTGTTAGTATCTGAATGTCCTACTTGGTTGGCTAACATCATTTCGGTGCTGAAAAAGGACGGCAGAATTCGGGTATGTGTGGACTTCAGAGATCTGAACAAAGCCAGTCCAAAGAATGACTTTCCTCTGCCGCATATTGACGAATTGGTGGACTTCACTGCGAGGAATGTGCTGCTCTCATTTATGGATGGGTTTTCTGGGTACAACCAGATTTTGATGGCACCCGAAGATAGGGAGAAGACTGCCTTCAGTACCCCGTAGGGGACCTACTGCTGTAGAGTGATGCCGTTTGGTTTGAAGAATGCTGGGGCTACGTATCAACGGGCTACAACTACGATCTTGCATGATATGATCCACAAAGAGGTTAAGGTGTACGTGGGCGACATGATTGTCAAGTCTAAGGAAAGAGAAGGCCACTACACCGCCTTGAAGAAAATTTTCCAACAGATCAGAGAGTATCGGTTGCGGCTGAACCCTAAGAAATGTACTTTTGGTGTTACAGTAGGGAAAATGATGGGGTTCTTGATTACACAAAGGGGTATTGAGGTCGATCTTTCCAAAATCAAGGCCATCTTAGAAATGCCATCACCAAGGACTGAAAAGGAGGTGCAAGGCTTTCTGGGTAAAGTGCAATTCATAAGACAGTTTATTGCAAAATTAACCTTGACTTGTGATCCATTGTTTGGTCTCCTAAAGAAAGGAAGGAAATTCCAATGGGAGGACCGATGCCAAGTTTCTTTTGAGCAGATCAAGCAGTATCTACAGAACCCACCCGTGTTGTCACCGCCAGAGCCGGGAAAACCGTTGATATTGTACTTGTCAGTAACCGATACGACAATGAACTGCATGCTTGTACAAGAGTCTGAGGACAAAGTGGAAAAGGCTATCTATTACCTAAGTAAGAAGATGCTGGAATATGAGACCCGTTACACTCCGCTTGAGAAGGCTTGTCTCGCCTTGGTATGGGCTACCAGGAAGTTAAGGTACTACATGTTAGCTCACTCTGTAATACTGGTTTTGAGATTAGATCCCATCAAATATCTCTTCGAGAAACCAGCACTTACGGGTAGGCTAGCCCGTTGGTTACTTATTCTCTCCGAATTTGATTTGAAGTACATGACGCGCAAGTTTGTGAAAGGGAGAGCGGTAGCGGAGTTCCTAGCCGATCACCCAGTGGAGGGAGATGAAGCAGCAGAATATCTATTCCCAGATGAGGCCATTCTGCAGGTTAAAGAAGAGGTTTGGACTATGTACTTTGACGGAGCGTCTAATCAATACGGGTATGGGATAGGGGTGTTGCTGATAGCGCCCGACAATTCCCACATACCCTTAGCTTTTAAACTCCGGTTCAAGGTATCAAACAACGAAGCAGAGTATGAGGCATGTATCGCTGGCTTGAAAGCCACCCTCGAACTAGGGGCAAAACGGTTGGACGTCATTGGGGACTCGAACCTTGTTGTATCTTAAGCGAAAGGAGACTGGAAGGTTAAGGAAGAAATGATGAAAATCTACCACCAAACCCTGGACGTTCTAATCCCCAGGTTTGAGAAGTTAACCTTTACCAATCTGTTAAGAGAGAGCAACAGGTTCGCAGACGCTTGATCAACTCTATCTTCAATGATAGACATCCCTTTGGGAGTCCGAATGCGTCCAATCATCATTGAACAGAGGTATGTGCTGGCCTATGAGCTGATTGCTGCCATAGATGAAGTACAAGATCAAAACCCCTGGTACCATGATATCTGGAACTTCTTGGAAAATGAGGCTTATCACCAGGGGCAAATGCCAAAGATAAGAGGGCAATACGAAGAATGGCTGCTCAGTTCATCATCTGCGGAGGTAAATTGTACAAACGGGGCCATCTTGGAAAGCATAAACTGTGTGTCGATGCTGAGGAATTGAAGCGCCTGATAGAGGCCATCCACGGAGGAGAGTGCAGAGTGCACATGAGCGGAGTGATGCTACCTCGAAAGATTCTCAGACAAGGTTACTACTAGTCAACCATGGAAGAGGATTGTATTGGCTTTGTTCGGCGATGCCACAAATGCCAGATCCATGCAAATCGCATGAACATTCCGCCGTCAAAGCTGTACAACATGACTTCACCGTGACCATTTTCAGTCTGGGGGATTGATGTGATTGGGGCAGTCATTCCAAAAGGGTCGAACGGGCATGAGTACATCCTGGTGGCGATAAACTACTTCATAAAGTGGGTCGAGGCCCAATCCTATGCAATGCGAAAGGCGTCGCATGTAGCTAAGTTCATCAGAAATAACATTATCTGCCGGTATGGGGTCCCGAATGAGATCATCTCGGATAATGGTTCCCACTTCAAGAAGGAAGTGATCGACTTGTTGGAGAAGTACAACATGGCTTTTCATAAGTCATCTACCTATCGACCGCAAACCAACGGAGCAATTGAGGATGCCAACAAGAACATCAAACACATTCTGCAGAAGATGGTGGAAACCTACAGGGACTGACCAGATAAGTTGCCATTTGCTCTCTGGGGCTACCGGACATCAATTCGAACTTCTACTGGGGCAACTCTGTATTCCTTGGTTTATGGGATAGAGGCTGTTCTGCCTATCGAAGTTGAGGTTCTGTCATTGCGAGTAATGGTTAAGTGCCAAATAGCTGAGGCAGATTGGCAGCAGAGCATGTTCGAAGAACTCATGTTGTTCGATGAGAGAAAGCTGAAAGCACTGTACCACATTCAAGGTTATCAACGCAGGATTGCCAGGGCTTTCAACAAGAAAGTTAAGTCCAGGAATCTAAAAGAAGGGGATTTGGTGCTCAAAGACAACCGAGCTCCCATCCACGACCCTAGGGGCAAGTTCAGATCCAATTGAACTGGCCCTTACATCATTAAGTCTATTTGGTCGGATAGAGCTGTCATTCTGATGGATTTAGATGTCCTTGAGTTCTCCCAACCGATTAACATGGACAAGTTGAAGAAATACTATCCCTGAGTGGCTCGCTAGGCCGAAAACCCGAAAGGGTGACCTAGGCAAAAGTTAGAGCACAAAAAAATTGAAATAAGAAAAACTGAGCTCGCAAGGTTGAAAACCCAAAAAGGGCGACCTTGGCAAAAGTTAGAGCGCAAAAGAAGAGTGTTAACACCCGAGTGAACCTCAACCGAATTACGTAAGGCTTGATTCCCACCTTTGGGATACGTAGGCAACTTCGTTCTGAAGTCCAGCCATAAACACTTCCATATCAGCTTTGTCCATGCGATTTGTCTTGGCTGTCTTCGTTTATTCTACATCCAAGAGTTTGGTTGTGAGCTACAGTGCAGTGCTATTCAGACAAAGGGCAACTTTCCAGTTGATTGGATCCGGGGTTATACATCTCAGTGATAGATCTCGGGCGTGTCCAGTTGTGATCCATATCGAAAATGGTTTTGAAAAGTTTTAATAAAAGTTGATTTTGCTCTAATTAATCTTTTATAACTTAGACCATTTTTAGACCAAAAGGAAAATTTCAGTACCCATAACCTTCAATTTCATTGATTTCACTACAGAGTTCTCCGACTCTCAATACAAATTGAAGTTGCTTTTTATTACATTCAAAAAGAAAACTTGAAAGTACAGATTAAAGCAATAAACTAGAGGCATGGTTAAGTCAGGTGTTCCTGCGCCCCCTCCCAGAGCTTGTAGAAGCTTCAGATGCCAAAGTAGGCCTAGCTTGTGCCTCATCTTCAAGCCAAGCAATGCACTTGCCAGAAAGGGCACAACTGAAAGTGAGAGCAGGGGCCAGAAGTTCTCTCGTCCTCCATGCGGTGGCATACCGAGCTAAATGTGAGCCTTTGATCGGATATGAAGTCGGGTATTCCATTCCCTCTTCTGGGCAAGTCTGGTCGTGGCCGAACTAACGCCTAAACCGAAATGGAAAGTAAAAAACACAGTGCGTCAGGCCAATCAGCTGAATGCCAGGTTGCCGGGACATGCTGTAGCCTATCTGCAGCAGATCAAGCCAAGGACAACGCCAAGCGATGTCAACAGCAGATCGAGTGCACATCCATTCGCACCACCATCCTTCATCTAGGGCATCAACTAGCCGTTGGCGAAAGAAATAACCACGTGCTGAATATGCTGGGCAAGAGTCCACTACTTTCAATTTATCTACGAGCCATATCTGGGGAGGGATGGAAAATAAGAGAGATTAAAGAATAGAGAGGTGTACGTAGAGAGAAAGTGAGAAAAGGGTTTTGAGAGAAAAGTAGAGCCTGAGGGCCGAGTGATGTGAGAAATACATGTGAGAAGGATGGGAAACATTACCTGTAAGAGTAGTGGACTTCTTGCGAACCTGGTTGTCTCCCGGTGATGGAAAGCATCCAAGCCCATCAAGGTTTCGGCTAATGTCATGCCAATGCAGCTCTTGCCCTCTTTCAAGCCTTGGGCGACCTCAATCAAACGAATGCTAGACCCTCCAAAGCCAGGGGCAAGTAGAAAATGAGATAACATGCACAAACAAAGGACATGTCGCTGAAAACTTTGCCAAAGATAATCGTCGAGGTTACCGGGGTCAGAAAAATGATGAATTAGGCTGGGAATGTCCAACTCCCTATTGCGAATCAAAGACCGAGCGTCGTGCAAAGTAAGCCCACACATCCGTCCTAAAGCTTGGCTGTCGCCGAAATGAAACTGGGGCAAGATTTCCTCGTCACGTTGCAACTCCATCAAAGTTTGGAATTCTTCAAAAGTGGGGCACATCTCTTGACCCCCAAAGTTAAAAACATGAGTTACCGGATTCCAACACCTAGCCGCGGCATGGAGGAATGGAAAACGCAGCGGGGTGCGACTCAGCGTGAATAGTGCGTTTAGCCCAAAACCTCAGAAATTTAACTTTTCTGAGCCATCCAAAGCTGCAATCCAATTGGAGATTTTTTCGGCGAAGAACGGTTCTATTTGGGGCAAAAAAGGAGCTGAAATGAAGAAACCACGAAGCTGATGCTTTTGTAGAAGATAAGGCAGTGAGTGGAGGACAGATGGCAGTAATCTGGAGATTCTCAACGTTTCTAGCTGACCGGCCAGTTCAAGTAGCCAACCGGCCACCTTTACTGGCCGACTGGCCACTTTAAGTGGCCGGCAATGTTAATAAGTGGTCGGCAATGAAAATAAGTGGCCGGCAGCCACTTCTTGGCTCCAACAGAGAGCTTTTAACCTTCCTGAGTGCTGAGGATGCTGAAAACCTGAGTTTGATTCTATTTCAGATGCACCCTACTGTTTTGTTTAATAATTGTATTTGTTTATTGAGTTGTGGTTGTTTTGCTTATCGAGTTTGTTGCAATTTGCTTATTAAGTTTGTTGCAATTTGCTTATCGAGTTTGTTGCACTTTGCTTATCGAGTTCGTTGTAATTCGTTTATCGGGTTATCGCTGTTTTGCTTATCGGGTTTTTCTTTAGGTTGTCTTGTTTGTTATTTTTGTTGTGTCGGTTCACTACCTGACTTTGCAATGTACAAATGTTCAATGTTCATCAATCTCATTTTTGTGCAAAATGGTGCGATATTATGCGATGCTCAGAATATAAAATACAACACTTTTTCGATCAAAAAAGCTGCTTTCATTCCATCATGGTTTCTTTTTACAAAGGCACAAGTTTTAAGAAATAAAACTGCTTAGGACTGTACAATGAGCTAATATTACTAGCAAAAAAAAAAAGAAAGCAAAAACATCTGAACCGATGCCACCCAGCTCAGGATCGAGAGGCCCTCTTCATCCTCTTCTTCGGCTGAACAAACTCTGCACCATCGCCGTCGGCATCGTTTTCTGAACCAGAGCTGCCTCCGCTCCCATCCTCGGAGCCCTCCTCGGCATCGTGGCCACCCTCAGAACCTGAGCCCGTGCTGTCGCCTTCACCCTTAGATGGCTCTGACTGAGGACTCGCTGGCTCCTCCTCCCCACTAGGCTCACCATCGTCATTGCGTGTGACAGGCGCTCGACATCTCCCTCGGCTGTGCGCCGGAATCTCTCTCTCTACCACTCGAGAAGGCTCTGAGGGTCCTGTCTGCAAGGGTGTGACTTGAAAAGACAAGTTTGCATTTATCAACAAGTATCAAGTACAAGTGCGATATGTAGAGTATATGCGGAAATCAGATACAGTATGTGCATGCAGTGTGTCGTGTCAGATGTGATCCATACATATAGTGTATTAGTACAATGAAATGTTCAATTTTAGTATATCAGCAGAAGTATGATAAATGCAAGAAAACTGAAGAATACCGAAATGCCGTGGGAGGTCAACATCGTCTCTCTCTGCAAAATCATGCCCTCGAATGAGGCCATTGCCTGGAGTAACCCCTCGACAATACTCTACAGAGGGCTGCAAATGCAAGTTGAAATCATGAGTGCATGAATGAATGCATAAGTATCTGAGCGAAAATGAAATGCATAAAAGCTGTAAAGTATACTGGAGGTGAACTAGGCATCCTGATGTATCGGTGATCAGGCAATGGGGGCTCGAGTGGAATCTGATAAGGTATCCCACCATACCGCCAACCTGTCAGCTCAGTCGGGGGATCCGGCCATCCAGCGCACTACCTAGTAAAAGGCATTCCTCTGACCTCACCTCTCGGTGCCTGAGCCCTGCTCGTCGAGGGGGCGCCTACTGTCCGAGCCCTGCTCGAGAACGCAATATCAACTGCTCTCCCCGTGTGAGCACGAGCACCTGTCAATGGGGGCATGAGATATGTCTGGAGGTAAGTCGTGTAGTCCCCCTCCCTAATGAATCGGTCTGCATCTGAGCCTCGTATGACGTCAGTAAGCTCCTGAGGGAAGAGACTCTCTGTGGCCCACATAGATGGTGGTGGAGGCAAAGGAACTGACTGCAATGGCAAGCCCAATGTCTGGCGCATGAAGCGCTCACCTAAGAACTAGGCTCGGCCCACAGGTCCCTCGAATACAAGCCGATATCGAGAGGCACCCCGAGCTCCGGCAAAATGAAACCGGGCAAACTCTAGCATCACCGCCCAAGGCTGCCATGTAATCTGCAGACAACAAGTGCATTAGTTCCCATTTAGATATGCAAAGTGAATTGAAGATGAAAGCAGGAAAAACTGTGAGTTTTGAATTACCTCTGTTGTCCTCACTATGTCGAAGTACTGGCGTAGGTATGGGAGGGTCTCCCGGGCCCTCGACTGGCATCTACCATCGTATTGATGTGAATAGAGTACCTCGGGCGGCGTCTTAACCTCTAGCTCGGGAGCAAGTGAGGGGAAATAGTTGTATACTCACAACTGTGAAAAGCAAGACAATGGCAGTGAGAATACATAATACAGTAAGTGCAGAAAGTTGAGTATGGCACAATGTATAGAAAGTACAAGTGCAAAGCAGAGATTAGACTATGTGTGTGCAGTATGCAATGTGTGTAGTGTACAAAAAGTGCAAAGCAGAAAGCACAGTAGAGAATGTAAAACAGAAATGTAAAGCGTACCTTCCAGGCTTGCCAATAACCGCCCACTCTGTTCCCCGCTCCTGCGGGAGGTCGAGCTCATGTAACAGTAGAGGGTAGCGAGGCCGGTGGCCCCCCCAATCATAGTGTCACACCTGGGATAGGTCCACTAAGGCACTCAGAAGATATAGCCCAACTGTGTTCCCTCTGTCGGCAAACAGGGTAGTGTCGAAGAGAAACATAAGGAAGCCTCGAGCATACTGCTCTGTCTCCACGATCGTCGTAGGCTCTCTCCCTCTGAAGTGGTCAGCAAACCAAGTGTACCGAACCAAGCCTGCTAAGTAGAAAATAGGCGGGTGTGCTCCCAACAGATAGGTCTAAGCAGCCTCCCACTCGCCATGTCGGAGTCGTAGAGGATCGGTTGGCCTCCTACCTCAAGGCCTGTCAGCATGGCGAAGTCGTACGAGGTCATGGTCATATCCTCCGTGGTAGAGAAGAAATAGAAGGAGTTGGTGGTGCCCCACCATTTCTCTACCAATGTTCCTAGAAGGGTCCTGCTCGCCATGAGACATAAGAGCCCCGTGCAGAATAGGCCAAATCCCACCTCGTCAATAATCTGGCGCACGCCGTCAGGGAGCTCCATGTACCACTCCCTCGCCGTGGTGGACCCGTACTCGCAGGTGAAACGGAGTCAACCTATGTGGATGAACAAAAATACAGTATGCATGTGTTCAGAATGAACAGAAGTACAGTGTGTGAATGTGTTCAGAAATGAGCAGATGAAATACGCAGCAAAAGTACGAGCTATGCAAGAAATGTAAAGTACATCGCAGGAAATACAAGAGTGCAGTGTGTACCTCAGTGGCGTCGTGAGACAGATGGGACTCTGGCTCCTGTAGCGGCAGGTTTGCGGACGCACGCCATGCGAATCCAGTGAAGTGGCGCACCGTGCTAGGTGGTAGCATATGTACCTCGGGATGGAACATTGCGGGGTCAAATGGTCGGATCCTCGGTGGCAATGGAATGTGCTCGGGCTCCTCCTCCATCCTTGGAGAACCCCCATCGTGTGGCGTGTCGTCTGCCATCTGAAAGAAGGTGAAAAATGAGCAAAATGGGCAAAAGGTGCCAAAAGTCAACAAAAGTCAACCATCAGGAAGGGAAAAAGTCAAAGAAAGTCAAAGCCTAGGAAAACGTGCGAAACTCAAGACAAACTTGGGGGAAACATACCTCAAATGGTGAATGTGGAGAAAAAAGCTCCGAAAACAACTTTTGTTCGGTTCAAAACAAAGAGAATCAAAAGGTCTTAGCGAATCAACTTCGCGAGGGGCGTTGGAAAACGGTGTGTGGAGCATAGATCTAAGAAGAAAAGGGTCTAGAGACAAGAAAGGAAGGATTTTCAGCACTGTGGGTGTGAGAAAAGTGATTTGGGTTTGTGTTTTTAAAATTCCCCGTATGAAAAGACCAAAACTGCCCTGAATTTCCTAAACTGGCCGACCGGCCAGATTTTGTGGCCGACCGACCACTTGGGTGGCCGGCAGGTTTCCAGTGTCCCCTCTAAGTGTTTTCAGACTATTTTGAGTCCTTGGTTCTCAAGAAAGTGCAAGAAGAGCCCACTTTTCAATGCAAAGTTTCTCTGCAAAAGTTCAACTCATGTCTTCGATGTGTGACTCGCCGTCGGCCGGCATGAATGAGGTGTATCCTTTTTGAAATACATTGTAACCCTTCCGAGAGGTAAATCGGAGGTTACAACTGAGTTAGCCTTGTTAAATTCATGCATTTCTTTATTCGATGTTTCGCATTGAACATGCTATTGATGTTGCATTGCATGTGCATCGTTGTCATTGAGCATAGAATACGTTTGATACAGCACATTGCGTTACCCATGTTTCTATGCTGCATAGAATATGTATGTCATGTTGTATTGCATTGCGCATGCTCTTACATTCGTATAGAAGTTGTCTGTACCTGTTACATTGTGCATGCATTCGGTGTTGCCTAGAACACGCTTCATGTTATGCTTCTGTTCTGTTTTTGGCATTTGGCATAATGTGTATGAAACATGCCTTCCTAAGCATTGTATCATGATTATTGATGTTGCATTGAATATGCATTTTTATTGCATTGTACTTGTCGAAGTTTCTTCTTTATACAGGCACAATATTGTATGTACGGTTCATTCAAAGCTGGTGCAACCAGACGGTATTGTATGTACGGTTCATTTAGAGGAATTCTGGGTAAAACCATTCCTCTCCCTCATCCCGTTGGTTAGAGACATTCGGGTACGCCTGATGTCTGCATTGGCATCCCGTAGGTTAGAAACACCTGGGTACGCCCGGTGTTTGCACTGACACCCTGTTGAAAGCGTTTGGGTCGTGTGCTCAGTGTTTCCTTTCCCTCTCTAGCATGTAATACACTGAGAGGTGTCTCTTTTCCCTCTCTCGCGTGTGATACGCTGAGAGGTGTTTCCTTTCCCTCTCTTGCGTGTGATACACTAAGAGGTGCTTTTGTTTCCCTCTCTTGCGTGTGATACGTTGAGAGGTGTTTTCTTTCCCTCTCTCCCGTGTGATACGCTGAGAGGTGCTTTCTTTCCCTCTCTCCCGTGTGATACACTGAGAGGTGCTTCTGTTTCGCTCTCTCGTGTGTGATACACTGAGAGGTGTTTTCTTTCCCTCTCTCGTGTGTGATACACTGAGAGGTGCTTTCTTTCCCTCTCTCGCATATGATACGTTGAGAGGTGCTTCTATTTCCCTCTCTCATGTGTGGTACACTGAGAGGCGTCTCTTTTCCCTCTCTCGCGTGTGATACGCTGAGTGGTGCTTTCTTTCCCTCTCTCACATGTGATACGCTGAGAGGTGCTTCTGTTTCCCTCTCTCGCGTGTGATACGCTAAGAGGTGCTTCATTTCCCTCTTTCGCGTGTGATACGCTGAGAGGTGCTTCTGTTTCCCTCTCTTGCGTGTGATACGCTGAGAGCTGTTTCTTTCCCTCTCTCGCGTGTGATACGCTGAGAGGTACTTCCTTTCCCTCTCTCGCGTGTGATACGCTAAGAGGTGCTTCCGTTTTCTATCTCGCGTGTGATACGCTAAGAGATGCTTCTGTTTCCCTCTCTCGCGTATGATACGCTAAGAGGTGTTTCGTTTGAGACTTCGGATATTTTCGGTAGTCGCTTTTAGCCTTTCCTGCGTAAGGCACAGTGAAGATTGCATAATTTTCTTACATCCTTTCTATTGAAATGTGTGAGACTGATGTAACTTGTCGGTTTGCTTAAAATGTTGTATTTATTTTGCGTAAATGCTTCATTACAGCCCTCTTTGCATAATCATAAGTTTTGCTCTTGCATCATGCATATCATTTGCATTTTGCCCCTGCCTGTGGGCGCATCTATTTTGTTATCTTGCTTGTTTGTCTAAGTCTTCGGCCTTGTCAAAAATGGGTCGTCTCTGGGCTTTGACATTCACTCCTGCCATTTCATGACTTCTGAGTTCTGTCAAAGAGGGGCAACTGTAGACACCCCATTTTTGACCGACCTCAAGACTTTGACGTCATCGTTTGTGCACTCGATGATCTTGCATGTTTGTGCCTATTTTGAGCGCCCGAAGTTCTCGGCTGAGTGCCTTGTCTTTGAGCCTTTTAACACTCTGTGTTTTGGCCTTGTTTTTGGGCTAAACCTTGATGCCTCTTGCCTGAAGGGGAGGAAGGCCCTGCCGACCACTTGTGGCACTTGCCGGCCACTTTTCTCCCTTATAGGCCACTTGAAGTGGTCGGTCGGCTAGGGGAGGTGGCCGGCGGCCAATTTTCTCTCTTTTAGATATTTTCAGATCTTTTAAGCCAACTGTGGCTCACTGAGGTTCATCCTCCATAAGCAAGATTTTTGCTTGTTTGTTCTATATAAGGGGAGCTCCCTCCACCTTTAGAGGGGTTACAAAATTTCAGAGCTGAAATTTCTCTCTCTCTCTCTCTCTATATATATATATTGTGCTTAAAAGTGAGTTTTCTTCACATATTTGCACTAAAACACATAGTCAAACACCTTCACTTTGGAGCTAAGGTCCATTGAAGCTTGGTTTGAGGTCTTAGGCTTGGTTTTGGTTTAGAATTGTTGCTAAATTGTTGCTGTGCTTCAAGGGTAACAACTTGTCCCTTTTTAGCTTTGTTTTGATTAAGTGCTTGACCACCTTTGCATGCTATTTTAAGGCTGGTTTTAACCTCTCAAAAACTCTGATTTTAAGGCTTTAAAATTTTGGTGAGGGGGTGGTTTCCTCTCTTGGCTCTTTGGCTTGTAAAGCCTTTTGAGCCACCTTTCTTAGCTTTTGGAACACACTTTGTTTGGCCTTTCTACCACTGAAACTCAGGGGAATTTCAGTGGTAGAAAGTTGGTTTTGAGGCTTAAAACAAGGGGGGTGGTTCCCTCTCCTTGTATCTTGTTTGCTTGTGTTGATGGCCTCATACTTGAGCATGCTTTTCTACTCTTTTGTGACTTAGTTCAAGCATGTTTTTGACTTTGTTTTGGCATGCTTTAACTCTGATTTTGGCTAGTTGGGTCACTTCTTTCTTGCTTTTGGTACTTGTAGTGCAATCATGCTTGTTGGCCTAACATGCTTCATGTTCTAGCCTATCATTCTAGTTTACGTTAGCTCTACTTCAGTATGTTTTTGCCACTGATTTAGCATGCTTTGACTCTGTTTTGAATGGTCTTGGCCATATAAGACTTGTTATGCATGGTTGTAGTGTAAGTGCCTTGACTAGCTTTGAGTTTTGAGGCCCTTAACATATTGTGTATGTGATGATTGCATGTTTTTGCATCATTTAGAATGCAATTTCAGTGCATATAGTGCAGACACACTCTCACATATTCCACTCTTTCATCGCTTTTGAGAGTTGTGCTCTATGCCTTGCTTGTGAGCCTACACACGAACATGTTTTTCTTGCTATTCAAGCTTTAATTTCAGCATGTTGTAGTCTCTGATTTAGTATGATTAAGCTCTGTCGAGAGCTGGTTTGGTTGTTTATGCTTGATATTGCATGCTTCTAGAATGATGCTCTTTACTAGCTTAATGTATTTGGCTTTTGAGCATGTCTTGTATGGATTGTTTGCATGATTTAGTGTCTTGAGCATGCCATTTCAGCTTTGAAAATCTATCACCTCCCTCATTTCTTCATCTTTTTTATTTGCTTTGAGAGTTGGTTGGCCTTGAGATTGTGTTTAAGCTTGGGATTGAGGTTTGTGCTTAGATGGCTTTAACCCTCTTTTGAGGGTTCCTCCTAGTCAAAGGCATGGTCTCTCCTATGTCTTAAATCATTCTTTTGGTTGATCTTCTCTCCTTAGAAGACTTGCACATTGAACTTAACCGGTTAATGAATTAATTAGTAAGCTAAAATGTGTAAACAAGAATAGAACCAAGTAAAACATGCCAAGATAACATATGTGTGTTGCATTGCATGTGTTTGGATCGGACGTTAATCCAAACACAAGAAATGTGAGATGTTTCATACTCAAAGTGATGAAACGTGTCACGTTTCTTGGTCGCTGACACCCTTGATCATGTATGATGGGGTGGAGGCACTTTGAGTCTTATGTGCGCATTCACTAAGCTTGTACAAGCTTGGTTCTTCGGCCATCATGCATTGAAATGCTTGGTTGGTGGCTTGAGAGCCAAGTACCACACTCCTTTGAGCTTGAGACATGAGGAGGAGGGTGGTAGTACACATATTTCCTGCCAAATACATTGTCTTGGCTCTGTTGCTCTCTGTTGCAGCAAAGGCAGAATTTTGGAAAAAGAGGTGGCTGGCCGGCCACTTGCATTAGCCTACCGACCACTTGTATTGGCCGGCTGGCCAGTTGAGGTAGCCTACTGACCAGTTGAGGTGGCCGGCCGGCCACTTGCAGGAGAAATTGTCCAAAGTGTTCCTGTGTTGGGGCAGATGTAATCTAGAAGTTCATATGATGTTCTGAGATCACCGCGAGTGCAAACAGAGGCAACTCATGGCAAGGCAATGCATTTTCGGGCGAAGCAAATCGAGCATGCATGTCTTCCTCGCTCGCAAGGCCATTTCACTGCTTATGATTAGTTTGTGTAATTAGTCATTCAATTTGTTTTGTAATATTCTAATTAGCTTAGCATAGCTATTCGTTTCAATTTGGTTTGTAATAATTAATTAGCTAAGTTAGTTAATTAGTTGTTTTGTAATAATTAGCTTAGCTTAGTGTAGCTTAGCTTAATTATTCGGACCCTCCTTCGAGAGGACACAATGTTGTAATAAGCGTGCGTGTGTGTGTGCATGTCTTCCAATCCCACGTCTTTCTCCCTTTTATTTAACCGTTTTCAATGGTTAGTTTTAAGGCACGTTTTGATTAGCATACCTTATGCTTGCATGTTTGTATCATTCATTTGTATTGCATGCACCGGGCTCGGCATATCATTCAAATTGTATCGTATTTCAATACTTCTTTGAATACATGTATCAAATCGTTGCATTCATATGCCATGTTAGGCAGCCGAGCCTATTTAGTTACATTATTGCATATGTTGCATTAGGCATTTTTGTATAGTTTGGATCATGCATGATTTCTAACTAGTTTTCTGTTTTGGCTAGAGTACACTGTAAGTTTTACGCTTTAGCATACTTGCATGAATGTGTATGTTGCCATGATAGCATGGTTGCCATGAGGCTATTTGCTTAAGTGCTTAACTGCTTGAATGCCTGTGGATGAAGGCTTTATTACCTGAATTGGGACAATTCGATGATTGTGTGTTTTAAGCCCACTTTGCGAAGTGGCAAATCATGTTTTCAAGCCCACTTGAGGGTGGAAAATCCGCGATTTAACCTACTTACGAGTAGCAGTTTCAAACCATTTTCAAAAACAAACACGAGTTGTTTTGTTCCAATTCTTGCGATTTAGTCTATACTTGTATGCTGTGCGTATCACATAGTAAAGATAGCTAATAACCGGAATAAGAACACATGACGTTTATAAAACAACATATCATGGTAGTAGAGGTCGATCTTTGATCGGGCAAGCGGGGGTGCTCATTTCAGGACCTTCCCCTCTCGTACCCAAGTTCCCGAGCCGAGACAACTTTGGTGATGACGGACACGTGGCCTTAGGCACGAGTCAGGGTTTCCTAAATTTTCCAAAAAATAAAATATTTAGGTGGCGACTCTGTAATCTGGCAAAGCAGCCCATTTTTGGCGCTTTTTGATTCAAAATCAATTTTCCAAAATGATTTTCCAGATTTGGACTCTTTGGTATTTATCAGTCTCACATTGCACTTTGTGAGATTAGATTCAGAACCGTGACAAGAGTCTAAACTGTAGTAAGACCAATTCGCGCCTCTCCGAAAGGGGGGCGCGCGAAGAAAGTCAAGTCTACCGGTTACTACTGGTCTACCATGGAGGACGATTATATCGGTTTTGTTTGGCGATGCCACAAATGCCAAATTCATGCTAATCGCATGAACATTCCGCCGTCGAAGCTGTACAACATGACTTCACCATAGCCTTTCTCAGTCTGGGGAATTGACATCATCGGCGCAATCACACCAAAAGGGTCAAATGGGCATGAATACATTCTGGTGGCAATTGATTATTTCACGAAATAGATGGAAGCTCAGTCTTATGCAGTATTGAAAGCAGCGCATATGGCTAAGTTCATCCGAAACAACATCATTTGCCGTTATGAAATCCCAAACGAGATCATCTCAGATAATGGTCTCCATTTCAAGAAAGAAGTGATCGACTTGTTAGAGAGATACAACGTGACTTTTCATAAGTCATCCACATATCGGCCACAAACCAACGGAGCTGTTGAGGCCGCCAACAAGAACATCAAAAATATTTTGCAGAAAATGGTTGAGACTTACAGGGACTGGCCAGACCAATTGCCATTTGCACTCTGGGGTTATAGGACTTCAATTCGGACGTCTACTGGGGCAACTCCTTACTCTCTTGTTTATGGGATGGAAGTTGTTCTGCTAATCGAAATAGAAGTTCCGTCGCTGTGGGTTATGGCTGAATATCAGATAGCAGAGGCAGACTGGCAGCAGAGCAGGTTCAAAGAACTGATGCGAGAAGGCTGAAAGCACTGTACCATGTTCAGGGCTATCAACGTAGAATTTCCAGGGCTTTTAACAAGAGGGTTAAGTCCAGGAATCTCAAAGAAGGGGATTTGGTGCTAAAAGACAACCGAGCTCCCATCTATGACCCTAGGGGCAAGTTGAGACCCAATTAGACTGGTCCTTGTATCATCAAAACTATCTGGTCGGGTGGAGTTGTTATTCTCATAGACCTGGATAGCCTAGAATTTTCCCAACCGATCAACATGGACAAGTTGAAGAAGTACTATCCCTAAGAGGCTCGCTAGGCCGAAAACCCAGAAAGGCGACCTAGGCAAAAATTAGAGCACAAAAAATTAGAAAAAAAGAAAAACTGAGCTCGAAAGGTTGAAAACCCTAAAGGGTGACCTTGGTAAAAGTTAGAGCGCAAAAGGAGAGCATTAATACTCGATTGAACCTGAACCGAACTACGTAAGGCCTGATTCCCATCTTCGGGATACGTAGGCAACTTCATCCTGAAGTTCGGCCATAAACACCTCCAAATCAATTGTCCTGTCCATGTATTTGATCAGGCCATCTTTGTCTTTTCTTTATCTGAATGTTCGGTCGTGATCGTCTCTGAGAATTGGTTATAGTGCTGAGTAGTGCTATTTAGACAAGGGGCAATTTTCTATTTTTTTTTTGGATTCAAGGTTGTGCATCTTGAGGATAGATTTCATGCGTGCCAAGTTGTGATCTTTATCGAAAATGGTTTTGAAAAGTTTTGATAAAAGTTGATTTTTGTTCAAAATTTACATTTTACAACTTAGACCATTTTTGGATCAAAAGGAAAACTTTCAGTGCTCACAACTTTAATTTCATTGATTTTAGTACAAAATTCTCCAACTCTCGATACAAATCAAAGCTGCTTTTTATTACATGCATAAAACTTGAAACGTAAGATCGAAACAATAAACTTGGGGCATAGATGAGTCAGGTGTTCCTGCGTCCCCCGCTTGTGCTCGTGGAAACCTCTGATGCAAAGGTGGGTCCGGATTGTGCCTCATCTTCAAGCCAAGTCAGGCACTCATCAAAAAGGGCACAGTTAAAACTAGGGGCAGGAGTCAGAAGCTCTCTCGCCCTCCAAGCAGTGAGGTATCTAGCCAAATGTGAACCTCAGATAGGGAATGAAACTGGGTACTCTACCCTCTGGGCAAGTCTGATCATGTCCAAACTGATGTCTGAACCGAAACGAAAAGTAGAATATGCAGTGTGTCAAGCCAATCAGTTCAATACCGATGCCGAGCCATGTTGTAGCTCATTTCGGTCAGATCAAGCCAGGAGCAATGCCAAGCAATGTCAGCAGCAGACCTGTTGCACATCCAATGGCACCACCATCCTTTATTCAAAAAATCAACTAGTTGTTGGTAGAAAAAGTATGCTCAGGTTAAGTATGTGGGGCAAGAGTCCACTACCTTCAGCTTGTCCATAAGCCATATCTAGGGAGGGATGAAAGAAAAGAGAAATTAAAGAATATGAGGTATACGTTGAGTGAAAAAGTGAGAAAAGGGCTTTGAGAGAAAAATAGAGCATAAGTGCCGAGAGATGTGAGAAACACATATTAGAAAGGGTGGGAAATATTACCTAAAGAAGTAGTGGACTCCCCGCGAATTTGTTTGTCTCTCGCCAATGAAAGGCATCTAAGCCCATCAAAGTCTCGGCCAACGCCAAACCAACGCAACTCTTGCCCTCTTTCAAACCTTGGGCTACTTCAATCAATCGAATGCTAGATCCGCGAAAACTAGGGGCAAGAAGGAAATGTGCTAGCATGCACAAACAAAGGGCGTGTTGTCGAAAACCCTGCCAAAGAAGATCACCGCGGTCGCCAACATCAGAAAATCGATGGATCAGATTAGGAATGTCCAGCTCTCCGGGTATTTGGGGGCTTCTCTTATCTCAACTAAGTTGCGTAAAATAGATTATGATCAATTGGTGGCTGGGATTACCAAGAGGATTCAATTGTGGACCAATAAAGTGTTGTCTTATGCAGGGAGAGCCCAATTGATTAAATCTATCTTGTTCTCTATGCAAGTTTATTGGGCTTCGTTATTCATTCTCCCTAAGAAAGTGGTAAGGGAGATTGAATCTTGTTTGAGGGCTTTCTTTTGAAATGGTCCTGATTTGAAAAAGACTGGAGCAAAAGTTGCTTGGGCGCATCTTTGTGTTCCTCGGAATGAGGGTGGTCTAGGGTTTAAATCTATTAAGGTGTGGAATAAAGCTGCTATTGCCAAGCATGTTTGGTTTTTTCTGTCAGGGGGTGAGCAATCCATGTGATGTCAATGGGTTAAGTCTTACTTGTTAAAGGGTAGAAGTTTTTGGTGCCTCAAAGTTCCTAGTGACCCTTCCTGGGTCTGGAGAAAGCTTCTTGATTTGAGGAGTATTATTGCTCCCCTGATTAAATATAATGTTGGTAATGGGAAGGCAACTTTCTTGTGGTTTGACAACTGGCTCCCTCTTGGGCCTCTTTTTAATAGATTTGGAGAAAGAGTTATTTTTTACTCTGGGATTCAAAAGTTTACTAAAATGGAATCTGTTATCTATGGCTCTAGGTGGAAATGGCCTATGTGTCGTACTTGGGAGTTGAATGAGATTAAGGCTGTTGTCCTAGCGGATATGAAGCCTTCTTTAGTGAATGATAAGGTGGTGTGGCTACCATCTTCTGATAGGAAATTTTCCATTAAGTCTACTTGGTACAAGTGGAGGACCTATGGTTCTAGAGTTTCTTGGGCTAAGATCCTGTGGTTCAAGTTTCATATTCCTAGAATAAGTATTGTGGTCTGGGTTGCCATCCATAACAGACTGAACACTCTTGATAGGCTTGTTGTCTTTGGTTCTAGCAATTCTGCTATTTGCTGTCTCTGTGGGGTTGGGCCAGAGGATCATAATCACTTGTTCTTTAAATGTCCATTCTCTTACAGGGTCTGGAATGTTATGCATGTTCCTTATCTTGACTGGACAGATTTGGTGGATTGGTTAACCAGGAATATCAAGGGCAAATCTTTGGCTGCCACTATTTCTAAACTTGTGTTTACTTGTTCTGTTTATTGTATTTGGACTGAGAGAAATTGCAAGATTTTCAAAGGCTCAAAATCCACTGAGGTGGCAGTGCAAGCTAAAATTAGAAGCCTTGTGAGAAACAGGATCTTGTCCATCTCAAGTTTTAAAGAGGAGGTGACAAATGCTTGGTTTATGGTGAAGTGGTCCCTCCCAAACTCTGTCCTGAAATCAGGTCAAGGTTAGCTTGGGGTAGTTTGGTTTTATTTGTGTTGTTTCTGATTGGGTGTTAATTGCAAGTCTCTTTGGTTGGAGTGCTGGTCCTTTATTAGGGATGTGAGTTGAGTGTGTGTGAGGTTACTCCAAAAATGTTTGAGTGAGATTGTGAGTTTGTAGGTTGAGTGGCTGTAGCAAATTAATCTTTATCTCACAGTTTGTTGTGCAGGTTTTTAGCTGGCCCTTGTTGTATAGGGAAGTTGGGTTTAGTGGTAGTGAGTTCCTATATTAGGGCTGTGTGTGAGGAGGGTTTTATATACTATTGTGGGTTGAGTGTGGTGAGTTCCAATAATTTTCTAATTATTTTTGGTGCAGGCACTTAACTGGTCTATCTTAGGGGAGTTATTCTTTGTGGGTTGAGTGATTGAGGCATATGTTGTTGAATAGTTTTTGTGTTGTGTCTCATACAGTATAGTTAACTTCTATGTGTAGTGTTTGAGTGTTCTTGAGTGTTGAGTGAAGGCTAGCAGCATCTTGTGAGTTTTTGCAGTTAACTATTGTTGAATTGTCATACTGATTTAGTGATTGCTTGGCTCTTTTAGGATCATTTGTCTGAATGATGGCCTTGAGCAAGTAGCCCAGTTTGGTAGATATTGTCCTAATTTGTTGAATGTTAGCTTCTGGGTGCTGCTGCTATTGTTTTTTCTACTGTTTTTGGAGTTATGGCCTGCTGCTATAGTATGGACTGCTACTATGTTGTGGCCTGCTGCTATCCTAGGTGGTGGTCCTGCTGCTACTGCTATGTTGTTTGTTCTACAATCTGAAATTTTAATATATTAGCTTATTTATGATAGGCTCTAGTGGTTATTTTGTAGTCCCAGGTCCTATTTTGGCTTTGTGCATGGCCTTTTTGTGTTGGTTTTCTTTTGAGTTTGTTTTGGGTTTTGTTTTGTTGTCCAGCATTTGTAACATGCCCGGGGGGTATCCGCGCACGTTAAACAGTTCGGGCCCCCGAGATCTCTTTGATCTAGTCTCACGAATACAATGTGAAACATAGATGAGAGTCCAGATTTGACAACTTTTATTAAAAATCCATTTTATTACAATTTTGTCGAAAATGGACTACGTCATCAGATCTCAAAGTCGCCATCTAATATTTTGGGAAATTAGGAAACCTATGAGTCATGCCAAGGCCACTGTTCGTCGTAACCAAAGATGCTTGGCTCGGAACCTTAGGTATGAGAGGGGAAAGTCAATAATGAGCACCCCCGCTCACCCGATCAAAGATCGGCCTCTACTAAACTATGATATGAATTTTATTTTCTTTATATGTTCATGTTCTGATTATTTAGTAAATCCTAAAATTTACTATGTGAAGCATACAAGTATAGACTAATTTTGCTCAAATTGGAACAATTCAATTTCATATTTGTTTTGCAAAGGGTTTGAATTTGCCACCTCAGCGGGCTTAAAATTTGTGAATTTGCCACTACAAAGTGAGCTTAAAACATACATTTGTTGAATCATTCCAATTCAAGCAACAAGCCTTTATCCACGGGCATTCAAACAGTTTATCATTTAAGCAATTAGCTTCATGGTAGGATGCTAAACATACTAAGAAAAACATACACAAATGGGATGCTAAAGCATAAAAACTCACATATTTACCGATGTCCCGCGAACAAGCTACAAAACAAAGTTAGTAAAATATGCATGATCTTATATATAGAATCCTAATGCAATTCACTTATGAGATGCAACTAAAGATTCGGTTTCTAAAACATGGCATGTGAATCATCTCAAGAACATGAGGTAGCACATAGAATCACATAAGAATTGATTACATCCACAAATACAAACTTAACCGAATCAATATGCATGAAATATGGATGCAAAGCGTGGATATGCATGGCATGTCAGATATATACATATGTACAGTTAGGAAAAGCGAGTAAAAAATGGGGTAGAAAGAAGCGGGGTGGGGGATTATTACAACACTCAAATTATTACATGTTCAAATGAGAGAGAGAGGAGGGAGTAATAAAATAAAATGAAACCTCACAACCACTCAAAAGAAAAAGAAGATAAAAAACTTCATCACTGGCACAGTCCACTCCTTTTCTCCACGAGAAATTGGGCCCAACAAATAAGCCCAAAATTAAGAAACCCAACGTTTCAAACCCCCGACCATTCATTTGACTTCAATCCAGTAGGTTCTGTATGCACTAGCGCAGCCTGTGGGATCACAATTGCCAGATTCAGAACACCCATTGATAAACCTTGGCCAAGTCCTAGAGACTCAACTAGCCAATCCAAGTCAAAGAAGTAATCCAAATGGGCCCCGAGAGATATTTAAATGTTCCAAACAGCTCCTAGAATAAAGCTTCTTCAGCATGGCTAGACTGTTCAGGCATTTGTTCATGCAAGTGGAAGGACCCTGATTCAGGGGGAGCTCATCGGTGGCTGAAATGCTTATATATGTAGTGATAGCAATGAAAGTAATGTCAAGGAAGAAATCAGACTTGAGATTGGTACAGTTGACATTGCATGCAGAGGTGACAGTGAATGTGAAAATCTTAAACCAACCGCTGTGAGATCGGCTAAGAGAAATCAAATTCAGAGAGAGGAAAAGGGAGGGGGTGGTGGTCCACGGTGGTTCATAGCAGTCGACGACGGTGGAGCAACGATGGTGGCTCGGTGGAGAGAGAGAGAGAAAGAGAGAGAGAGCTTCGAAGATGTGTTATCTTTTTGTTTTACTCCTCTCTATCCTTCACCTCCAACCCGAGTGTGCTGTGTATGTTTTTGTGTGCAAGTGTGTTATGTGTATGGGTTGTTCTCCTCAGCTGCTGCTGTGTGTGAGTGTATCAGTGTGTTGTTTTTCAGCCGAGAGGAAGAGAGATACCGCTAGAGAGAGAGAGAGAGAGAGAGCTGGTCCCTTGTGTGTAAGGCAGCAGCCAGCTATTGTGTAGGGGCCGTTAGAGAGTTAAGAGATGATCTGAGGGTGAGAGAGAAAGATGGTGCCAACCCTTTGTGCATGTGTGTGTTGTGTATCAGTCGTGTGTGCTGTGTGTGTGTATCAGTGTGTGTCGTGTATTGTGTGTGCTGGGTGTGTGTGCATGGTGTGTGTGCTATGTGTGTGTATCAGTGTGTGTTATGTATCACTCATGTGTGCTCTGTGTGTGTGTCAGTGTGCGTGTGTTGTGTTTCTCTCCTCAAGAACCTCTCTTCCCCTTATTTTTTATTCACCGAAAACTAGCCCCAGAGAGAGAGAGAGAGAGTTATATAGAGAGAGAGCAGTTCATCCATCTCCTTTTGCCCATCTGTATTGATATGTTTGTTTTTTATCTTTTTGCTTCAATTGTCTCCTCCCACCATATAAAACAATACTAAAATATATATCCGATAACAGACCACACTCATCGATTGTTTTCTTTCTACCAAAACATTATTCCACCGACCCACACATCCACCGAATACCCCACTTTGTTTCATGATATCCTCCTTTAATTATTATCCTCTGTCCCAGCTTCCTTCCTTTTTTTTTTTTTTATGAGAAAAGTTAGGGATCATAAAATTTTTTTTATAAAAATGATAATAAAAAATTTATGATTCTTGAATTACCTTGATTAGTGTGTGGTGCTTTATTCTAAATGTAATCCAAGGGTCACAAAGCTTTCATGATTATTTTCATGAAAGATTTTTCATGATACCTAGTATTGTTATTTTTTTATTATCCTCTCCCCGAAAACACCCACACACACCCACTTGGCCAACCTCTTATTTTATTTTATTTTTTATTTTCTTCTTTTTTTATTATTTTTTATTTATTATTTATACTAATTTATATCAAAACACCTAAAAATATGTACAAATACATAAAATTATGTAACATTATAAAATACTACAAATTAAAAAAAAATATTTTAGTGATATGAAATAATTTGGCCAAAATGGGTGAGGTTTGAGATTAAATTCTGCTAGAAATTCATAAAATAGCATATTCCAATTTTCATCAGTAGGTGGTCAAAAGAAAGTGCCCAAGTCTTAGGGCCGGTCAAAATGGGGTGTCTACACTATCTCTTGACATTTCCTTTGGGGTAGTTTTGTGTTGGTCCTGTTCTTGCCCCTCTTTTGTTCATATGGTGTTTGAATAGATTTTTGTCTTCTTGTTGCTTTAGTTTGTTGTTGTCTGTATCTTGTATAGTTGGTTAGCTCCTGAGGTATGCCTCTTGTAATTTGTATTTATTTATCTTTTTTAATTTATGACTTATTCACCAAAAAAAAAAAAATGTCTAGCTCTCCGTTGTGAACTAAGGATCGGGCCTCGTGTAGAGAAAGCCCGTACATCCTTGCCAAAGCTTGGATGTGACCAAAACGGGGCTGAGGCAAAATTTCCTCATCGCGCCGGGACTCTAGTAATACTTGAAATTCCTCGATTGTCAGGCATATCTCTTGTCGCCCGAAGCTAAAGACGTGTGTAATCAGGTTCCAACATCTAGCCGCGGCATGTAGGAACGAAAAACAAAGCAGAAAACAGCTCAGCGGGAATAGTGCATTTATGCCGAAACCCCGGAAGTTCATCTTTTCTGAGCCATCTAAAGTTGCAATCCAATTCGAGAGTTTTTCGGCAAAGAATGGCTCCATTTGTGAAGAATTTGTAGCTGAAATAAAGAAAATACGAGGTCCAACCTTTTGTAGAAGATAAGGCAGTAGGTGGAAGCCAGGTGTCAACATTTCGAAGGACCTGCACATTGATGGCTGGCACGGCACGGCACATTAATGGACGGCAAGGCTTATTGATGGTCGGCAGGCCACCCTTCATGGCCAGCAATCACCATTTATGGCTGGCAGTCTCCCTCTCTAGCCTGATGTCCTTCTTGGTGATAGAAAGTGCTGAAAGCATGTGTTTGTTTTGTTCTTTATGTGTTTTAGAGTTATTTTGAGTCTTTTCGGGCTTTATCATGTTTGTTGAGGTCTACTTGTCTTGTTTTGCTTATCGAGTTGTATTTGTGTTGTTGTTTATCGAGTTGTAGTCGTGTTGTTTATCGAGTTATATATTGTTGTTATTTCAGTTGTTGGCTGGTTCATTACCCAGTTTCAATCTCATTTCCATGCTAAGTGGTGCTCATGATGCAAAATACAACACTTTTTTTCAAATAAAAACTGGTTTTCATTTCGACCATGGTTGTTTTATTTTTACAAAAGTGCAGTACAAGTTTTTAAAGCAAATAAAATCTTCTTTAAGCTGTACAATATGCTAAAACTATAAGCAAAAAGAAACTGATTAAAAATACAATAAATTAGCGCTGGCTGCCTCAGGCTCGAGAAGCTCTCTTCATCATTTTCCTCGGAAGAGAGGACTCTCAGGCACTGTCTCCATCAATGCTGTTGTCTCCCTCTGGACCAGAGTCTGAACCAGAGTCATCTCCGCTCTCTGCCTCAGAGCTCATCTCGACATCACCCTCACTCTCGGAACCCCGAGCCGGTATCATCATCTCCACTCTTAGATAAATCTAAATACTAACTCGCTGCCTCCTTAGAGTCGCTCGTCTCGGCATCATCATCACTCAGAACGGGCTCTGAGGGACCGCTCCCGTCTCGGGTGCCTCTGCCTTTGCCTCTGCCTTGGCCGTGTACCGGACTCCGTCTCTCTCTCCTCCTTGCTGTTAGGGGAGGTACTGCTGGTGCAGGTGCTATAGCTTCCACTGGCGCCATCGGCATAAGTGGGATCTAAAAAGACAGTTGTTGTGTATCAGTTATAACATGTGTCTCAGATGCAAGTAAAGTATGCAAAATGAGCATATACAAAAGTCAAATACAATGTGAATATAGTATGCAAGTGTAGTATGTCGGATGTGGTCTATCGATGCAATATATCAGTACAGTGTGAGATGTTTTCAGCATGTCAGTGTGTCAGTGGAAATTTGATGACTAGAATGCAAGAAAACTGAAGTAACTTATCGGGATACCGTAGAGGCTAAGCAGCTCCTCCCTTTTCTGTATCATCCCCATCATCGAGGCTATCAGCTCGAGGGCACCTCTTGTATACTCGATCGATGCCTGCAAATGTATTTGATTGATTAGTATCTGCTATAGATATATCTGAAATGAAAAACGGAGTGCAAGTGCTAAAGTGTGGTTCATATCGGAGTCGGGCCTCGGATCTCGACAAGCTCATGACCAGTCGCTGCGGGCTCAATTGGGACCTGGTAAGGCTCTCTGGTGTGTCACCAGCAAGTCAGTGTGGTGGGGAGCTCTAGCCAATCAATCCTCTGCCCTGCTTGCTCGGGTCACTCTGCGCCTCACTCTCGTAGCAGGAGCTCCCGCCTCCTCACCTCTGCGAATACCCGTCAGGGGTGGCATCAGGTGTGTCAAGATGAAGTCTGCATAGTCGCCCTCTGCTCGAAAGAAGTCGACCTCGAGGCCCACCATGAACTGGATGACATCCTTAGCGAATAAGCTCTCTGTGGACCGTACGGACTCTAGTAGAGCCATCGGGACAACTAGGTCTGGCACGTCCATAATCTGGCGCAGGAAATGCTTACCCAAGAGCTAGGCCCGGCAAATCGGACCCTCAAGTAGGATATGGTAGCGGGAAACGGCCCATGCGCCAACAAACTGGCCCCGCACCCCCTTAGCATCAAGGCCTATGGCTGCCACTTGATCTGCAAACAGAAGTTGTAAAGAGTATTAGTTGCTATTAGTTGCTAAGTGAACATTTTCAAAGCAGAAATGAAATAATCGTGCTTTCGGAATACCTTATGGGCACCTATTATATCGAAGTACCGACAGAAGAAGGTGAAAGGCTCGCGAGTCCTACAGTGAAACTGACCGTCGTATATCCGTGAGTAGGGTACCGTCAACGGAAGCTCCACGACAGGCTCCGGGGCGAGAATCAGGAAGTATGCGTATACCCATAGCTGTAGGGAAAATACAGTGGTATGTGATTAATATAGTATCGAGCAAATACAAAAAGTGCAAAGCAGAAAGCACATATGTCAAACAGATATAAAGCAGGAGCTATAAAGAAATAAATATAAAGTGTAAAGAGAAAACTGAAGTGTGTACCTCCCAGGCGCGCCAGTAGCCTCCAATCAGACCTCCTTATAAACGGGAGGTGGAGCTCATGTATCCGTATCACATGGTGAGGCCAGCTCCGCCCCAGTTGTAGAAATGAACCCGATGAAGGGTCACCAGGGCATTCAACAAATACAGGCCAACGGTATTCCACCTGTTCAAAAACAAGGTGGTACCGAAAAAAAACATCAGGAAGCCCCTGGCGTACTGCTCAGTCTCCTCTACTATCTGGGCTCAGTCCCTCTGAAGCGTTCCGCGAACCAAGTGTATCTCACCATCCCTGCTCGATATATGGATGGGTATGCTCCTAGTAGCTCGAACCAGGCCGCCTCCCACTCCTCCATATCAGTGTCAATAGGGATCGGATCACCCTCTACGTCTAAGCCAGTGATCATGGCAAAGTCATAAGGAGTCATCGTCATCTCCCCTGCAGTGGAGAAATGAAAGGAATTGGTGGTATCCCACCACTTCTTTATCAATGCTCCTAGGAGGAGACGACTCGCGACAACTCGAGTCAAGCCAGAACAAAAGAGGCCGAAGCCAACCCCGTCGATGATGTCTCGAACTCCAGCTGGGAGCTCGTCATACCAATCTCTGGCAATCGTAGCGCCATAGTCTCTAAAGGTGCAAGACTCGCCCTGTGGTAAAAGAGGACAGTGTATAAAATGTATCAGATAAGGGTAGTGCATGAAATGCAACCAGATAAAAGGAATGCATCAGAAGAGGACAGTGTATGAAATGTATCAGATAAATGAAGACAGTGTATGAAATGTATCAAATAAGGGTAGTGCATGAAATGCAACCAGGTGAAAGGAATGCATCAGATGAAAACAGTATATGGATAGATAAAGGCATGGTATAGGATGCAGTCGAGTGGATCCAAATACAAAGCAGTGCAAGAAATACAGTAAACAGGGTACAGTTGGATAAAGCAGTAATGATAGCATATTCGAATAAAAGGGAATGCAAGAAATTCAAATAAAGAAAGGCAGAATATCTGAAAACAGTGTTCTTACCTCGATGGCAATGGCCGATAAGTGAGACTCCGGCTCCCTTAACAAAAGGCCCTCCGTTGCACTGCGGGCGAACTCGGTGAAGTGTCTGATGCCTCTGGAAGTAGGCAGTATGTGTGTCTGTGGGTGATACCGCGCCGCAAACTCTGCCTCTAAGTCGGCCTCAAGATCAGCTATCGGCTCCTCTACCTCCGGCACAAGTGGAACTAATGGGGGAACCTTCGGAGGAGCCCTGTCATGAGGAATCTCGTCCGCCATCTGGAAATAGGTGCGAAATGGGTGAAATGTGAAGAAAATGAAGAAGAAGGGTAAACTTGGAAAAATTCAAACCTTAGGAGAGAGAAAGTGGAAGAAAAAGTCAAAGTTGGGAAAAGTGCACAAAACTCGAGAGAAACTCGAGGGGAATGAACCTAGAATGGTGAAAATTAGGAAAGAAACTCCGAAATTGGATTTTAATTGGTTTAAAGTAAAGGAAACAAAGGGGATTTAGTGAATCAACTTCGCGTAGGACGTTGGAAAATGCGTAGAAAGTGCAAATCTAGAGAGAATGAAGGTCTAGAGAGAGAGGGAAAAGATTTTCGAGCAAGGGGAAGTGAGGAAATGAAGTGTGGTGACCCATACTTAAAAGCCCAAACCGAACTGCCCAAATTGCCCTCAATCTGCCATCGATGGCCGGCAAGGCTCATCGATGGCCGACAGTGTTCATTGTTGGCCGGCACCTGGCCGGCGGCCTTCTCTCATGGCCGGCAGGTAGCTGGCAGCTTTCTTGGGGTTCCTGATGCTGTTTTGTGTCCTCGGTTTCCAAGAAGTAAAGGGATTGTTCATTGTTTGGTTCAGAATGCCTTTGTGGAAGCTCAAAACTGTGTTTTCAGTGCGCAATGTTCGTTACTGGTCAATGTGAACGAGGTGTATCCTTTAAATACATTGTGATTCTTCCGAGAGGTGAATCGGAAGTTGCCTTTGAGTTTGTTTTCGTCAAATCATGCTTCGATATCTTGCATAGAATGTGCATGTCTTATTCATTGTTGCATAGAACATGTACTTCACTTTGTGGTATGGAATATGCATTTCACATATGTTGTTGTAAGACATGCATCTCACAGGAATTGCATGCATGCCTTACGTTCGCTCTTGAATTATGCATGAAATATGCTCTGTTTTGAATTACGCATGGGATATGTATTCTAATTTTGCATGGAACGTGCACCTGCTTTTACGCATAAAATATGCCTCTATTACCAATCATGCATAGAATATGCTCATGCTTTCGTTTCTTGCATAGAACATACCATTAACACTGCGTTTCGGTTGTTAGTCTCGCATAGAACATGCATTCATATTGTATCGCACTTGTTAAGTCTCTTTCTTTCACATGCACGATATTGTATGTATGGTTTATTCAAAGGAGTTCCAGGTAAAATCATATGTGCCTTTCGAATCGCATCTTTCACTTTCTTCTCTTGCGTGAGACGCATTTGGACGTATTCACTTTATCCTCTCGCGTGAGACACGTTTGGATTTATTCACTTTCTCCTCTCACGTGAGATGCGTTTGGACGTTTTCACTTTCTCCTCTCGCGTGAGACGCGTTTGGACGTATTCACTTTCTCCTCTCGCGTGAGACGCGTTTGGACGTTTTCACTTTCTTCTCTCGCGTGAGACACGTTTGGACATATTCAATTATTTTCTTGCGTGAGACACGTTTAGATTTATTCACTTTCTCCTCTCACGTGAGACGCGTTTGGGCATATTTGCTTTCTCCTCTCGCGTAAGACACGTTTGGACGTATTCATTTTCTCCTCTCACGCGAGACGCGTTTGGGATTTGTTCACCTTTCTCTTCTTGGGTGAGATGCGTTAGGATTGTTCGCTTTGGTTAAAAAACATTCGGGCGCGCCCGGTGTTTACATCGCTTTCCCGCCTCGCATGGGCAACGTGTTAGGATCTTGGTTGAAACCTTGGGTAAGCCTGACGGTTGTGTTGCTTTTCACCTTTCCTGCGCGTCGCATAGTTAAGCTTGCATAATTTTCTTACATCCTTTCTGCATGAAATGTGGTTTGGCTCGTGATTATCACGCGTGGCATGTTCATTTACTTATTTCTTTCCATGTTTGGGATGTTGTACCTTGTTTCGCTTTGTTTGAATGTGGCATTTTCATTGCATTGTATTTGTATTTAAATGTTTCATTACAGCTTCATTGCATGATCATAAGTTATGTCCTTGCATCATGCATATCATTTGCATTTTACCCCAAAACTACGCTGATTTGATTCCTTGCAAAGGGATACGTAGGCAGCCTATGGGCGCAACCATTTCGTTTTCTGTCTTGATTGTTTGTCCAAGTCTTGCAGCCTTCTCAAAATGGATCATCTCTGGGCTTTGACATTAACTCGCGTCATTTCATGACTTTGAGCTCTGTTAAAGAGGGGCAACTGTAGACACCCCATTTTTTACGGCCCTTCAAGACTTGGATGTTCTTCCAGGTACATCCGATGACAAGTTTGATTGCTCGCCGAGTGCTCAAAGTCCTCAGCGGAATGCCACAGGTTTGAGCTTTCCAAACCCTGTATCCTTTTTGTCTCCTTTTGGCCCATGTCTTGGCCCCTCTCCCCTGCAGTCTTTGGTGGCCTACCAGCCACCTATGAGGGCTACCAGCCACCTATGAGGGCTACCAGCCAGGGCTTTTGGCCTGCCGGCCATTGATGTGCCTTGCCAGCCATCACTAATGGCCGTTCGGCCACCAGTGTTTTCTGCAGATATTTTGTGCCAACTGTGCTAGCTGGTTGCACATAGGCTTGCATCTACCCACACATGGAGGGCTAGATCTCTTTGTATGGAATTCATATTTTCTATATATAGGGAAGCCCTCTCTCATGTTTTAATGTTGGAAGAATTAAGACTCAAATTTCTCTCTCTCTCTCTCTCTCTCTCTCTCTCTCTCTCTCTCTCTCTCTCTCTCTTGTATTTCTCTACATCTTTGCCTACTTACAATACACTTTTGCACATCAACCCTTAACCAAAAGTGATCACCTTTGAGCTGAGGTTGTTTGAGGGTCTCTTGGAGCTCTACAAGTTATTTTTGGCTTGAATTGTTGCTTTGAACCACTCTTCTCTTTAAGAAGTATAATATTAGTCTTTGAAGCTTGCTTTGCTTACTTGCTTTTCCATCTTTTTCCTACTGTTATGGGCTAATTTTGAGCCATAAAAAACTTTGTTTTCATGGGCTGAAATTGGTGTTTTGGGCCATTAAAGGTTAGAGGGTGGTTCATCCCTCTTTATTCCTTATCATTAAGGCCTTTGCACCTTTGTTTCCCATTATAAAACCATCTTTTTTTGGCCCTTTAACCACTGAATTTCAAAGGTTTTTTAGTGGCAAAAAACTCATTTTGAAGTCCAAAATTGGAGGGGTTAGCCTCCCCTCCTTGTGTCTTGTTTGCTACTCTAATTAACTTCATATGTTAGCATGTTTTTCTAGCTTAGCTTAGCTTAATTCCAGCATGTTTTTACTTCTGAAATAGCCTGCTTTAGTTCTGTTTTGGGCTGTTTGGGTTAGTTGAGTCTTGTTTTGCATGGTTGTAGTGCAATAGTCCTCACAAGCTTGGTGCTTTAGGCTCTAGACACCTTCTTGTTTGAGTTAATAGCATTTGTTTATGCTTTTATCACTCATTTTCAGCACTTAACCATCTCTGCAACCTCCCTCCTTTCTTGATTTTATTTTTTGCTTTGAAAGTAGTTCAAACCATTTGCTTGTTTAAAACATGAAATTGAGGTTTTGTGCTTAATGGTTTAATCCCTTTAGGGGTTCATTACTAATGGCATGAGGTCTCTTTCATGCCTAAAACGACCTTTGGTTTGGACTTTCTTTCCACTTAGATGACTTAATTCACCATTTGGACTTAATGTGATTAAAGGATGGTTGGTAACTAAAATGTGTAAATAAAATTGATAAGTAAAAGAGGCATGATAAGCATGTCTTTGTGTTGCATTGCATGTGTTTAAATTGGATGTTAGTTTGAGCACAAGGAAAATGGGACATTTCATACTCAAAAGTGATGAAATGTGTCATTTCCCTAGGTCTCCATTGCCCTTGATCATGCATGATAAGGTGATGGTTCTTGAGTGTTTGGCTTTGCATTTATTAAGCTTGCACACCTTGAAGCACAAGCCATCATGCAATGAAATTACTTTGATTGGAGGTTTGTGATTTAAGTTCACAATTCCTTGGATTTGTCCATGAAAATGAGAGGTGAATTGTGCAGACAACCCTTGGGGAAAAAAAAAAAAAAAAACCCTTTTTGCTTTGTTTGTGCTTTGTTGCAGTATGGTGATCCAATGCATCAATGGACGGCAATGCACAATCAGTGGCCGGCAGTGTACCATCAGTGGCCAGCAAACCCCCCATTTTGGCCGGCAGAGGGCCGGCAGCCATTGCTGTGAACCCTAGTTGATTTTGGTAAGATGGAGCAGAAAGGTTTTGGAAATTCTCAACCCTGCAAACAGAGGCTTTCAAGAGCAAAACAGAGGTCTTTTCGGGTCAAAACCGAGCATGTGCATCTTCCACTTCCTGAGGCGGAGCAGTGGCAGCATAGGTTAATGTCTTAAATACTTAGTTCGTGTGCATTTGTGTTGTAAATTAATTAATTAGTTTGCTAGTTAGTTAAAGTGTTGTAATAATTAGTAATTAGCTTAGCTAGTTATTCATTTAGCTTGTAATAATTAGTCTAAATTAGTCTAATTAGATTAGCTTAGATTAGCTTAGCTTAGCTTAGTTCCTGGTTAGCTCTTATTTATTCGGACCCTCCTTCGCAAGGGCGTAATGTTGTAATAAGTGTGCATGTGGGCGTGTATGTTTTCCAACCCCACGTCTTTCTTCCTTTTATTTAATTGCTTTCGATGGTTAGATTAGGGACATATTTCAATTAGCATGCCTTATGCTTGTATCCATTCATTCGTATTACATGCACCGAGGCTCAGGGCATCATTTAAACTGCATTGCCATTTTAATATCTTAGTTGAATACGTGTTTAATCGCATGTTGTTCAAATCGATTGCTTCATATGCCATGCTTAGTAGCCGAGCCTATTTAATTGCATATTGCATGTGTTGCATTAGACACTTAACATAGTTAGGAATCATGCATATTTTTCTAACTCATGTTTTCTTAGCTTGGAGTACTAGGCGAGTTTTTACGCTTTAGCATACTTGTATAAATGCAAATGCTACCATGATTAGCATGCTTGCCATGAAGCTATGTGCTTATATGCTAAACTGAATGAATGCCTGTGGATGAAGGCTTGTTGTTTTAATTGGAACGATTCAACAAATGTGCGTTTTAAGCCCACTTTGTTAAATGACAAATCATATTTTATGCCCACTATGTTTGGTGGTAAATCGGCAAACTTTAAGCCCACTTAAGGTGGCAAATTCAAACCATTTTCGCAAACAAACATGAATTGAATTGTTCCAAACTGAGCAAACTAGTCTATACTTGCTTGAGTGCATCACATAGTAAAGCTAGCTTAACAACCGGAACATGAACACATAATGTTTATAAAAAAATCATATCATGATTAGTAGAGGTCGATCTTTGATCAGGCGAACGGGGGTATTCAATTCATGACCTTCCCCTCTCGTACCTAAGTTCCCGAGCCGAGGCAACTTTGGTGATAATGGACACGTGGCCTTTGGCACGAGTCATGGGTTTCCTAAATTTCACCAAAAATAAAATATTTAGGTGGCGACTCTGTATTTGGCAAAGCAGTCCAATTTTGATATTTTTTATTTAAAATCAATTTTTCAAAACGATTTGCCGTATTTGGACTCTTTGGTGTTTATCAGTTTCACATTACAGTTGTAAGATTAGATTCAGAATCATGGGAGTCCGAATTATAGGGATTTCTTTTCAAACTTTTCGAAAGGGAGTGCGAAAAAGCCGAGCTACAGTTCACCTATACAATAATAAAATTATCTGAATTATTAATTGAAATAAAATTTTAACAATATTAAAACTGTTAATTAACTTGATGATTTATTAATAAAATGACCTATTTATTATGAAATTAGAAACCTTAGGGGACATAATATAATTTCTAGAACTACAGGGGTATTTTGTAATTTAAGTAAATCTCAAGAGGTCTGTTTATAATTTATTCTATAATTTTTATACAAAATATATGGCTTTTCATTCTTGTTTGACTTCTAAGTGAAACATAAATCATTATGGGCCAATTTGACAGTACATTTAAAAGTCAAAAGTCAACTTTTAACCTATTTTGAATCATATCACCTCTTACATTTTTTACACATTTTTTCAAAAATAGTCAAAAAATCAAAATTTAACTATCTTTCCAAAAGCCCCTATGTTTGGCATGTCCATTTGGGCTAAAATAATCATATAGGATAAAATGGGCTATTTTAGCCAAATATGACAAAATATCACATCTAGACCATAATCATTTCATGTTTTCTCTTACAAAAGTCAAAAAAGTCATATAACTTATTCCAAACGATGCTTTTTAATTCCAAACTAAAATAATTAAAAAACCAACCTACATCCCAAATGAAGACTATGACTTAGGATTTTAATCCTTTACTATCACATCATTTCAGTTAGTTTTAAAAATATATATATTTATAAATTATTTTCCTTTCTCAAGTTTCCAACTTTATGACAAATGGTACCTCTAAATACATCGAGTCACGTGTGATATTACTTTACATTTATCAGTAAATTATCATCCTAGATTATTGGGTGAAGGGTCTTCCCTCTAGTACCAAATTAGACTGGAGGGCACTATTGGATTCGTGGAGACGTATCACGGATTTCGTTTTGATAATTTGAACCGTTGACTATGTATAAATCATCGAGTGCTATATGCCTATAAAAAATCACGTTGATTGGATATGGATAGCTATATGATCAAATTAGTTTTGTATCGATAGCTATATGATCCAATTATCGATATCCGATTAAAATGTTTTTTTACAGGCATATAGTACTCAACGAGTTCTATACATTAAACAGTTTAGATTATCGAAATGGGACCCGTAGTGGACCCCCATAGGTCCACAATACCCTCTAATCCGATCTCCCGTCCTTGGGTAAAACACCAAATAAAAATAAAAAAATTTTATTACACAAAACTTATGCATCTCAAAGATGCCACCTAATAAGTGGAGAAAATTGGAACTTAAGCTTAGCTTAAGTTGTTTGGTTTGAACCTAAGGATTTGGCTTAGAATTGGTTTGGGATGTGGGTTGGCTTTTTGGCTATTTTAGTCTGGGATTAAAAAGTTTCGTTTAGGATAGGTTTTTTTAGTTTTTTTAAACTTCTGTGAGAGAGAAAAAATGAAATAATTATGGGTTGGATGTAACATTTTGTTCTATTTAACTAAAATAGTCTACTTTGTCTTATATGATTATTTTAGCCCAAATTGTCTTTCCCAAACAAGTTCTTAATGGGTGAAGAAAATAATTAAATGACTTATCACTCAATAGATCATAAGTTTGAAATTCACAAAAACCAAAATTCTAAACTTTGGGGCAACTAGAGATTTGTCTGATCGTTAATTTTAGGACCCCAAGATTTAGTTGAGGTGCACATAAGCTGGATTAAAAACCCAATTATTAAAAAAACAAAAGAAATTGTTTGGTTTGAATTTGTAAAGTAGTATCAGTTAACTTATCTTTTAGCACCAAACAAAAATAAATACAAATTAGATAACAAATAGTACCAAAAAAGAAATTACTTTATCACGTAACCTAAATGAAAAGAAGTTATTTGGTGGTCTTGAGATACGGCCATGTGGTGTCTTATTTGTATTGTAATTGATAGAACAGTAATGATTTAGAGCACTAATGATATGGCAAAGAGGAAAAAAAAAAAAAATCAAGATCAAAATATCACATCATAGTGAATGGCGTCCACTGCCAGCTCATTAGAGTTCCAAAGCATTTTTCTAGATAGATTACCATGTATACATGGATTTGGAACTGACAACACAACCGTTATTGGTAGGTGATTATTGGGGTTCATTTCGTATTAATATGAATTATTTATTTTTTAAGATACATTGAGCATAATATATCTATAAAAGATAAGTTGATTAAATATTGATGATTTTCATCAAATTATATTTATATTTATTTTTATTTCTTAAAATTAAATGTAAAATTCATTTTTTCAAATACAAATATAATTTGATAAAAGGGTTATCAATATCTAATCAACCTAATTCTTGACAAATTTATTACACTTAATATACTTTAAAAAAAATTATCAAAATAAAATTTAAAATAGACTTTAAAACAGTTTTACAATGGTGATTATTGTCCGGAGTGTAAAGCAACATTGTCCACTCATACATGCACTATCACACCGTTGATTTATGATCGGAGGGTAGAAAAGTGGCATTGATTAGGTATAGATGACGTGGAGTGATGTGAGGGAAGGCAAATAATTTTTTCAAAAATGCTCCGGACCCCCAGTTAGGCTGACCCCTACGCACCCCTAGTTGATGTGGAAAGTCACATGATATGCACGTGTGTCAATTATCCCACACTTAAGAATTCAAAATTTCCTCCAAACACAGACAGGTCTCTCCGCCTCTTCCTCCAAAACCTTGACTCCGACGATCGAGAGGGCAACAGCTCCGTTCATTCACTCCGACGCCCGACTCTCTCATTCTCTCGACTCCGACGCCGAACTCCCGATACCGGACTCCCGACTCTCTCTGTCTCTGTTTCCCTCTCATCCGACTAAGTATGATTAACAGGTAAACCTCCCAACTCCCGACTTAGACTGTCTCTATTTCCCTCTTATCACACGAAGTACGATTATATATATCTGTGTGGATTATATATATCTATCTGTGTGTGTGCCTGTATATCTATCTATTTGCGTGCGTGTATATATCTCTGTGTATATGTATTTAGGGCTGTGTATAAATGTATCTGCGTATGTTGAGTAAGAAATTGGGTTAAATGTTTGGATTTAGGGATATTGATTTGGGAATTGAGTTTGGGCTTTTGATTTGTTTATCAGATTGGCCTTTTGATTTGGAGTTTTACCTTGTCTACCACCTGCTCGATGAAATTCCTCAATCAAATGGCCTTTTGATTTGGATTACAGTTTTAATTTTTTTGATAGGTTGTGAAAAACCAATCCAAATCATTAATGACTCGTACATTATTAATGATTGTTAAATGAGCTTAGACCTCAGCTCATAATCTTCTTGAATAGCTTTACTAAACAACTAAGAAAAATATTTACCAAGTTTGAGTTCGAAATTCTGAATTGCTAAGGAGCTGATAGGCTCCTTTTACAACTCTATTTACCAATAACTTAAAAGGTAAAGTTTGTATCTTAGGAATATAATTAACTTCTATGCAAAGAACATCTACAGAGTCTTTAAGAGAAGCTTAAGTTAGATCATAAGCCCTAAATTAGTAGTAGTTACACATATAATCAGAAGTGGAGAAGGTTATAATACTTTACAGTTATCAAATGAATGACTTAAATTGGCCATCTTGTACTTAACATGAGAATCTGAGATAAAAATATCATCCAATCCACTTTCTCTTTTACTTATCCATTCTTATAACTAGCTTCATCCACAGTGTTTGATGTCTTAGTGCATATCATGTGAGCATATATGTAAGCATATATGTCTTAGTGCATCTCATTGTTAACATAGATAGACTTGGGCTATCCTTATCATTTTTCTTATATCAAAACTTGACTACAACACACAAACTTCAATTTTTGTGTGTGATTTTGGAATTTGAATTTTTGGAACTTCACCACAACACACAAACCAGTGGCTAGTGTTGAGAAAGACTAATTAGAAATGCAAAAGCTGCTTGTACAAAATCAAGATTTAAATTTTATAAGACTAATTATAACTAAATTTGCTATTAATGATCTTATAACTTAACATTGACAATTGAACAATATTGATTCATAGTTAATGTATCGTTATAAGTACTTCAAGTGAACAGAAAAATGAAGCACACAAAAATTCTCAAAACAGCAAACATTGACTTCTTAAGAAATTAATTTATGAAGGAAGAACTCAAAGAGAGAACTCTAGTGTTTGTTCATTAGACAAACCAAACAACCCACAGCTCCATAAGAGGAGCATATGCATAAACTGAAATGTGAGATCCATCACTTTTCTGTGGAATTTTTTTTTTTTTTTTTTGTAGCAATTTTGAAACACAAAATATCTCTTTGTGTCATATATGATGCAAATATTAGAGTTTTTGTTAGGAAAAACTGATTCTGGACCTTGACCACCACAGTTTATTAACCTTTATAACTTGTTATTTCTCCCTTTTTGCAGATGTCAAGTTCAAGTGTCAATGGCAGTAACTCAGATCAGTTGACATACGTCAACAAAAATTGTCGTAGATGTAATAAAAATGCCACTATTCGAATTTCTGAGACCGATCGAAACAAAAACAAATTATTCTACTCTTGTAATGATTGTAGTACTTTTGTTGGATGATGCTTGCATATGAATTCAGAATGTAGAGGTCATCAAATTCCAAGAGAAGAAGTGGCAACTGTCAGCGAACAAGTTTGATGCATGACCGAACAACAAAGAGATATGACGGAACAACTTTGAATTCAGAGCGCAAAAATGCAAAAATTGATATATATATATATAGTAGAAGTAGACGTAAATGTACAAGTAGAAGTAGAGTGAATACTCTTGTATGGTACTGTGATGTTTTAGAGGAAGTTATGTTTTGTTGTGTATTGAAACCTAATTATTGTACCTGTTTTGTTGTGAATGGAATGGAAAATGACTTGTTTAAACTTGTACATTTTTTTGAATAGTCATTGAATAGACATTGTTGAATACAAGAAAAATGTTGAATACACATTGCTGAATACAGGAAAAATTTTGAATAGACATTGTTGAATACAGGGAAAATGTTGAATACACATTGTTCAATACAGGGAAACTATTAAATACACATTGTTGAATACAGGGAAAATGTTGAATGCACATTGTTAAATACAAGTAAACTATTGAATACAGGGAAAATGTTGAATACACATTGTTGAATACAAGTAAACTATTGAATACACATTGTTGAATACAGGGAAAATGTTGAATACACGTTGTTAAATACAGGGAAACCATTGAATACACATTGTTGAATACACAAAAAATGTTGAATGAAACGACATCTCCAAATGCTTCATAAGTTGCCCGACTCTTTGCATCAACCCAAAACAAGTTTCCAATGCGAAACTCCTCATCAACATCAATCATATAAAAAAATCTCTCACTATGTGCTTGCATCCTCATAAAATAACTTCGAAGTGATTCAACATCACCTTCCCCAAGCCTCAATCTTCTAGCTCTCTCAATGTAATTCCTTGCATCTCACTCATCAAATGTCAATGGCTCGTATCTCTCCACTTCAACAACCATTGAATGAAAGTTCCTAGACACCACAATCCCTGCTTGATCATTAATTTCTAACTTCTCTTCACAGGACTAAGAATTTTCTTATTCATTACAAAATAACGTGAGTCGGTGGGAATCAAATCATGATTGTGCTCAAGGTTAACTGTGGTTAGTTTATATCTCCCATCCTTTTGTACACTACCTCGTACCCTTGCTTTGCAACCAATTTTTGTGGACAAAGATGGCTTCAGAGGGTTGACTTTTGATTTCTTTTTTCTCTCCCCTGCTCGAGAACATTCAATTGCAAAGTTTTTTTAATTGCACATCATCTCCAAAATGTTGTGCTTTATGAGCTATAGAAAATCCAACATGCTTAGCATATTTGGCATAAAATGTGTACATTTCTTCCCTTGAGCTAAAACATATACCCTTCGTAGGTTCTTCAACTTCTTCACCCTCATTTACTGAAGGATTGTTACCAACATTTGAATCAACCTCCATTCTTTCACTTTGCATAATGAAATAACAATTAAATGATTTCAGAATGATGATGTAACACAATGCCCAAACAAACACAATGAATCAGTTCACTAACACAATGCCCAAATTGAGGACAACTACTGATTTGAACCATTGTTGACTAATGGCACGAATTTGAACAAATATTATGTGACTATCCCCAAAGTGTATGAACAAATATCAGCAAATTGAGATTATGTGACTATCCCCAAGCCCAACTGACCATATTCAAATTTGAGACTATGTAACTATCCTCAACCCTTTATCACATAATATTTGTTCAAATTGATTTTTAGGAAATGTCCAAATTGAGTCAGTTGGGGTTAGGGATAGTTATATATGGAACTGATTTTTTGGGAAAACTTATAGGAAGTTAATGCAACTGATATTTTACCTTATAAACTACTATAGGAAGTCATGTTTTGTTTAATTATTATTACTAATTTCTTACTTGGAGAGCTGGGGAAAACGTTTACCTCATAAACTACCGAGCCAAAATACGTGTGAGACAGAGACAAAGACGGAGAGCGAGACACAGACACGCAGCCGAAGATTGAGAACAGTGACAGACAGAGATGCAGTTGAAGATTACATCTACCTCAGTCGCAAGATCATTTGGACTATGTACATGGGAAAAGCCAAAGTTTGGGTGGACAAAATTGAATACCGATGAATCTGTAGGTCGAGATAATGCTAGCTTTGGTGGTTTGCTTCGCGATTACAATGGCCGTCATTGACGGCATAGAGCTACGGTGGAGGATGAGGATGGCGAAGAGCTATGGCGACAACAAGTAAGGACAGACGAGAGAATATGATTTTGGGTTTGGTCTCCCGCTATTTCCATCCCTTTTTTTCTTTTTTTTTTCTTTTTTTCTTTTTTTCACAACTGCGTACGTGTATACAACCTTCTTTCACATCAGCCGCCAGCTTACTAGGGGTCTTGGGGGTCAGGTTTCACTGGGGGTTTGTAGCGGCATTGTAATTTTTCAAGTGAATGGGGGCAGGTTTCATGATGCATTACATGATTTGGATCAGACCGACAGTTCAATGATGATTGTGAGACCATTTGTTAAAAAATAATAACATATGTATCAATTAGTGTTTTAATTAGTATATTAATTGATGATGTGGCATAATTTAAAAGGTTTTTAGTATTTGTAATTTGTCTAATGAATAAGGTCAATAATAATGTCATACCTAGTGTTGGTACACTAATTAGTATACTAAAACCTCGTTTGGGAACCCTCCTTTTTAGCCAAAAAGTCAAAAAGTTACTAAATTAGCCAAAAAGCCAACAACCCATACCAAAAAGTCAAAGATTCTCTTTTCTCTCTACTTTTTGTACATCTTTTCGTAAAAAGCCAAAAAGTCATCCCAAACATACTAGTTTTTTTTTAGCAGCAATGGTAGAGGGCCACAATTTTTATGGCTCAAATGGCTCGAAATTGCCAAAACGACGTCGTTTTGGCAATTTTGAGCCATTTGAGCCACAAAAATTGTGGCCCTCAAACATTTTTCTTTTTTTTAGCTCATATTTTAGCCAAATAGCCAAAAAGTTACTAAATTAGCCTATTCCCAAACGAGGCCTAATTGGTACATGTAGCACTATTGTTTGTTAAATTATACTAAGAAAAATGTTTGGGAACTTTAGAGAAAGAGTTCTAGAGAGAGCTTTAAAGTAAGTTTCATTATGTAATGTAATGTTTTGACCCTTTTTTTTTTGCCACATCACTAGAGCTCATATTAAGGCCAAGTTTGGGAAGTATAAAAAAAGCCAAAAAGTTAAAAAGTTATCACTATTCACCAAAAGTCAAAAATTACGGCTACACAACTCCCAATCCTAATTTTTCCCTACACACTAATTTATACAATTTTTTAATACACATTTTTCTATAAAAAGGTTAAAAAGTTAACCCAAACATCCATATTTTTTCCCTCAACTTTTTAGTCCAAAAAGACAAAAAGTGCACTTATTTAAGACACCCCAAACAACCCCTAAAACTTTATTTTTAGAGTTCTTTATCATTACTTTTATACTAATATTTTTAGAGCATCTCGTTTAAGGAAAATTATTTTGTGATACACAATGTGATTATTTTGTTAATCAATCATATATCATTATATTTTTTTTTTTTGTTAATTTTTAATTATTTAATACAAAATTAGAATTTCACTCTTTCTATCAACAATAATGATACATCCCTCTAAAACTAGAGCTTTAATTGAACTCTAGTGAGGTGGAAAATAAAAAAAAATAAAAAAATATAAGGCCAAAACATCACATCAAATTAGCCCCCACACATTAGAGTTATTAGATCTCACAAATTAAAACTCCAAAACATTTTTGAGGAAAATAATGGAAAATGACTTTCAAACAGAAAATAAATTCAATGACTTTTTTAAAATTATGAAAAGACAATGATAGGTATTTCAACTAAAAGTGAAGAAATTATATATATATTATATATTTATGTATTAAAATTTTTTGTAAAAATTTTATTTATATATCAGTACTCGAGAATAATTAAGAATTATAAATTAGGGATAATTACTCTCCAGTGTAATTTTGAATTTTTTTTTTTATATATTCATAAGATCATTTATAAATTTAATTATTAATATTTATAAAATATCTTACTGATTTTGTAATTATTTTTATTAAAATTTTACTAATATGGTGGGGTTGAGCTCCCAGATTCTGCTAGGGCTGTTCAAAAATCCGTTCAAATCGGTAATTCGGACCGAACCAGACCGAATCATACGGTTTGGTTCGGTTCTATTAAGAATTGGTTCGGTTTCAGATTAAAAAATATGAGAACCATAAAAACGGTTCGGTTAATGGATTTTATGAAAAAACCGCGGTTCGAACCGAACCGAACCGAATTTTAAAATATATATATATATTATCAAGTTTTATTTTTATTAATCGATTTTTTATAATTTTAATGATATTAGGATGGTATAGATATGTAATATTAAGTAATGCCTTAATATTATTAGTTTTTATCATGAGTTAAATGTAATTAGTTTGAGTAATTATTTTGCTAATATTAACAATTTATTCTTGTAAATAGAAATTTTTGGAACCGTAAACCAAACCGAAACTGAACCGTTTTTTCGGTTTGATTCTGATCCGGTTTTACAAGTGTAACGGTCTGGTCTGGTTCTCAAAATCACAGAACCATTAGGATCGGTTCGGTTCTTAGATTTTCTTAGAACTGAACCAATCCGGACCGTGTACACCCCTAGATTCTGCGGATTTTGCGGAGTTGTGCCAAGACACTGGGACCCAATGCCTGAAGACCCCCCCTTGTGCCCATGACTTTAACCTAACCATGGTTAAGAATTTTTTTTGATACACAGTATAGTACAAAACAAAAAATAATCAGGGCTAGGAATGCCCTTTAACTATGGCTGGGAAAGAGATTTACACGTGATCTATTTTACAATTTATTTTTTTATTAATTGATATGTCGTTCAATAAAAAATAATAATAATTTTTGAAACACTTTTTCATAAATTCTTTTTCACCTATTTATATTCTATTTAGTTCATATTTTTTTTTATATTTCAATAAGTTCTATGAGTGACATAATTACTAGAATGCCCCTAATAATATTCACATTTAGAATGTGAATGTTCCGTGATGTGAATATTCACAGCGTCGATGTGAATGTTCACACCATCATTGTGAATGTTCACATACGTCAGTGTGAATATTCACATTACTAAATTACTAACCATTCAAAAAATATTTGTAAAGGTAGAAATATCCATAAAATAGTTTAAATATGAGAATTATGATTTGGTAGATTAAATGTTCACATAATATGACTTATTGAAATACAAGAATATTTTATGGACCAATTAAGATACAAACACTTGAAAAATATTTTTCTAATAAATCTCTCATAATTTTTTTATTGAATATGAGTAAAAAAATTATATAATTTATTAATTTATATAACATTGCTCGATAGAAAGTTACATATCTTTAGATTATCATTATTGAGTTTTATCAATTTTTAATTTGAATAATTATTAAAAAGAGTAAAGCACCAATAAACCCTAAATAGTGATCTTATGAAATATTTGATCTTTTATTTTTTCTTATATACCTAAAGGTCCTATTTTAGTGTAAATTACATAAATGGCCAAAATGTGGATTTCCTTGTAATATTGAAATTACTAAATGTAATACTTCAAGAAAACTTCCTAGTGTATTTTTTTTCAAACGTAACTTCCAATGTAACACTCTAAAAACATAACATTTCAATATAACATACTAAAAAATTCCTTAATGTACTTTTCTAAATGTAACACTCCAATCGATGTAACATATAAAAACTTCTTATTTAAACATAACACTTCAATATAACACACTAAAAAAAACTTCTTAATGCACTTTTCCCAAACATAACACTCAAATTAATGTAACGCTAAAAAATTCTTTAATATACTTTTTTCAAACGTAATGACGTAACATTCTAAAAAAATTACTTAGTGTATTTTTTTCAAATGTAACATTCCAATCAATGTAACACACAAAAATTCTTTAGTGTACTTTTGCCAAACTTAACACTCTAATGTAATACATTAAAAAATTTGTTAGTGTGTTTTTTCCAAATGTAATAGCGTAACATTCTAAAAAAACTCCTTAATGTATTTTTTTTTTCAAATGTAATACTCCAATCAATATAACACACAAAAACTCCATAATGTATTTTTTCTAAACATAGCACTTTAATGTAACACTCCAATATAACACCAAAAAACCACATTATAGAAATATAGATTTTCACACTAGACAACTAACACTTCAACCAACAATTTCTCCAAAAAGAATCTTCCACACCTCATATTTCCATTCCTTTCCTAAAAATGAATTAGAAAATTAGAAAAATGAATCATAAAAAAACATTCACTTAAAGTCAAACGTTATTAAATCAAATAAATACAACTTTTCAAAACAAAAAGGACTAATTTGTTCATAAGAAAATTTTTAGCACTAAATAGATTAACATTTCCCCATATAAGATTTATGGGTAAATTTTTCTTTATTTTTTTTGATGATTTGATACAAATTAGTTCAAAAACTTCATATTATATATAGGGAGGATTACAACATAGTGAGACAGTGAAAAAAAATTACAAAAATATATGAGGTGCAAGTCAATTGTGGGATGTATTTTCCCCTATATTTCATTCTAATCTTCTCTCTCATCTTTAAATTATTTTAAATTAAAATAAACTTTGTATTTTAATCAAGTGAGGCCTATTACATGAATTCTTTTTCAACATATCTATGTTAAAGGCCATATACATTCACACAATTTCTTTCTCTCACAATACTCTTATTAATGAGGTGACAAAACAAAATGCACGTAAAAAAAGATTTAAAGGAATATTTGAATGTGAGTCAACTTTTTCAAAGTTTGTTTGCCACGTCGAGCTCTTTTGGGAAGAGCTAAAAAAGCTAAAAGTCAATTTTTAACTTCTTTTTGGTCAAATCACCTCTCTATTTTTTTACACTTTTTTTAAATAAAGCCAAAAAAATCAAAATGTCAACTTTTAACCAACTTTTCAAAATAACCTGTCATTTGGAGGGGGTTTGAGAGGATGATAAATTGTGTGGATGGATCATTTTTTTAAATTAAATGAATTGATACACCTTCCATCTCCCCTTTGGGAAATTTTTTTTTTTTTTTGTGTAATTATTATATATTTAAAATATTAACTTTTCAAAATTATTTTCTGATTTAAAATTAAAATAGTACAATTTTTTTAGGAATATCTATTGTCGTAATTATATTTTTTTATGTATATTAATGTTAATAAATTTAAAAGAATAGTAATATAAAAAATTTATGTTACGGTATTATAGTCTTTAATTTTTAAAATGAGAAATAATATTTTGTAATAATAAAGAATAAAATAAAAAACTAATATTTTAAAACAGAAAGAGTATATATTTTCTTATAGGACACTTTTTTCATAAATCACTTTTCACCTACTTATGTTTCATTTAGTCGACATTATTTTTTTATATTCCAATAAGTCTTATGGGTAACACAGTTACTAAAATACCCCTAATAATATTCACATTTACAATGCAAATATTTCGTGATATGAATGTTCACATCGTCAATGTAAATGTTCATACTATTAATGTGAATGTCAACATGGCAATGTGAATGTTCACACTATCAATGTGAACATTCACACGTCGATGTGAATATTCACATTATAAAACATGAATGTTCATATCACCAAATTGTTAACCGTTCAAAAAATATTTGTAAAGGTAGAAATATTCATAAAATACCTTAAATATGAGAATTATGATTTGATAGATCAAATGTTTAAATAATAAGATTTATTAAAATTCAAAAATATCTTATAAAAAAGATTCTCTAATAAATTTTCCCTTTTTTTATTACCACACCTGTGTCAGTTTTTGGTGTTTTTTTATTACCACACCTCCTCTTTCCATAATATTTTCATTTATGGTGTTTTATATACTCTTTCTTACATTTGCATCAACAGGTGTATTTATTTATTTATTTACGATCAAATCATTACTAAATTACAAAATTTACATTTTTATAATCAATTTATAATTTACTTAAGGAACAATAAAATAGCAATTGGGCTTTTGGGCCGACTAAACAATATTGGTGCTTAAGTTTTCGAGGTGGGCTAGATCACGCCTACTATGAACCAGGAAGAATATTTAAGATTGGTTGGGCTGAAGTTAGCCATTGGGCTCGCCCGTAACTCAGTGTTGCATTAAAATCTTTGGTTTTTTTTTAGGGGTGAATTATAAATACACCTTTTGAGATTTGCTTAAAATATAAATTATCCCTTATAATTTAAAAAATTACAAATACCTCCCTGTCAGAATTTTTATTTAACAAAATTAATTGAAAAAGTAAAAATTTTAATTATTTACCTATACAATAATAAAATTATCTGAATTATTAATTGAAATAAAATTTTAACATTATTAAAAACTGTTAATTAACTTGATGATTTATTAATAAAAGGACCTATTTATTATGAAATTAGAAATCTTAAGGAACATAATATAATTTTTAAAACTACAAGAGATAATTTGTAATTTAAGTAAATTTCAAGTGTTTTTGTAATTTACCCTTTTTTTGTCATTTAAGTTCATCCCAAATATGGGCAGCATTTATTGCAACAAAAAGGGGGTTAATTATACTAAAGCCCATTCAACTATTGGTAAATATTAACTTATCTACTCATTTATAAAATTATTTATTTTAACTCTCTCAATTATAAAAATACATCACTTTCTCTCCTCTTGCCCCCTCCAATGGGGATAAGTTACCTGGTAGGCCAACTTATCGGGTAATTGTGTGCCCATCTTATAACAAGAAGACACATAATCAATTTGTTTAAAATGTAAAACAAAAGTTTGGAGAGCAGACCACACAGGATATAAGCCAAACTTATAGGATAATTCTATCAAATGGGACAGTATAGTTTTTATAATTGGAAGAGTCAAAATATATGAAGTTCATAAATGGGGAGTGCAATATCACTAATTGTTTATAAAAATTAAGTTGATAAGAAAATCATAATTTTTTATTTTATTTTATTGTGTTTGTTTTAAAAAAAAATAGACAATAATTACATTTTTAAAAACAAATCATTTATTTTTTTAGACAAATCTAATAAAATAAAAATATTATAATTGTCGAATCAAACTAATTTTTTCTATAAATGATATACATACAAAATTCTACAAAATAAATAACTTAGATTATCAAAACTGAACTCATAATAGACCTTATGACTCTCAAATTTTTTTAAAATTTAAATTTACATTTGAGAAACCAATCCAATTATTTTATATCACTTCTTCAATAATTTTGCGCTTTCTCCCAACAAACATCATCACAAAAGCAGAGAATTTACACCCATTAATGCAAGCAAAGCAATCTATTTTAATAGCCTTCTTCTTGGAAAGTGCCGTGCATTTGACCCAGTCACTCCCTACTATTTACAACTCAGGGATGGGATGATTTTTTTTTTTTTTTTTTGGGTTAATTACATTTTGAGTAATATTAGAGATTTTAAAAATTTTACTAAATGTTTTATATGGGTGTGGGACTCACTCAATGTGAGTCTATGTAAGTCTCACCCCCATATAAGACATTTGATAAAATTTTTAGAAGAATTATTCACTTTGCTTGGTTACACTTTTCTAAAAATATTTTTTAGAAAATTCTACTTTCTTATTTTCTGTGTTTTTTTGTTTTTACTGAATTTTTTTTAATATTTTCATTAATTTTTTTTTACTTTTTAGACATACCTAATATAAATATACCTAAAAAGTAAAAAATTTGTGAAAAAATCTTTTAAAAATTCACTAAATACAAAAAAAATACGAGAATTCAGTATATTTTTTGTATTTTGATGTATTTATTAATTTTTTAAAATATTTTTTCACAAATTTTTTACTTTTTAGATACATCTAAGTAAGGTGTATCTAAAAAAATAAAAAAAAAATATTTAAAATTTTAAAAATATTTACTAAAAACAAAAAAACATGAAAACCAAAAAACTCGGGCTCCGTTTGGTAAGCAATTCAAATTATAATTCCACCCATTGATTTGAGTATATTGTTTATTTTGAACTTTCAAATCATAATTCTACACCCATTTCTCAAAACTTAATTCAAAACATAATCATTACTTTTTAAAACTCATAACCAAACACATAATTTAACATTCAAATCAAAGAATTTCTAACATTTTTGTTACATTTTTATTTTTTTTTCTTTTAAAAATGTACGATTATGAATGAATGAGATAAGGGACTTGACCCTTTTTCATTTTTATTTTTATTTTTTTAAGGACAGAAGCCCAAGTTAAACTTTACTCAAATTTAAATTTGAATTTGAGAGATTTGTAGAACTTGTCGTGATCTCATTTTGATGATCTATGTGTACATTTCTTTTGTTCGTTTTTTTCCTTTCTAAATTATTATCAATTTTTCTATGTATATATTTTAACATATTAACACTTGTCACAAAATTATTAATTTTGACATTTAATTTGAACGAAATAACAAAATTGACATTAAGCCTTCGTTTGAAATGTGAGTTAGCTTTTTAACTTTTTAGTTTTTTAATTATTTTAACTTGAGATTAAAAAATCTCGTTTAGGATGAGTTTTTTTTTTTTTTTTTTTGACTTTTGTGAGAGAACAAAATAAAATAATTATGATTTTAATGTGACATTTTATTTTATTAATTTTTTAGTTTATTTTATCTTTTTATTATTAAAATAGCCAAAGTTGCATATGCCAAACACAGCTTAAACTTAAAGTGTAAAACTAATTTGTTTAACTTGAAAAAAGATGAATCAAAATGAAATTTGGTTCAAATTTTGAAGATTAAAAAATATAATCAAACCAAAAAAAAATGTTGAAATTAGCTTTGCTAGTGGTGGTCCTCGTCCCCAGCTCTTGTACTGCTGTGTACAGTCAGTGGCTTCGGTATACGCGGTGTTTGGGAAGGATTTTTTTTGGTTTTTTTTATTAAAAAATAAATTGGTTGCAAAATAATAAAAAAAAATAAATTCAAACAAAATATCACATCAAATTCCATAATCATTTCACTTTTTCTCTTACAAATATCACATCCAACCACAAAAAAACTCAACTATCTTCACAAATACAAAAAAAAAAAATTCTCCAATAATATCCTACAACTAAAAAAACTTACAAAAAAATTCACTTTCCAAACACTCACATAGTTTGAATGTAAGTGGGTTTACAAATTCAAAAAAGAAAAAAAAAAAAAATCATCTACAATTTTTAATTAAAAATCATGATTTATTCATATTATGGGTCACAACAACACTTTTTTAGGGATGAATTACACTTTGTGCCTTTTATATTTAGTTTTTTTTTTTTTTATTTTGGCCCTTAATTTTTTTTTCCGTCACTTTGGCCCTTCATGTTTTAATTTTTTCTCAATTAACTCCAAAAATTACCTTATGTTCAAAATTAGACAAAAAATAATACATTGACAATTACATAGCATAAAAATATTTTATTTTATATAACTTACACCTTTGATACAAACAAAAAATTTAATATAATAATATATTTTTTAAGTCATGGAGCAACTGACATGAAATTTTTTATCTAATTTTGAATAAAAATGAATTTTAAGAATAAAATAAAAAAAAATTAAAACATGAAGGATTAAAGTAAAAAAAATGATGAAATATAAAAAGGAATAAAGTGTAGTTTACCCAATTTTAAATATGGACCATTGATTTTCAGTGAGGATAGAGCCTGTCTGTTTTGAGTGTTGCAATGTAACATCCCATGATGTGCATAGATGCAAAGAACCAAGAGAGGTCGGTTTTAAGATGGTACCACTGTACTTAATACTGTACTTTTGGGTTTTTGTTTTTTTGTCTTAAAAGTCTCAAATGGTGAAGCAAAATGGGGGTCAAAAAGAGAATCGAAATTCCAGGTTCACACTCAAAACAAACAAGACTTTTCTTATCTTCTAAAACGTATCAAATTTGAATTCCTCACAGAGAGAGATCTTCCCAGCAGCAACCACGTTTCCTGTTGTGGTTGATGTTGTTGATCATAGAAAAGAGAATTGATTGAGAGTCTCAACGCTCACATTAAATTCTCAAATTTCATATCTTTGAATATTCTCATCATTTGTGCCGTAAATGATGAACAAAGTTAGACCTAATAGTTGACTACCACAGTGGACACACTAATGAGTGTTGGTATCATATGTCAAAATTTGGTTAGTTAGTTGTAGGTATCATGGAAGTGTTGGTGATAATGTTAAAAACAAATTTCGGTGTCGGATGTTACAAAACTTGTTATTTGTAGCAATGCCACTACCAAGTGATGGAGGGAAAGAGAGAGCGGAATATGCAGTGGGGTGAGACCCATTGCATTTTTTGTATTCAGCAATGATAGAGACTACTAAAAAATCTTATCACTAATAGCTCTAATGAGTTGAAAAATATAAAAAATAAAAGAAAAAAGAAAAACATAAGAGACAACTAGCACATCAAAGGGAGTGCCACCTCATTAGTGCTCCCCTAGTGCTCCCTTTTTAGTGTTCCCAAGCATTAATCTTTTGTATTATTTAGGGGTCTTTTGAAAAGTAGGTTATAATTCACTTCTTAGATTATAGCCCACTTCTCTCTCACACAAAAAGCAGCTTATAATCAGCTTTTAACCAAAAAGCTGATTATAACTATCTTCTCAAAATAGTCTTTATTTATTTATCTATTATTTATATATATTTGTATATTATTAACACATATCTTAACATATTCATTGTATCACCATTAACTCTTTAAATTAACAAATTTTTAACACACATTTTTTGATCTCATTTTTATTACTTTTTGTCATATAACACACTTAAACACATATAAAGTTAACATATCAATTGAAAATGTTTTAAAATTTTCTTTTATCAGGCATAAAGTTTAAGTTTAAATCACTTTTTAGACTAGAAAAATAATGCCCCTCTAGAGATGAGGATGAATGCATCTTGTCTTATGAAAATTTCATTTAACAAGAGACTCATGGACTGAGTCATTTTTGTTTTTTTCTTTTCTTTTCTCATTTAAGTAATCTTGTGCAATGAATCACAATTTTTTTTTGCCCTTTCTAATTTAAGAAACCACTTTAACCATAAAAATTCGAGATGTTAATTAATTGAGAACATGGTTCCCCAAATCACTTGCCGCAGATTACTGCTAATAAGTGGCATTTGTTCCTGCGAATAATTAATTGGTGCCCTTAAAGATGCCTCTTTTAATTCACCGTGGTGTTGCATACATTAATTAGTATATTAACACTAATTATGACATTATTATTGACTTCACTCATTAATTATATTACAAATATCAAAAATTTCTTAAATTATGTCACATAATTAATTGGTACACTAATTGGTGCATGAAAAATATTTGATAACTCGAATTTGTATGGTCTGAATGGCTCGAATATCTCAAAATGACGTCGTTTTGAGACATTCAAACCATCCAGGTTATGAAACCAAACACTATTATTGATACATATACCATTATTCTTTAATTTAATATTGCAAATTTATGCTAGACCAACCTAGATTGTACTTTTGATCATAATTGAGCTAGATCAGTCTTCAAAGTTCAATCTTAAAAGAATATAATAAAGCCATTCAATCATTTGGTTTGAGTTTTTTTAATTAAGTTTTTTGAAAATTGAATTTTTTAATTTTTGTATTTTTTTTTGTTTTTAGTGAATATTTTTAAAATTTTAAACATTTTTTTTACTTTTTTATATGTACCTTACTTAGATGTATCTAAAAAGTAAAAAATTTGTGAAAAAATATTTTTAAAAATTAATAAATACATAAAAATATAAAAAATATATTGAATTCTGGTATTTTTTTTATATTTTTGGTATTTAGTGAATTTTTAAAAGGTTTTTTTTCAAATTTTTTTTACTTTTTAGGTATATTTATGTTAGGTATGTCTAAAAATTAAAAAAAAATGCTCAAAATATTAAAAAAATTTAGTAAAAATAAAAAAATACAGAAAATAAAAAAATAAAATTTTCTAAAAAATATTTTTGAAAAATGATAATCAAGATTGTTATTATTTTTCTTGTTTTGTGCTTTGGAAACCGTGGTTTAGAGCAGAAGAATCTTGTTGTATTTTTGTGGAGGACAAAACTCAAACTCTTAACCTTCTATTGAGACGCTATATGAACAAATAAAATATATATTTTTTATTATAGAAAAATCTTTCTATTTTTCCGTAGGTTTAGGATAGCGTCCCTTACAAAGATTATCAATGTGTCCTATTATCTATTCTGAATAAGAAGACTATAAACTATAAACTTATTCCGACCTCCCAAGACAAGCTCCACTTAAGTCATGACTCGCGCAGCGAGGAATCATTAGAGCCACATCAAGTACTGTGGAAGAAACAACTCGAGGCTAACCTCCTAACCAACTGCGCTACGCTCAAGAGATTGGCGGAAGGAATTTTAAACTTGAGACCTAGAATCTTAACTCTTATGCCTTTACTAAATTGCCGAACACCCTTGGGTTAAAAATAACTTATTCTTTTTTTTTATGGAGAATTTATAGAAGAATTGGACCCATAGAAGTCTAATAAGAGATCAAATTAAAGGTAAAAAATGTAATTTTTAAACAAATTTAAAATTACTTCAAATTTAATAGTCTAAATTTTAAATAAGACTCAACGTGATCCCCAATGATAATGCACGGTGGTTGTTTACTCAATTCCTTCTTTTAGGCCATCAAATTGATTTAATTATTTTTCCATTTTTTGAATTATTTTAGTAATAACTTTGCTTTGGGATGCCCGTTTTAGCATCCATGTATGTCTGGGAGCAAGGAAACCATTCAGCAATATTATTTAATTTTCTTTGAGAATTTTTCTATTTCTTGAAAATGATTTTCTTTTCATAAATTAAAATCTTTTATCTACCAAAATGATTGTTGAAACAATCTTTTGTGTAAAACAAATAATAAAACTGAAACAAATAAAATACTTTACTTACAAAAAGTTCTTTGTTTCGGAAAAACCAGTAAGACTATGATAAAGTCGAGTGTGTGACACTCTATTTTTAAGACAAATTCGTCACTGCACAGGTGCTTACGGAGTATCGGCATTTATCTCTCATGATACAATAATCACTTACACTATAAATAATCTGTTAGGCAAACCAAACTTGTGTTCTGCAACTCTCTAGAAAACTCTATGAACTAATATGAAGAACAATGCAGTATATGAAGGAAAACGGACAGAAAATTTGAAATGAATGAATTTGCTGGAGGGACCCTGTATTTATAGGCCATATGGTGCCTGTTCGGAACGGCAGACAGCCCTTCGAACATGTGTGACCGAAATGAAGATGAGAGGTAACCGGAGAGACACTGTTTCAAGGAAGCAAAAAATTGAATTCAAATTTGGTGCAAACGTTTGAATAAGAATTTGAAAAAATTCAAATGAATTTTGTTCAAAAAATTAAGTTAGGACCTGACCCACAACCCCGCCAATCGAACACCCAAAACTTGGGGCAACGCGTGCGTGTGGTGGATTTGGATCGAGCCTATTTTGTCCATAACTCCTCCCATCTTTTACAAAACTTGGGGTGCTCATTGAAGCTCAACCCAAGTATGTCAACCTAAAACTTATATACTCATATAAGTTCTCTTAAAGTTTCTATGTGGGACACTCAAAGTTTCTATGTGGGACACTTGACTCTTTAACTTCTCATTTCACGAACTCAAAAACAACGTCAACTTCTCATTCATTCATAAATGGTTTTGATTATTCGTTTTCATCGTGTGACTTGCCATGTGACAAAGAATAAGTCATCACTTGGACACACCTCACTTAAATTTGGGCTAAAAAATGATCCAAAATAAACCTATAAAAAATAAAAAATTCCAACAATGATATCTAAACCTATGTACTAATTCCACTGCCTCGGTAAATAGATGGGAAAAGGTAGGAACTTAAATTGTTTACCATGAAAATTGTTCAAAAAATGTATGGACAATATATATTTATATGTGCAAACTTGATATATTATGGGCAACACTCGTTTGGAAATATAATTTTTTAATAATTTTTTAATTTTTCATAAAAAGATATATAAATAAATAAATAAAAGTAATGTGATAATTTATACAGCATTGATAGAGACCCCCTCCAATCACCACTCCACCACCCCACACACACGTGGCAGGTGGTGATTGGAGGAGAAGGAAAAAAAAAAAACTAGCCAATGGGAGGGAAAGGGGGTCAAAGGGGGTGGGAGGGAAAGGGAGTTTGAAACATTTTTCTAATTTATAATAATTTTTTAACTTTTCGATTAAAATATTTAATTCCCAAACAGTCCACACAGGATTTAGAATAATTTTTTGAAAATTTTTCTTTAGGTATGTAGTCTCATCGTATATATTTTTGCAATCGCAAAGAGTTGACTTACGTACATGGGTAAGAGGATTTTGTGCAAGATTTTAGCAGTAGTGTGACGCTGAAGCTGAATTGGGTTAAAAGTTAACCTTTTTTTTTTTTTTTTTTTTTAAATTTTTTGATTTTTTTAAAATTATATCAGTCTCTATTTTTTTTTACATATTTAGATTTTTTTTTTAAAAAAAATCGCTTTTAACATACTTTTTCAAAATAGGCACAAATCACATTCTTGAAATGCAAATAACACGTATTTGGATTATTGTTTTGAATAAAAATTTAAAGAAAGAAAAAGAAAAAATGAGTGAAATTTTTTAATCATATTTTTTCTTTTTCTTTTTTAATTTATTATCCAAATATAACATAAAGTGTTTGGTTAGGGGATATGGAAAAGAATTTAAAAAGAAAAAAGAAAAAAATAATTGAAATGTGAATAAATATATAGGTGAATTATACTAATAGTCCCTATAGTTTGGAATTTGTATCACTTTAGTCCCTGACTTTTTAATTATGACATATTTGACTATGAATTTTGATTCTTATTTTAAATAAGGACAATTAAAGATACCATTACTCAATTTCAAGGGCAAAGTCGTCAATTTAATAAAATATAAACTAATTTGACAAAAATAAATGTCAAAAATATATTTTTGAATTTTTAAAAATTATTTCTATTTACCAAAGATAAAATTATATAAAATTGATAAATCTTTTACACATTTGTTTATTTATTTATTTTTACCAAATTATTTTTTGTTATATGTTTGGATAATGATTATGTAATGGATGGTTATTAGACTTTTAATGTGTAATTGATATATAATATAAGAAATGTTTTTAGTTTTGGATTTTTTGATTTAATGATTGGTTTAATAGTAATATGAAAGTTATCACCATATTTGACTTTTGAAAAAATAAAAACTAATTTAATGAAAATAAAAACAATCACCCATTACATGATCATCATCCAAACACATAATAAAAATTAATTTGGTAAAATAAATAAATAAATAAATGTGCACACCATTTATCAATTTTACATAATTTTATCTTTGGTGGATATAAATAATTTTTAAAAATTCAAAAATATTTTTTTGACATTTATTTTTGTCAAACTAGTTTATATTTTATCAAATTAACGACTTTGCCCTTAAAATTGAGTAATGGTATCTTCAAATATTCTTATTTGGAATAAGATTCAAAATTTATGATCAAATGTATCATAATTGAAAAGTCACGGACCAAAGTGATATAAGCCTCAAATTATAGGGACCGTCAGTGTAATTCGCCCTAAATATATCTATATTTTACATAATTTCATACAATTTTTTCTTTTTTTTCTTCTAAATCTCTCTCCAAATATCCTAACTAAACACAGTCTAAATGATTCATTAGAGTTCACTATACACACTAGTTGGGACAACTATGGGGTGTTTTGGGAACTTCCTAAAAAAGTATTTTTTGACTTTTTAATTTTTTTTACATAAAAAGTTACAAAAAATTAAATTTTTAACTCAAAAGAGTTAAAAAGTCATCCAAAAAAAAAAAAAAAAATCAAAAACTACCATTCTTGGATTTCCTGTGATCCCTACTTAGATCATGTACATGCGTCCAGATGGAGTGATTGAGTAGATCCCGCTTGAGCGCATCGAGGAGAGGGATTACAGACTAGTGCTTACTTCTAGCATCAAGCAGGTACACATTCCTTTTATGTTTCTATTTACTGCACTTTGTCTTGTTTTCTACCATTTCTATTCATTGGTCTCTATTACTTCTGTCTACCTTTCTCAGATTTTGTTCCTTTTGCAGGTACCCTGGACGTATACCGATGACCTTCTTCGTACAATCAACCGACTGCTCCTCATGGTACGAAGGAGGCAGATCGCCTTAGTCACCCATGGGATCGAGGTACATACAATTTGTAGCTTACTATTGTTACCATACTGTACACTCTTGTTAGTTCATACTGATATTTATCCTGTTTTCAGCTTGAGCCGGCGCCAGTAGTGCTTGCAAGACTTTCCGCAGCCAGTAGACAGAGACGAGGCTTAGTAAGGGGCCGAGAGGGAGCCGATCAAGGGAGAGGCTGAGCGAGGCAATGCTCACCTTCCGAGGAGTCTTTTGACAGGTCTACAACCCCCGAGGATGAGGGAGAGAATGTTGACTTGTAGTCCAGCAGCCCTAGCGATGACAGTGATGGACCTCCTCCGCAGCTGAAGAGGAAGAGAATGATGATAGGCTATTGATGAGAGCGACGATTTCATTTTAGTTTTTTTTTTTTTTTCTTTTTTTCTTTTTCTTTTGCTTTTGCTTTTGCTTTGTAATTAAAGACTAGCTTCATTGAGGGCCGGTCGGCTCTCAATGTTTGGTCAACAGTGTATTTTTGCAGAAAACAGAGGGCAGTGGCTGAGGTGAAACAGAGCAAGCCTAGGGCAGACAGAGCTGTTCTTGAACATTGTGCATGTGCATGCATCTAATTCTTGCGCATCCTCGCTTACATTATGATCATTGTAATTAATTTATTTAATATTGTTTGTTATAATTAGTTTCCTTAATTATTAAGTATTGTAATAATTATTATTGTGCCTTTGTAATTGTTGTAATTACTTAGTTTAAATAGTGAGTTTATTTATCATGGTTATCCTTATTGTAATAGCATAGTTAGCTAATTAATTAGTCTCGTTTAATTTATTCATTCGGTTTTGTAATAATTAGTTAAATTTGGAATTTTGGACTTTAATTCGCACCCTCTTGCACGATGGCAATGTTGTAATGATGTGTATATCTTCCAACTCCACATCTTTCTCCCTTTTATTTATTTGCTTATGATGGTTAGTAGAGGACATCACGTTTCATTAGCATACTTCATGTTTTGCATCCATTTGTCTTGCATGCATATAAGGTTTGGCTTATCATGCTAACTCAATAGCAAACATTCAAAATTCATTGCTTGACTACGTGCTTTATCGCATGTCTTGAATGAAATCATATGTCATGCTCATAACCAGGCCTATAAAAATACGTAATGCATGTGTTGCATTAGTCATATTGCATAAAGTTAGGAACATACATATTTTTTTAATTATTTTGCTTTGTTTTGCTTCAGAGTACAAGGTGAGCTTTTATTGTTTTAGCATGTTGCATTGAATGTTTTTGTTGCTATGTCAAGAATAAATACCATGAGACTAATTGCTTGAATGATATAATTGTTTGAATGCCTGTGGATGAAGACTAGTTGTTTGAACTAGGATGGTTTGATCAATGTCCATTTTAAGCCCACTTTTTCAAGTGGCAAATTCACAAAATAATTTCAAAACAAAACATGAGATCAAGTGTTCTAAGTCTTGCAAACTAGTCTATACCTTGTGTGTGCATCACATAGTAAAATAGCTAATAAATCCGAATAAGAGCATATAATGTAAATAAGAAACACATCATGATTAGCAGAGGCCAATCTTTGATCGGGCGAGTGGGGTGCCCAATTCATGATCTTCTCCTCTCGTACCTAAGTTCCAGAGTCGAGACACTTTGGTGATGACAAACTAATAGCCTTTGGCACGAGTCTCGAGTTTTCTAAGTTTTCCAAAAATATTTAGATAGTGACTCTGTGATCTGGCAAAGCAGTCCATTTTTGGCATTTGATTCAAAACATCGATTTTCTAAAAAGAATTGTCAGATTTGGACTCTTTGAGTTTTCACTATTTCACATTACACTTGTGAAATCAGATTCAGAATCACAAGTAGAGTCCGAACTGTAGGGCTATTCATCTTCCAAAAGGAGCATGAAAAGTCGGGCTACAGTTTCTCTTCAAAAAATGTTATAATAATGTGTATATCTTCCAACCCCACGTCTTTTTCTTTTTTACTTACTTGCTTATGATGGTTAGTATAGGACATCACGTTTCATTAGCATACTTCATGTTTTGCATCCATTCGTCCTGCATGCATATAAGGTTCCCCAGCAGAGTCGCCGGAAACTGTAGCTTGACTTTTCATGCTCCTTTCGGAAGACGAATAGTCCTACAGTTCGGACTCCACTTGTGGTTCTGAATCTGATTTCACAAGTGCAATGTGAAATAGTGAAAACTGAAAAGAGTCCAAATCCAGCAATCCTTTTTAAAAAATCAATGTTTTGAATCAAATGCCAAAAATGGACTGCTTTGCCAGATTACAGAATCGCTACCTAAATATTTTTGAAAAACTTAGGAAACCCGAGACTTGTGCCAAAGGCCATTAGTCCGTCATCACCAAAGTGTCTCGGCTCGGGAACTTAGGTACGAGAGGGGAAGATCATGAATTGAACACCTTATTCGGAAGATCAAAGATCGGCCTCTACTAATCATGATATGTTTCTCATTTACATTATATGCTCTTGTTCAAATTTATTAGCTATTTTACTATTGTAACAAGCCCGCGAGGGACCTCGCTACAGTTCGGACTCGATTTGTGCCACGGTTCTAAATCTTGAACCAAAGAGTCCAAATCCGCCACTTGAAAAGTGGGCTTAAAATAGACAATGATCAAACCATCCGAGTTCAAACAATTAGCCTTCATCCACAGGTATTCAAACAATTATATCATTTAAGCAATTAGTCTCATGGTATTCATGCTTGATATAACAACAAAAACATTCAATGCAACATGCTAAAGCAATAAAAGCTCACATCGTACTCCGAGCCAAAACAAAGCAACATAATTAGAAAAATATGCATGTTCCTAACTTTATGCAATATGACTAATGCAATACATGCATTATGTATTTTTATAGGCCTGGCTATGAGCATAACATATAATTTCATTCAAGACATGCGATAAAGCACGTAGCAAGCAATGAATTTTGAACATTTGATATCGGGTTAGCATGATGAGCCGAACGATATTTTCCCTATTCGCAAACAGGATAGCACCGAGGAGATACATAAGGAAGCCGCGGGTATACTGGGTGACCTCATCTGGAGTGGTGGGTTAAAAGTCGAAGAAGTACTCGAAGAACCAGCTGTACCTCACCATCGTATGGCTGGTGGTGTCTGGGATCGTTCGAAGAAGCTGACGTTGTGTGGCTCTCTACTGTGTCATGTCTAGATCACATGGGATCGGACCGCCAACTCCAACTTGCAAGCCGGTGAGCATCGCAAAGTCATACGGGGTCAGAGTCATCTCCCTGATCGATGAGAAGTGAAATGAGTCTGTGGTGTCCCACCATCTCTTGACCATAAGACTTGCTCTTGCATTCATTTGAATCGGATAACTACCCATAACCGGACAAAATTGTGAAATACAACTCGATAATAGGAAAACAAAATAAAAATAACTTGAAAATATCAAAAAACACCTGGTACAAACAAAATAAGACTCAAAATACAACTATGGTATGTCAAGGCAAAGGTTGGCCTTTCCTGCAATTGCACTGTTATGAGCCATCATTTAGACCCGATGGGGCCTAAATATGCATGGTCGAGCTTCACTGAGGCACGGTCGGGCCTCAATGTGAGGTCAGTCAATGCTATCCAGCTATCATGCACTCTTCTTGTCACGACCCAAACCCGGCCCTATGGGTTTAGCACCGTAACTGGCCAGTAATCCGAGATTACCGAAGGCCTGCTGAACAGTAATACAGTTAAACAGAGTACAGGGCCTGGCGGAAGCCAATACAGTAAGTAACTAGTGTCCATTGAGCTGTGAAAATCTGTATGCCAAAAACATTTTTCATGCATTCATACAGTTCAGAACAGCACAGTCTATACAATCATTACAACATTCAGTGCGGGGACTCAATCCCTCGATAACAGTACGGTCAAACAGTAAACAGTTTATACAATAATACAAAACAGTCAAGAGACAGGTGGGGAATACAAAAACACCCCAAGCCATAGCATGGCGTCTCGGAACCTCGCAGTGAAGCACATAGGCTGGCTTGACAAAACTGGGGACTAACCCACGCTCCTAGCTCCGGTCTGGCTGCTGAGAACCTACATATATATATAAACAGTGAGCTAAAGCCCAGTGAATAACATAATGCGTAAAGAGGTTATGAATGAATGTCCTTACAGTAATGAAAACAATTCATTAAACAGTATTTCAGTCTTTCAGTATGTCAGTCAATCAATCATATGTGGTACATCCATTAGCCTATAAACAGTAGGTCCAAAAGGACCGGGCCTCAACAGACCCAACAGTAGTGATGGCCATCAATCAATAAACAGTATGGTTCCACAAGGAAACCGACAGAGCTCTGTAACAGTAACAGTAATCAGTAAGTGCTAAGGATGCCACAGTACAGTTCACAATACATGACATACATTCATTCAATAACAATATCAGTTCAGTAAACAGTTCTGTTCAGTATTCAAAAGATAACCATTTTGAACATATCTTTACACAATCTGTTACTCACAGAGATTGGGCTAATAGCAGCTAGAGCGCGTCCCCGAGAGCCAACCCTAAACAGTTAACAAGATGAACACACTCTAAGTTTAACAGTTGGGGAAGTACAATAATTAACTTCCTATTATGCCTCGGTGTGTTCTACATCTATAGCCTCATTAAGATGTCTTAAACTAGGCCTAAGAATGCCTAGGATGGAATGAGGATGTGAAAATACACTTAGAAAACAATTCCAGAATTTTCAGTGAAACAGAGCCCCGCTCGAGCGCATGTTTCCCCGCTCGAGCGGACCAAAAAGTACTGGATAGGTGAAATCTCCACTCGACGCCCGCTCGAGCGCGTCACCCAGTCCTCCGCTCGAGCGCCCAATACTCCGCTCGAGCGGACTGATGCACAGAGCAAGATGCTGGGAGCTCGATTTCTCCGCTCGAGCGCTACTTCTTCCGCTCGAGCAGACAACAGAAATCTGGAAATCCCAGATTTGAGTCCCAAGCTCAAAACCAAGTTCAAAAGCAATATTTTCGATCCTCTTGGGCTATTTTCTGGAAAAACTCTTGCAACTCAATGTACAACAAGTTTCAAAACTCAATTTAAGAAATCAAAGCCCAAGGGTGTTTAATTCAAACCCAAACTCAACCCATTTTTCAAGAACAATATGTAAACATGCGATGCATGAGTTTTAAACCAAATTCAAGCTTCAATCCTTGCTCTAAAGAGCTCAATAGTTGGAAAACATTTTGAAAACATGGACTATAATATAAACATGGACATGCATGTATAACTCTCCAAGAACTTAACTTCAAAATACACCAAAATGGCCATGCATGCATGAATGGAACTCAAATTCAACAATTATGAACAAAATCAAGACTCAACTTCTCTATAACCATGATACATGCAAGATGGAGCTTAAAGATAACAAGAAGACGATGAATTCCTTACCTAGAGTGTCAACTACAAGTCTTGCAAGCTCAATTTGTCAATTTATGCTACAAATCTTCAAGTTCTTTAGCAAATTCACCAAATGAACCCAATTTTCTCTTAACTCTCCCTCTCTCTAACTCTTGGTCGGTTGTAAAGGCAAGAAGGAGCTGATCAATTGTTGATCTAAGTGTAATAAGGCTCTAGGATAATAATAAACAATAGTCCACTATGGTGGCAAGTTGGTAAATAAGCTAAACTTGGCAATTCTATTAATTAGGCTTAAATTAATCTAATTTAATCATTCCTAATCGATTTTCCGATAAATATACCATTAAATCATAAAAATTACACTGATTACAAAACATTAAACGGTTCCTAATTCGGCCGCCGATAAGGCCTTCAATTAGCAGTTTAAACATATAAATTCTAACAGATAATCATTCAATCAAACAGATGCAATATGCAATACAAGAGATATACTTATTCAATTTCAGTTTCGATTTCAATCAGTTCATTCAGTACTTCAGTTAATCCAATTATCAGTCATTATCAGTTCAGTTTAGCAGTAACCAATAGCTAATTCAGTGGTTTATCGGTAATCAGTACGAGGGTTGTTACACTTCTTCTCATCTTCTATAAATAATGTTCGCATGTTATTTTCCTGACAGAATAACAAAAAGATATGAAAGATGTTGGACAATCTTCACTGTAATTAATTAATTCTGTTTGTGTACTTAACAACAAACAGAATATAAAAGAAATAAAGGAAAGTAGAGGAAATTGTTTGGTTACAAAAATCAAATTAGAAATAAAATTAAATAAATAAAAACAGATTTTATTTTGTTACAAAACCAAAATTAAAATCTGATTTAATAAACAAATAAAACAGAATAATAAATTAAACAACTTACTTGATTAATTTCTTTGAATAATAATCTGATCAAGTCCAGTGTTTGACACTGTGTCCTTAAGACAGATTCGTCCTCTCATCGGTGCTTTCAGAATATGGACGTCTATCTCCAAGATGAAATGATCAACAACAAATATATGCAGCACTACAATATATTTGTACAACAAACACACTAAGTGTTTTGTACTCTCTCTCACAAGAAAATAATGCAGCAAAATAAAAAGTATGAATGCAGAATTTTATGGACGAAAATTAGTGAATCAATCCAAATGAGGGGCTAGTCTATTTATAGGCAAAATTGTGGCTGTTAGTTTTGAATTAAGCAGGTGCAAACCTGTTTTGAACAAGTATGAAACCTGTTTGGTTTTGAATTAAACAGATTTAAATCTGTTGGGTTCAAAATTCAAACAGATAAAAACGGAAAGGACTTGTTTGGGTGTACAGAAAAATCGGACCAGTTTATTTCCGGATTAGTTTGAATTCTGGATTTTATTTTACCAAAAAATAAAATAAAATTCAAATATTTTTGGCCCAAAAAGATAGGTATTGGGCCGGACAAGCCTAACCTAACCTTACACCACGCACCCGCACCCAAGCCCAGTCCAGCCCGCCCGACAGAAAGGACGACGGCGGCGCGCGCGTGTAGTGATTTTTGGGTCCAATGGGTCTAGCCCATTTTGTCCATAACCTCTCCCTTTTACAAACTTGGGGTGCCCCTTGGGGCCCTCTCCAAGTTATAAGTCCAAGCTATATAAACCTATTCAAAACTTTCCACCAAATCAATGTGGGACAAGCCATTTACACAAACCTTAAGGAATTTTCACCAAAACTCCATTTCCATGGAGCATACTTTGACTTCAATTTCCCATTCACTCGATAATGGTTTTGAGCAACCAAATATACTACGTGAATCACAACACGACATAGAACGCGTTACCACTTAGACCCGCGAAAATCGAAGCTTGGGTCGCACCTAAATATTAGACCAAACTTAGCAGAAAATTCTGGTTTTACCCAGATTTTCTAACCATTTCTAAAAATCCCCCTCATGAATGGAATTTGATGACAACGGAAATGCAACAATATGCAGACTTTATGGAAAAAGTATAAGTCGAAAATATCTTGCATTAGGATAGGTAGCTTTCGGCCTTGAACCTTCCCTAGTGATAACCTATCGGACTTACTATCTAACCAATGGACGCGATGCCTTGAATTGTTCAGCCGTTTGTGTAAGCCAAGATAATAGATTTCACACAAAATATCTTCTAACACATCGTGGTTCTCATTGTTGTATTCATTTTGGCCTTGAACGCTCTTGGTTTTCATGAGTGTTTCTAGAGAATTTAGCCTCTTCATTCTCATAGAACCGGCCCCAGTTCGACACTCATATAGGTGATTCTTATTGTAAGTATCTCTTTATACTTATCTTGATTTTTATACCTAAATCAAGATATAAGTAATCATTAAAAACAAAACTTATCCTTATACCCCTGCAGACAACATATGTTGCAAATATCACTTTCACCATAGGAATGGGTAGAAAATTTTAATCCCTTGGTGATTTCTGGCAAGCCACACATAACTTAGTTGCCCCTTTGAACTTAGTTCTTGGGATCTCCAGTCATATAAGTAGGGTTACCATTATGACGACTCTTATGTAATAGGCTTTAATCCCATCCCCTTCGATGAACTATACACTAGCTCTTTTGTCAAACATTTTGTTAACGGATCCGCAATATTCTCTTTAGATTTTATATAATTTATTGAGATTATTCCATTTGACAACAATTGCCTTACGGTATTATGTCGACGGCGAATATGTCGTGACTTACCATTATACATCTGATTTTATGCCATGCCTATAGCAGATTGACTATCACAATAAATGCAAATAGCTGGCACAGGTTTTAGCCACATTGGAATGTCTTCTAAGAAGTAACGAAACCATTCTGCTTCTTCTCCTGCTTTGTCTAAAGTAATGAACTCGGATTCCATTGTGGATCGTGCAATGCATGTTTGTTTCATGGATTTCCAAGAAACAACAGCGCCTCCCAGAGTAAAGACATATCTACTTATGGATTTTGAATATTTAGTATCCGATATCCAATTTACATCACAATAACTTTCAAGTACTTCTGGATATCGAGTAAAGTTCAAACCATGATCACGGGTGAATCTTAGATATCTAAGAACCCGAATGATCGCCTTCCAATGGTCTTCTCTGGGATTGCTAGTGTACCTACTCAATTTACTGATAGCATAAGCTATATCAGGACGAGTACAATTCATTAGGTACATTAAGCTTCCAATGATTTGAGAGTATTTTAACTGAGACACTGTATCACCTTTATTTTTCGATAAATAAAGACTGATGTCTACAGGTGTTCTAGCTATATTCAAATCATCCTTGATAAATTTATCAAGAATTTTCTTAATATAATGAGATTGAAATAATGCATATCCGTCAGATGTTTTAGTAATTTTCATTCCTAATATAACATCTGCGACCCCCATATCTTTCATATCAAATCTTTTGTTAAGCATATGCTTAGTTGATTTGATCATGTTTTGATTGCTTCCAATGATAAGCATGCCATCCACATAAAGACAAACTATGACATATCCTTGGTCAGTGTTTTTAACATTGACGCACTTGTCACATTCGTTTATTTTAAACCTATTAGTAAGCATTGCATGATCAAATTTTTCATGCCATTGCTTAGGTGCTTGTTTTAATCCATAAAGAGATTTTATAAGCCGACAAACTTTCTTTTCTTGCCCCGACACTACAAAACCTTCGGGTTGCTCCATATAGATCTCTTTATTTAGATCACTGTTTAAGAAAGCTATCTTAACATCCATTTGATGTATCTCTAAATTAAACAACGTTGTTATAGCAATAAGTAAGGGAAATATGTGTCAAAATAGTCCAGACCTTCCTTTTGTCTGTAACCTTTAACTACAGGTCTTGCTTATACTTGTCAATTGAACCATCTACTTTCATTTTTCTCTTGAATATCTATTTATAGCTAAGAGGTTTAGAACCTGGTGGAAGATCCACCAATTCCCAAGTATGATTTTGCATAATGAACTCAATTTCATTATTGACAGCCTCTTTCCACAAAGGAGCTTCAGGACCTGTCATTGCCGCCTTAAAACTTTGAGGTTCATTTTCTAACAAGTATGTCAGAAAATCTGAACCAAAGGATTTTGATGTTCTCGTTCTCTTACTTCGTCTTGGTTCATCATCAGTTAAATCCTGTTGGTCAAGACCATTATTAGTCTCTTGTGTTTGATTGTCATTAGTCTCTTGATTTTGAGTACAATCATAAGTTCTTTCTGTGAACTTAATTCCTGTCCTTTCTTGTAAGGAAAGACATGTTCAAAAAACACAGTATTCCTTGACTCTATAATAGTGTTCACATTTATATCAAGTATTTCTGATTTATAAATCAGACACTGATATGCACTACTATTCTGAGTATAACCAATAAACACACAATCTACTGTTTTTGGTCCAATCTTAGTCTTTTTAGGAACAGGAACTTCAATTTTTGCCAAACACCCCCACACTTTTAAGTATTTGTAGGAAGGTGGTCGACCTTTCCACAATTCATAAGGAATGCTTTTGGTTTTCTTGTGGGGTATTCCGTTAAGAACATAATTAGCAGACAATATTGCTTCCCCCCACAAGTTCTGTGGTAAGCCTGAACTTAGTAACATGGTATTCATCATTTCTTTTAGGGTTCTATTCTTCCTTTCAGTAATTCCATTTTGCTGTGAAGAATACAGTACTGTAGTTTGGTGAATAATGCCATGTTGTGTACAAAATTTATTTAATGGTGCATCATATTCACCACCCCTATCACTTCTAACCATTTTAATGGTTTTACCAAGTTGATTTTCAACTTCTGTTTTGTAGAGTTTAAACATTTCTAAGGCTTCATCTTTACTTCTAAGTAAATAAACATAATAATATCTTGTGCAATCATCAATAAATGTTATGAAATACTTTTTGCCTCCTCTAGTTTGAACAAATTTTAGATCACATACATCAGTATGAATTAATTCTAGAGGTTCGGTTTTCCTTTCAACCGATTTAAATGGAGCCTTAGTTAGTTTCGTTTCTACACAAACTTCACATTTATGATTAGGATTAATTTCAAACTTTGGTATATAATCCAAACCAATTAATCTACGCAAAGTATCGAAATTCACATGTCCTAATCTACCATGCCATAAATTCGACTCAAGAATATAACCAATAGATGTGTTATTCTTATTACTAGCAACTTTCGATACAACTGTCATTACATTTAGTTTAAAGAGACCATCACTCATGTATCCCTTACCAACATACATGTCACTCTTTGTTAATACAAATTTATCAGACTCAAAGACAAGTCTAAAACCATTTTTACTTAACAAAGAACCAGAAACTAAATTCTTCCGAATGTCAAGTACATGCAGTACGTTGTTGAGGGTCAGTTCTTTCCCTGATGTCATCTTCAAGATCACTTTTCATTGTCTAGCCACAATAGAAGTAGAAGAATTTCCCATGAAAAGTTGTTCGCCATTTGCAGCTCATTGTAGGTAGTGAACATCTTCTTGTTCGCACAATTATGATGAGTTGCTCTGGTGTCAACCCATCATTCCTTGGGATTTCCAACCAAATTAGCCTCAGACACCATAGTAGAGAGGTTGATGTCATTCACCCTGTCAGAGATGTAATCTAATTCAGTTACATTAGCCTGATTGGTAGTCTTCTTGCTTGTACTTCCACAATCCTTCTTAGGGTGGCGGCAATCAGAAGCTCGATGTCCAGTCTTGCCACAGTTATAACATTTTCCTTTGAACTTCTTGTTGCCATTGTTGTCGCCCTGTTTAGGACCATCTTCAGTAAACTTCATTTTTTTGTTATGTGGTTTATGAACTTGTTCAACCACAGTAGCCTTGGACTCAATGAGATTTTTCTCATTCCTCTTTTCAGCTTTACGGTTATCTTCCTCAATTCTCAATCTTACAATAAGTTCATCCATGGTCATCTATTTGCGTTTATGTTTTAAATAATTTTTGAAATCTTTCCAAGCCGGTGGTAATTTTCCACTAAAGCAGCGACTTGGAAAGACTCGTTCAGAGACATATCCTCAGAATGAATATCATGTAAAATTAATTGAAAACTTTGAACTTGAGAAATTACCGTTTGAGAGTCTACCATAACAAAGTCCAGAAATTTACCGACGACAAATTTCTTCGTGCCGGCATCCTCTGTCTTGTATTTCTTCTCTAAAGAATCCCACAATTCTTTTACTGACTTCAGAGGACTGTAAACATTATACAGCATGCTGTCAAGGCCATTGAGGATATAGTTTCTGTATTGGAAATCTGAATGTTTCCAAGCATCTACAGCGGCAACAACTTGCCGATTACTTTCACCTTCTTTAAGTGCTGGAGCCTTTTCATGAAGAAACTGGGCCAAATTAAGAGTTGTAAGATAGAACAGCATCTTTTGCTGCCATCTCTTAAACTCAGTACCGTTAAATTTTTCCGGTTTTTCTCCATGATTTATTGGTATATGAACATGGTTCTGTATAGGGACCGATGTTGGTGTAAAAATCGGAGTACCACTTCCAGTTGCAGTTCCAGTTGCAGTTTCAGTTGCAGTAGCCATAATCTCTGATTACAAAAATCAGAAAAAATTAAAACACAAATTAATTTTCTAATTACTAAAATCAGAAAATAAATTATTACACAAAATAATTTTATTTTCCTTATTACTAAAACTAGAAAAATAAAATACCACAATAATTTTCTGTAACACAAATTAATATTCTGCAATTGTTAATGACACCAGTATATTACTACTAGTTGTTAAAGAAAAGAGATAGTATATTACTACTATATGTCAAATAGCATAAACCACTATTTGCTTTTCAAACCAGAATATGTCTTTATGAAATCACAGAAAATTAAATACAATGGAGATATCAAAAAATAAACGTGTCTTAAGATTGTTGGACAATCTTCACTGTAATTAATTAATTCTGTTTGTGTACTTAACAACAAACAGAATATAAAAGAAATAAAGAAAAGGACAGGAAATTGTTTGATTACAAAAATCAAACTAGAAATAAAATTAAATAAATAAAAACAGATTTTATTTTGTTACAAAATCAAAATTAAAATCTAATTTAATAAACAAATAAAACAGAATAATAAATTAAACAACTTACTTGATTAATTTCTTCGGATAATAATCTGATCAAGTCTAGTGTTTGACACTGTGTCCTTAAGACAGATTCGTCCTCTCTTGGTATTTTCAGAATATGGACGTCTATCTCCCAAGATGAAATGATCAACAACAAATATATGCAGCACTACAATATATTTGTACGACGAACACACTAAGTGTTTTATACTCTCTTTCACAAGAAAATAATGCAGCAAAATGAAGAGTATGAATGCAGAATTTTATGAACAAAAATTAGTGAATCAATCCAAATGAGGGGTTAATCTATTTATAGGCAAAATTGTGGCTGTTAGTTTTGAATTAAACAGGTGCAAACCTGTTTGGTTTTGAATTAAACAGATTTAAATCTGGACTTGTTTGGGTATACAGAAAAACCGAACCAGTTTATTTTCGGATTAATTTGAATGTTTATTTTCAGATTAATTTGAATTCTGGATTTTATTTTACCAAAAAATAAAAAAAAGATAGATATTTGGCTGGACAAACCCAACCGGACGGACAAACGGCGACGGCGCACGCGTGGTGATTTTTGGGTCCAATGAGTCTAGCCCATAACCTTTCCCTTCTACAAACTTGGGGTGCCTCTTGGGGCCCTCCCCAAGTTATAAGTCCAAGCTGTATAAACACATTCAAAACTTCCCACCAAATCAATGTGGGACAAGTCATTTACACAAACCTTAAGGAATTTCCACCAAAACTCCATTTCCATAAAGCATATTTTGGTTTCAATTTTCTATTCACTCGATAATGATTTTGAGCAACCAAATATACCACGTAAATCACAACGTGGCATAGAATACGTTACCACTTAGACCTGCGAAAATCGACGCTCAAGTCTTACCTAAATATTAGACCAAACTTAATAGAAAATTCTGATTTTACTCAGATTTTCTGACTACTTCTAACAAAAGAAACGAAAGGTAAGAAGAGAGAGCCAGCCCTGGTCACTACAGTTTGGGTTTCCCTCGTCAGTGCCACCTAAAGGGCGCATATTTCTCTTGTTTTCAAATTTCTATTTTTGCTTTCACATTTACAAAAAGTGTTTTCTCTGCTTTTTATGTTTTCATCTTTTTCTTTTCTTTTTGTATTCCTCTCTGTCCATTTCCCCCAACAAAAACAAACCAAAATCAGCAAATGAATCAAGGCTTTCATGCTAGGCACTAACAGTTGACCCCACTTGCACTCAGTCCGTACCATGGCCCGGACACAAGGTGTACCCTTTGCACATGTCCTCTCATAATTTAATTCTATTCACACTCTTCAATGTGAGTGACACAAAATATAAAATATAGGAGAAATTACGCTCACGCTAGCCTCCGTTTGGGCAGTGGGTTGGCTTTTTGGTTTTTTGACTTTTTTAGCTATTTTAGTCTGGGCTTAAAAGTTTAGTTTGGGAAGGACTTTTTGACTTTTTGACTTTTTTAACTTTTTTTGTGAGAGAGGAGTGTAATGATTATGGGTTGGATGTGATGTTTTATTTTTTGTGACTAAAAAAGCCTATTTTGTCTTTTGTGGCTAAAATAGCCAAAAAGATTGGCTTTTTGGCTTCCCAAACGGAGGCTTACAAATAAGTAAAAAAAGTTATGTGATATTTTAAAAAGTTGGTGAAAATTTAATTTTTTAATTTTTTTTTTGTGAATTTTTAATTTTTTTGTATAAAAATAATAGACAAATAATATGATTCAAAAAAAATCAAAAAATTAACTTTTTGTGATTTTTAAATAATTTTTGCTGTCCTAACTGATGGGTTATTCTTCCCAAAATATATATTGGTAAATTATATCCATTTTTTAAAATTTTAAAAAATACAATAAATCTCATAATTTTAGTGTAATTAAACTACTCACTTTTAATATTTTAATTTATATAATACTTAACTCATTTTTTTTAATTTGAATTTGTTAATCGTATGAATAAAAAAAATAATATTGTCATATCTTTACATTGAAATGTACATTTTACATTATGTCTTTATATCATGTGTGTTTGTTTGGCTTCTTTAACCTTATTAAAATATAAATTTATGTAATTATGTCAAAATTATAGAATTTACTATATTTTCTCCAAACATCCAAGGATAGTCAATATAATTTAACATTGACCTCCATTGAGGTTTGAAAAAAATATAAAAAACCTAATAGTTTTGACATATTTATATTGAGTTCCATGGAGATTTTAATTCATATAATTGTTAGTTATATGAATGAAAAATAATGTTACCATATCTTTTATACAAAAAATATACTTTATTTTATTTATTTTTGTATTAGAAAATTTTAAATATACGTAAAATTCATACAAAAAATCTGACAAGAGTGATATAGCAATGCCATTATTATAAATAAATTCATCTTCAATGATATTTTATTTTAAAGTGAAAGGTTTACAATAAGCCACATCATTATGTATGAATTTTATATTTGTATAACATTGCTCTTTTGTATTTTTGCACCAACTATATTAGTTTCAGTTTATTTAATCTTACTGAAAATAGAAATTAGTGTAATTATGTTAAAATTATCAAGTTTATTATATATTTTTTAAATCTCAAATAAAATCACCATAATATATCCCAATTTTTAAATATGGTGGTTGATCCAGTAAAAATACATTTTCCCTTGCTTTTTAATATATATATATATATATATATTGGACATTGTTATTCTTTTTAAAATTTCTTTATATTATTTTTACTTTATAATTTGTAAGAAGAAATTGTGATACAAAATTTTAAAATAAGAACTTTATACTCTATAAATTTTTAAGTTACTCCAAACAGTAGTAATATATATTATTCACACATTTTGTGAATAGATTCCAGCCCACTCTATAAATTCTGTCCACCCATCTCTTGGTCATGCTGCCTCAAACACACACATCTGAAACAAGCATTGTTTCTTCTTTCTTTCTTTCTTTTTTGGTTTCTCTTCCCCACATGAGAGGAGGGAGATTTAGTTACTGTACAAGTAATGGAGAGTCCATACTACGCGCCACCCCGGATGGACGGATCTCGACGGTCCTTAGGGTTCCCACTCGGGACAGCCCTCCTCTTGATCGTCATCTTCAGCTTGTGTGGATTCTTTTCCTGTTGTTACCACTGGGACAAGCTCCAATCCCTCCGTCGATCTTTCTCCGCCGATACGGATCTGGAGGCAGATAACGGTGATGGATCACCCTCCAAACCTACAACTGCTTACACTGTAATATTCCTCATCTTCTTCTTCATTGATGGTGTTGTTAGAAAGTTTGAATTGGGTTGTGTGGATTTGGAATTTCCAACTAAGAGTATTTTGATATTTTTCTTCAAGTATTTGGGACGTCTACTCTTATTTATAATTTTTTAATCATTGTGAAATTACAATGATTGATTGATAAACTAAAATGATAAGATTTATGATTTTTCACCGAAAGTAAGAAACAAAAAAAAAAGAAAATTGATTGTGATTTCTTAAATATTTAAAAAATAAATAAATTATACCATCCATTTTTTAGTAAAAAAAAAAAAGAGATAACTATTTCTCACGTTCTCACCCATCTAAACAAGTGATAAGAGTTCTGTTTCTCTCCCCCTTTTTTTTTTTTTAATTTAATTTTTTTTTTCTCCTCATACCTCAATCCAAGCAGGCTGCTAAGATAAATCACGTACTCTAAATTTTATGTTCTTATATACACGTGTAATTTAATTTTTTTAATTTACTAATCCTTTGACCCTGTTTGATAGGGCTTATTTTCAGCTTATTTCAGCTTTTAGCTTAATTTAAGCTATTTTGATGTGTTTAGTTCAACTTAACAATACAGCTTATAACTTTTTGTAAGTCAAAAATCAACTTATTCTTTAAGTAGGGAGGAGAAACTTTTAATTTATAAATCAAAAATTAACTTATGTCACAGTTATAAGTTATAAGCTATAATCACTTTCCATAGGGAGGAGAAACTTTTAATTTATAAATCAAAAATTAACTTATGTCACAGTTATAAGTTATAAGCTATAATCACTTTCCGTTCTACCAAACGGACCTTTATATTCTTCGTGTTTTAGTAGTAATTATGGTTAATTATTACGAAATTTCTAACGATTTTTATTTTAATTTTTTTGAAATTGTAAACAGCGTTCAAAGCAAGACCAGAACCAAAGCTTGCCGGTGTTGATGCCCGGAGATCGGATGCCAAAGTTCATAGCGCTGCCGTGTCCTTGCGAGCCTCCACGGGCGGGAAAGATCGTCCTAGAGCTGCAGAAGCCACCAAAGCCGCCGCCGCCCATAGCCGTGCCTTTGTATTAAGGGAAAAAATTGACCATTTTAATGTATGTATACTGTATGTATGCAACTTTAGTAAATTCACTTCTTTGTATATTAAAATTGGTTTCCATTAATATACTTGACTAAAATTCCCCAGGTGCCATTGCTTGTGCTTTCACTTATTGCTTTCATTTTTTTGTAAGTCCAACTTTCAAGGGTTTGTTTATTGTCTGCAACTTTGGTTTTTAGTACCCATTTTATTTTTTACATTTTTTTTATTTTTATTTTTTTATAAAAGATTAAAATAATCAATTCCATAACTAAGGGTCCGTTTGGAAAGAGCTTTTCCAGGTTTTTTTTGGCTATTTTAGTCACAAAGACAAAATAGGTTATTTTAGCCACAAAAAATAAAACATCACATCCAACCCATAATCATTACATTCTTCTCTCATAAAAAAAGTCAAAAAATTCTTCCCAAACCAAGCTTTTTAGTCCAGATTAAAATAGCCAAAAAAAGTCAAAAAGTCAACTCACTTCCTAAACAGAGGCTAAAAAGAATTTGAAAAGATGATGATGATGAAGAAGAGGGTGTGAAATGAAGAGATAATGAATCAATAATAGAGATAGAAGCAAAGATGTAGCCATATATGAATATGATGATGTCTCATTCACTTTCTTCACTATTTTTGTCCCATACTTGACGCTTCTTGTTCTCTATCTCATGTCCTAATTTCAGTGTTTTTTTTTTTTTTTTTATCAAAAACAAAAAAAGGGCTCTGTGGTGTCATCACGGTCCCGTGAGCCCTGATCCTGGGATAATCGATTGTCAGTCAGAAATTAACCCCCCCACTAAGTGAAAGACCCACCACCAGGACACTAATGGAGCGCAATTACACGCCTCAACAAATGACAGGTTGTCGAGAGGAATACACGGCGTATTCTCTAAAGAGATTGCAAATACCCCCTCCCAAAAATCGACCCTAACTCAATGCTAAGAAATGCACTACATTCTCCACCAGGCCACCAGCCCGGTGGTTCCTAATTTCAGTGTTTGATCAAGTGACTTTTGTTTCTACCAAAACGCCTCTTTTCATTTTTGTTCTGTAGCCCGGACTCTGTACTAGCAAGGTTAGTTGTCGTGGTACTAGTTCCGTAATGGTTTTTGGGTTGATTTGAACTTTTTTATAACCTTTTTATTTTACTCTTTTTTTTTTTTTTTTGATTTGACTTCCTTGCTAAATTGCGGTGATCCTTCCCTCTCATTACCATGAAGACCAAAGGCCACCCTCTGTTTTCACACTAAAAAATTATTAATCAATAGTAATACTCTGTTTAGATTGAACTTTTCAAAAATAATTTTTTTTTTAATATTTAACAACTTTTTAAAATATTTTTTTCAATTTTTTTTAAAAAGCTTTTTAGATGCACTTAATATATATATATATATATTAAAATGTACAAAAATTGTACAAAAACTCATTGAATATAACAAAAAACGAAATATACTGAATTTTTAAGGAAGAAATTTTTTAAAAATCAAATTTAATGAAAATGAAAATTTGGAATAAGAAGGGGACTTTTTAAAAAGATTTGATGAAAATTTGATGAAGTGATTGAAATAATTGATATAAAATCAATTTTTTTAAAATAAATTTAAAATTAACAAAACCTTAGAGATACTCTTACACATTTCATTTTTTAAAATAGTGTTTCAGATACATAATAGTATTTATTTGCAATTTGATGAAAAGAAGTTTTTCTCCTCTTTACTTTTTCTTTTTCTTTTTCTTTTTTTTTCTAAAAAAATTATTGCGAATAAAAAATAGTTGCCCCTCAACAAATATATCAAGTGAATGCAAAATTAAACCTTATTTTCTTATGTTTTATCGGTTTGATGGGGGGTAATTATAGGAATTAATGATTAAGTACTTGATCATGACCAAGTAACCAATTCAATCTTGTGAAAACTGAAACGTGGGTATACGTATTGTGACTGCAGGTACTTGCTGGAGCAATTGGAAGTGCGCTGGATTAGGCATATATCTTCAGAGAAGCTAATGGATGCGCTGACTTTCTTGCAAATTTGGACTTCAAGCACCAGATGGCTTGCCAATTTGACATCAGTTTCCTTATTGTATTGTAACTAAATTCTATGATGATGCTAGAGGGATCAATTATTTCAGAATTTTGTACTCTTCTATTTTAGTTTAATCTATGTTCCTTCTTACAAAAAGAAAAGAAAAAAAACAAGTCAAGACTCAATTGGCCCACTTGATGTACTCCGACTTAAATTAAAAGTCAATTAATTTGAACTGAGAAAGTTTAAGTGCACAGAAAATTAATCACGTAACAGATATAAATGTTTCACAAAGGGACACCCAATGGACATAGAAACTCTTCGTAAGATATTTTGTATCCATTTTATGTTTGAGAAATGTTAGAAATTCTAAAAATTCTACCAAATATCTCACATGAGTGTGAGATGTAAGACATTTGATAAAAATTTTAGCAGAACTTTTGAAATTTATAACATTTTTGTTTATGTTTGGTTGGTGTATTCATACCATTACTGATTCAAACCAACAAAACTAAAGTTGGCTTGAGGATTGATTTTTTAGTATTTTTTTGATAAAAAAATAAAAAGAATGTGTTGATTTTTTATATTATTATTATTATTTTTTAACTATTTTAATCAATTGACAAACATCCCTGATTGAATCTTCTCAACCATGTTTTTAGCTAGGTGAATTGCTAAGGAATGCCACGGGAGCATTGTTTTAATATTGAAATTGACATAAAAGGTGGTTAAAAAATGGTAAAAAAAAATAAAATAAAAAGCTTATCAGTTTCATTAAAAAAGTGTGTTGAATGTAGTGAACTTACATAACTTAAGGGGTCTATCGGATCCATCAAAGATTTTATTTTGTAAAATTTTTAATATATATCATTCATAAAAAAATTTAATTGATCCAATAATTGTAAGTTTCCATTTTATTGAGTTTATCTTAAAAAATAGATGGTCTATTTTTAAAAATATATTAGTTATATATATGTATATATATTTAAGACAAATGTGATAAAATATTACGATTATCAAATCAATCTTAATAAATAATACGATTATCAAATCAATCTTTCTTTTTTTTAAATAAATAATACACACGGAAAACTCTATAAATTAATCAATTTAAATCATCGAAACAAGACATGTAGTGAATCTCATGGACTACTTAAATTCTCTCAAGTTCGTATGTCTTATATAAACATTATGATCCAACTACCGAACTTCGTATCTTATTTAAACACTAGCAGGTAGTACACGTAATGTATGTACAATTTAGATAAGTAAGAATAAAAATTAATATTGTTACTCAAAAGACAACCTAAGAGGCGGTTGAATTAGGTTTTTATAAATAAAAATAATAATACCTTAATAAAAATTATGACTAGTACAATAGATAAATATAGTTAATGAAATAAAAATAATTAAAACAAGTGTTCTAACAACTATGTCAATTAATGATTTTAGCTCAATAAAAATATGAAATATAGGTACGGCAATTTAAATAAAATAAAGAGATAAGGGACAAAGAGAGAGACAAACAAATTTATAGTAGTTCGGCTTCAACTCAGCCTACGTCCACTCATCAAGTTTCACTTGAGATTTTTCACTATTTTCTAACTTCACAGGGTGCTAGCAACCTTTTCATAGATAGAGCAATCCTCCACAGATTTTCTAAGTCAAGAACACTGAGTATACTACACTCTTACAAGGTTGAAAAAAATATATTTTTGCTTTCACAGAAAGCTACAAGAATTATCTATCAAAGATAGATATAAAAATGAAACTCTGGTTTTTCTGTAAATCTCACACAGAAAAGATGTGCTTAAAGCTATACGTCTCAGTGTATAATTTCTGAAAGAGGATGTAAAGAAAAATTGAAAAACACTTCTCAGAGAATTTTTTAGAGAATAGATGTGAGCGATTATAGATCAAAGAATATTTTTTGATTTTTTTTATAACTTGTTTACATTAGAGGTTTTGGTATATATGTAGACCTCCCGGAGAACTCCCGACTCCGTGCCGCGAGGGCGCGAAATCGCTTTGTTCTCTAGCTACTACAAGTTCAGACTCAATGTCACGGTTCTGAATCTAATTTCGTAAAGTGCAATGCAAGACCGATAAATCACCAAAGAGTCTAAATTCGGCAAATCATTTTGAAAAACTGATTTATATAAAGAAGTGCCAAACATGGACTGCTTTGCCAGATACAGAGTCGCCACCTAAATATTTTATTTTGGGGGAAATTTAGGAAACCATGACTCGTGCCTAAAGCCACGTGTCCGTCATCACCAAAGTTGTTTCGACTCGGGAACTTGGGTACGAGAGGGAAAGGTCATGCAATGAGCACCCTTGTTCGCTCGATCAAAGATCGGCCTGTACTAAGCATGATATTTTGTTTTTGAAAACACATGTGTTTTTATTCCGGTTATTAACCTAGAATTATTATGTGATGCGCACAGCATACAAGTATAGACTAGATCTCCTAAGTTGGAACAAAACATTGCATGTTCGTTTGTTTGAAAACGGTTTGGAGGTGCTACTCACAAGTAAGCTAAATCGCGGATTTCAATGAATTGTTCCAATTCAAGTAATCCAACCTTCATCCACAAGCATTCAAGCAGTTAATCACTTAAGCAGTTAGCCACATGGCAAGCATACTAACATGGCAACATACACATCTCATGCAGTATGCTAAAGCGTAAACACTCACAGTGTACTCCTAGCCAAAACAAAGAACTAGTTAGAAATCATGCATGATCCTAGTTCATGTTAAGATGGCTAATGCAACACATGCAAGAATGCAACTAAAATAGGCTCGGCTATTCTAAGGTGGCATGTGAATGCAACTTGATAACATGCTGTTGAACATGTATTCAAGTGAATGTATTGAAATACAATGCAGTTAGTATGATGCGCCGAGCCCAGTGCATGCAATACAGATGAATGAATGCACGCATACAAAGCATAAGGATGCTAATCGAAATATGCCCTAAAACTAACCATCGTAAGCGGTTAAGTAAAAGGGAGAAAGAAATGGGGGTTAGAAGACATGCATCACACACACGTACGTTTATTACAACAATTGGCCCTCTCGACGGAGGGTCCGAATAAGAAGCTAACTAGCTAATCTAAGCTAATTAAACTAATTATTACAAGCCAACTAATTAAGCTATTACAACGCAAATCGAATAGTTAACGCATTAACTAATTAGATACAGAACCAAAGCATAAACTAGCTAAGCAAATTAGCTAAGTAAAGCGATAAAGTATTGTCTTCAGAGGGAGAAGAATGCACGCATGCTCGGTCGTCTCGGTCGGAAATCCGTCGCGATGCCCAACTTGCCTCTGTTTGCAATTGTTCTCAGAACCTTGCACCAAGCTCCAGAAAGCTTCTAACTCACCTTGGGGACCTGTGGGAGGGCTGCCGACCAGTTGTTGGTGTGGGAGGCCACCTGCCGACCACTTATCTTTGTTGCAGACCAGAAAAAGTGGTCGGCCAGCCACTTTTTTTGGTTGGCTGACCAGTTGTTGCTGCCAGACTCCAGATTGCTGTAACAGAGAGCAAGAAAGGGCATGACAATGTATTTGCAAGATATGTGTGCACAACCACCCTCCCTATCATTTCATGAGCTCAAGGGAGTGTGGTTCTCGACCATCGGGCCACCAATCGCGCATTTCAATGCATGATGGCCGAGAAGCAAGATTGCACAATTCAATGTAAAATGAATGCACAAGTAAACACATAAGGCCTAGAACTCTATCATGATTGATCAAGAGCGTTGGCGACCAAGAATTAAGGCACGTTTCATCACTTCAAGTATGAAACGCCCCTCGTTTTCCGTGTTTGGACTAACACCTATTCCAAACAAAATGCAACAACTAACATGGCATACACAATACAATGCAACATTAAGCATGCAAACATGCAATGCGACTCAAGCATGCAAACATGCAATACAATAAAACAAGCATGCAAACAACATGCGAGGGACAAGCATGCAAACATCCAATGCAATGTATCATAGCATACAAAATGCTAATAGCATGTATACTCAATGCAAAGCAACAAAATGGCATACACAATGCAAACAACAACATGGCATACTCAATGCAGTGTAACATGATCAACTTAATAAAGCTAATGACATGCAAACAATACTAATACATGCATACACAATGCAAGGCAACATAAGCATGCAACAACATGATGCAATGTAAGTATGCAAATAACATGAAAACAAACATGCTCAATGGACTTAAACCAAAGTGGACAAACCTCAGTCATGCCCAAATCAGTGGTCATAACACTAGAACAAAGGCACAAAAAGGCAAGGCAAAGCATGCACATGTGTTGGCCTATCGACTAGGCCTAAGAGCACAACTCTCAAGAGTGCTCACGAAGTGATAAACATAGAAGTGTGACAACACTAAAGGCTCTGAAATCAAGTGTGAAATGATGCCAAATCATTCAAACAACACAAGTAAAGCATGCAAGAGGGCCTAAAGCACAAAGCCATTAAAGGGACTACACAAGGGGCATGCAATACATGGCACAAATGATTGAACCAACCATGGACAGAGCTTAATTAGGCCTCAACAAAGACCAAAACATGCTGAGATGGGGGCCCAAGGACCTAGGCAAGATGGCATACATGCTAGGCCACAAACTAGGCAACAATGCATAACATTCAAAGGCACTTAAAGAGTGAATGAAGTGGGGACATGGCAATGCTACATGCTCTGAAATGACATGGTAAATGATGCCAAATCATGTTCACAACACAAATGAAACATGCTATAGTACCCAAAGCTTGAAGTTAGCATAGGCATTTACACTGTAGCTATGCAAAACATGAAGCATATGGCAAGGGCAACCCAAAACAGTCCTAGAACATGTCAAAATGATAGTAAAACATGTATGGAAGAAAGCCAAAACAAGCTAGCATGAAGAGCATAAGGCATGATAAATGCAAGGCAAATAAGGTGGATTACACTACACTTATCAAGACCAAGCATGAGATGGCTTTGCCAACAAAAATTAGAGTTATATCATGGCAAAATAACCCCAAAAACACATTGAAATGAAAGTTCGCAAGCTTAGGCATGAAGACATACGCAATGATTCATGTTTAAGGCATAAAGGGCAAACCCTCCAACGCATTGAATAAGTGAAAGATACAAGTGCATGACCATGAAACATGCACTGAAATCACATGTGAAATGATGCCAAATCATTCAAAATGACCAAGCAATGCATGCTAGTGGACTTGATACACAAAGCTAACAAGCTAGAATGCACTATAGCTGTACAAAGCATGGCATGCATGACCAAAACAACACAAATCAGAGCTAGAGCATGCTAAAACATGGACAAAAGCTTCTTGAAGTTAAGCCAAAAGCATGCTAGAATGACATGTTAAAGCATGGTACACATTAGGCTACTTCATGGAATTACACCACAAGTGTATGGAGCATGCGAAAGCCAACCAAAACAAACCTTAACAGAGGTATGACATGGCAAAACATCACCAAAAACCTACTGAAATGGAGTCAACATAAGCTAGAAAGACATGCTACTTCATGAAGCATACAAAACTAGTTTATGAGATTTACACTACAAGTGTATAAGGCATGCAAAGGATGACAAAAACCAAGTAAAAATAGTGGTATGCCATGTTGAAATAAGCCCAAATACATTCTAAGATATGGCCAACATAAGCTTAACAAACATGCTCAAACATGAGGCATATGAAGCAAGTATTCAAAATACAAGGAGAGAGGATGACCCTCTCCTATTTGGGACCCCAAAACCACCTTTCCACCACTGAAAATTCTCTGGATTTCAGTGGTGAGAAGGCCATGCAAAGGCTAAAACAAGAGCCAAAAGGGATGGCTCAAAACAAGGCCTAAGAGGGGGTAGACTACCCCCAACACAAAAATAACCTTAAACAAATATTTTAAGCATGCAAAAATAGAAATTTTTGCAGTTAAGAGTTAAGCTTAAATCAGCATGCAAATAGGTCCAAAATCTTAAGCAAAATCAAGGGATTTAAGGGTTAGAAGCTTATCCTTGATGAACACCTTCAAAAACACAACTCCCGTAGGTTTTCCAAGCTCAAACCAATCCAACAACATCAAAACCAGCTCCTAAGCACCTCAGCAACAAAATGATGGTGTTTGAGTGTGTGTTTGTATGTTAAAGTATGATAAAACTACACTTTAAGGCACAAAAATAAAGAGCAAAAGCAAGATAGATACAAAGGTGTGTATGTATAGCTTAAGGCACAAAATCTGAACCTGGAGGAGGGAGGAGGAGGTTCTCTCTTATAGAGAACCAAACTCAAGCTTGTTGGACAAGCTTAGGGTCCAAGGCCATCCCTCCATACACATGTATAGAGGATGGCTTCAGTGCCTTCCAGCTGTGCCAGCTGGAAGAAAATATCTCCAAAAAGGTGATAAAAAGCAGCCGACCACTTGAAGTGGTCGGCCGACCACCACAAGTGGTCTCCCAAGACAACAAGTGGTCAGCCATGGTGGGAGAGAGTCTAGAGCATGAAAACAATGCAGTGGTGTGGTGGCCGACCAGAAAATGTGGCCCAAAGACCAAGAAAACCAGTTGGCCGACCAAAAAATTGGCTAGCGGGGAGAAAAGTGGTCTCCAAGTGGAAGAACTGGTCTCCCACCCTTGTACCACCTTCCAAACAAGGAAAACAAGGTTTGTACCAAAAACAAACCAAAACGGATGCAAGATGAAAGTTCGGGAGGCAAGGCACGCGGCCGGAAGCCTCGAAAACTAGTCTACCGGTACCAAAAGTGGTCTACAACCACAAAAGTGGTCTTCCGGATCACAGTGTCCCTCTAGGCAGAGGCAACAAGGTATGGTTCAAAACCACGCCAACTGGAGAACGTTAAGCGGTCCCAAGACAAGGCGCACGACCAAAGGCTCTGAAAACCCGAAACTGGTCTCCAAGCGGGAAAAGTGGTCTACGACCACAAAGAGATGGTCTACAAGTTCTCTCCTTCTCTCCAGGGAAGAGAAACATGGCTTGGTCCGCAAACCGAGCCAAAGCACGAAGAGTTCAGAGGCCTGGAGGCAAGGCACCCGGCTGAAACTCCAAAACCTCGAAACGAGCGCAATATGCACTATCACCGAGCGCTCAACCGATGACGTCTGAATCTTAAGGTCGGTCAAAAATGGAGTGTCTACAATATATAATGAAATTTATAGCTGTTGTATTCATTTGAATATCTTTCACTCCATCATTACTAATTTGAATATCTTCCACTCCATTATTACAAATTTGAATATTTTCCACTTGAACCTTTTGAACTGCTGCTGTGCTAGACTGTTTGAACCTCTGTTTTGGACTTTTGAACTCCTGATTTAATCAAATATTAAATACATTTTAACAACATTTAGGACAAAGGTTTAGGTGAAAAATAATTGGACAAAATAATTTTTGATTCTATTTTTCTCTTTTAAATAAATTAAAACATAATTAAATAAATCATCAAAATAAATGTTGATTCTATTTTTCTCTTCCAAATAAATTAAAACATAATTAAACAAATCATCAAAATAAATAAGTCTAACAATTTCTTCCTTTTTGATGATGGCACACAATGATGTTATGATTTGATTTGAGAGTAAGAAAAGCTCATCCTCAAGTCATGCTCTCTGAATTCATTTCTAAATACATAGGTTAGCATATGTGTAATAAATAAGCTTTAATTAGAGACATGATATGAAACTAAGATATCAAACTATAAATACATAATTATCAGATTAGTTTTCAAATAATACCATAATTTGAAAATAATACTATAATACATAACATCATAACATAATAATACCATAATACATAACATACATAACATCATAACAAAATAATACCATAATATATAACATCATATAATTTCTCCCCCTGTGACATTATCAAAAGGAAATCGTGGGTCAGAATCTGGAAGAGGAGGAGGAGAAGGAAAATGATAGTGATAAATGACATCTATACAATTCAAAACTTATATATACATATATATACGATTTGTGCACCTTTCTCTTTTCCGTCAAAAATCACGTCGGACACACGTCCTCGCTTTTGCGTTAGCCGACCAACAAAAGCGAGACGGGTCAATCAACAGCCTCGGCTCTCTCTCCATGTTGTCTTCTTCTCCTTCGTCTTTTTCTTAATCACGCTCTTATCTTTCTTCTTTCTCATTCGCTTCCATCTCTTTCTTCTTCTACGTGAGAGAGATAGAATAGAGAGACTGAGCAGAGTAGAAAGACTGCCAAAAATGACCCTCCTTTCGATTACATCTCTCTCTCCTACTACATGGCCTCGTTCTGTAAGCACTGCTGAGCCGAGTGCCCCGGCTTCTACTCTTCCCAACCTTCCTATGATGTCGATTGAGCAAATAATGGCAACTCAATCAAACATTGAAGCCAACCATTTCAAACTGACGTCCTGTATGGAGACGGTGACTGCAGTCACAAAATTGGCTCACCGACTGCAGAACAGGACGAGTGAGCTCCAGTAGGTCAATGCCCAACTCTCTCTGCTCCAACGCATGTACAAGGATGCGCGAGCAGAGATAGGCGCACTAAAGGCCGAAAATAAAGAGCTTAAACAGAAGACCACCTCTATGGCCCGATGTGGAGCAACATCGTTCTTGGCTTTTCATAGTCAGCGAGGAGTGCTCGCTCTCGACGAAAGCACGGGGGCAGAGACGTCAAGCGTCGCCCAAGGTGATAAAAAGAAGAAAAGAGCTGTGGAAGAAGTGAGTAAGTAAGGCCGGCCAATGGCCGAAAAAATAAAGGGAATTTTTTGTTTTTTTTTTGTCTTGTTTTGTTTTGTTTTATTTTTTTTAATGTAAATATATATATTTTGATTTGTGTTTATTTTTATGTTTAATGTAATCACTTGAAGATGAAAGTAAAGTGCAGAAAAAAATAAATAAAAATTAAGCCTCAGGGCAAAACAATAAAAAAATAAAAAATAATGAAAAGAAAAGAAGAAAAAAAAGAAAGAAAAAGGAAATGAAGTCTATTAGTAAAACAACAAAAAATAAATAAAAAGTAAAAGATATTAAGCCTAATAGCAATAAAAAAATAAATTAAAATAAAATAATACCAGCACAAATTATACTTAATGGGACGTCGATGTTGTTAGAAGGGTAATGCAAAAAAAATACATGAGGGTTTTAAAGAAAATCAATGTATGCAAAGTTAATTTTACCTCAAGATGTAGAACCAAAAAAAAAAAAAAAATTACACAGTTGAGAATAGCAAACTGTTAAAGATAATAAATGTATGAAGGACTTGAGAGCATGCAACTGATATAAATGTTTCCATATCAATGTCGCAATACACATATATCATTTTAACAAAAATTCAAATTTTACAGTCATAACAAAACTTTTTAAGTAAAAATTGACATTCCAAGCTCGCCACGAATAAAATTGAAGCGATCCTTGCTTAGGAGTTTTGTGAAAATATCCGACAATTGCTTGTCAGTGTTTACAAATTCAAGTACAATATCCCTTTTTTGAACTTGATCTCTTAAAAAATGATGTCGTATTTCAATATGTTTTGTTCGTGAGTGTTGAACCAAATTTTTGCTTAAATTGATGGCACTAGTATTATCACATTTAATAGGGATATGATTATAATGCAAATCAAAGTCTTCCAATTGTTGTTTCATCCAAAGTATTTGGGCACAACAACTTTCGGAAGCTATATATTCAGCTCCGGCCGTTGATAAAGCAACAGAATTTTACTTTTTGCTAAACCAAGATACTAATGAGTTACTAAGAAAGTGACAAGTGCCACTGGTGCTCTTTCTATCAAGTTTGCATCCGGCGAAGTCGGCATCCGAGTAACTAATTAAATCAAATGCAACACCTCTAGGATAAAGCAGTCCCAAATTTTGAGTGCCAACAAGATATCCAAAAATTCTTTTAACAGCACTGAGATGTGATTCCTTAAGATTTGATTGATATCTAGCACACATGCAAACACTAAACATAATATCGGGTCTACTTGCAGTTAAATAAAGAAGTGAGCCGATCATACCTCGATATTTTGTTTGATCAATGGACTTACCGTTTTCATCCTTGTCTAGCTTAATGGATGTGCTCATAGGTGTTCCAGCTATTTTTGAGTCATACATATCAAACTTTTTGAGTAGTTCTTTTGTGTACTTAGCTTGGTTGATAAAAATTCCTTCCTTACATTGTTTGATTTGAAGCCTAAAGAAATAATTTAGCTCCCTCATCATGCTCATCTCAAACTCACCTTACATACACTTAGCAAATTCCTTACACAAAGGTTTCATTAGTAGCAACAAATATAACGTCATCCACATATATTTGCACAATAAGTAAATCATTATTTTTAGTTTTAACAAAAAGTATTGTGTCAATTGTTCCTCTAGAAAAATTATTTTCAATCAAAAATTTACTTAATCGTTCATACCATGCACAAGGTGCTTGTTTCAAACCATATAAAGCTTTTGATAGTTTAAAAACATGATTTGGAAAAGCATGATCTTCAAAACCTAGGGGTTGTTTAACATAAACTTTCTCATTTATAAAACCATTAAGAAATGCACTTTTTACATCCATTTGATAAAGTTTGAAATCTCTAAAACATGCAAATGCAAGTAACATGCGAATGGCTTCTAATCTAGCAACCGGAACAAAGGTTTTATCGAAATCAATACCTTCTGCTTGATTGTATCCTTGTGCAACAAGTCTAGCCTTGTTTCTTATAATTGTGCCGGATTCATCAAGCTTGTTTCGAAAGATCCATTTGGTACCAATAATGGTATGATCTTTGGGTTTTGGCACAAGTTCCCACACTTTGTTTCTCTTAAATTGGTTAAGCTCTTCATGCATAGCTATCATCCAATGTTCATCGAATTCGGCTTCTTGAAAGTTTTTAGGCTCAATCTGTGAGAGAAAAGCCAAGTTACTACAAATGTTTCTAAGTGAAGACCGAGTTTCAATACCTTTTGTAGGGTCACCTAGAATTAAATCCTTAGGGTGATTATGAACAAATTTCCATTCTCTTGGCAAATCATCATTGTTTCCTCCTTTTTCTTGAGGTGGGAGAATAGGTTGTTCAATCTCTTTGTTCAACTTACATGGTTGGTTCTCTTCTTTGCAGATACTTGAATCTTCCATATTTGGTTCCAAATCTATATTATCACTAACAATTTGCTTTTGAACAGAGATGTTAGTTTCATCAAATGCCACATGTATAGATTCTTCCACAACAAGAGTTCTTTTGTTAAAAACATGATAAGTTTTGCTAGTTAAGGAATAACCAAGAAAAATTGCTTTATCAAATTTTGAATCAAATTTACCTAAGTTATCCTTACCATTATTATGCACAAAACATTTACAACAAAAAACATGCAAGTGACTAATGTTAGGCTTTCTATTATGCCAAAGTTCATAAGGAGTCTTTTTGAGAATAGATCTAATTAATGCACAATTTAAAATATAGCATGCGATGTGAACGACTTCGGCCCAAAAATATTTAGGAAGATTATTTTCGCAAAGTATTATTCTACTCATCTTTTCTAAAGTTCTATTCTTCCTTTTTACTTCACCATTTTGTTGAGGGGTTCTAGGTGCTGAAAAATTATGTCCAATACCATGCTCATCACAAAACAATTCAAATATCTCATTTTCAAGTTTTCTACCATGGTCGGTTCAAATATTAGTAATAAGAAAGCCTTTTTCATTTTGAATTCTACGACAGAGTTTTGTAAAAGAAGAAAATGTTTCATCTTTGTGTGCTAAAAACATAACCCATGTAAATCTTGAATAATCATCAGCAATAACAAGACAATAATGTTTACCACTTAGACTAGATGTCTTTGAGGGACCAAATAAATCCATATGCAATAGTTGTAAATGTCTAGTTGTGGAAATATGAGATTTTGATTTAAATGATGTTTTAATTTGTTTTCCTTGTTGACAAGCACTACAAAGATGATCTTTTTCAAATTTAATTTTTGGAAGTCCAATGATCAAATCCTTTCTCAAAAGTTTAGTAATTAAATCCATATGAGCATGACCAAGTCTTCTATGCCATAACCAACTATTTTCATTATTAACATATAAACATTTAATATTACTAGCATAGAGATCATTAAAATGAAAAACATAAACATTATCATGGCGATTACCAACGAATAAAGCTTTATGATCATTTGTGCTTTCAATTGTGCAATGTGATTTATCAAAAATAACTCGATTACTTTTACCACATAATTGACTAATACTAAGTAAGTTATACTTAAGTCCATCAACAAGTAAAACATTTTCAATAGAAGGATTATGAGAAATACTGATGCTACTAATACCGATGATTTTTCCTTTCTTGTTGTCTCCAAAAGTAACAAATCCTCCATCTCTTGATGATAGTTTAATAAAGAATGATTTATCTCCGGTCATGTGTCTGGAATATCCGCTATCAAGCTACCACTTCCCTTCGTTAGTTTTGGACTTAAAGCAAACCTACAAGATAACAATCAAGTATTGGTTTTTGGTACCCATAGTTTCTTGGGCCCTTCTTGGTTAGTTTTGTTAGATCCCTTAATAAGCCAAATCTTTTTAATTCCCATGTTCATATTCTTTTTGAATAGACAATAAGATATATAATGGCCTTTCTTTCTACAATAATGACAAGTAATATAAGAGTGTGTCATGAGAGGTACCTTTTTAAAAATTGTATTGAGATTCTTTTATTTCTTAATAGAGTTATATCCAATACTCGCTTTATCAAAAACCCATCTTTGATTTCCAAGAAGTATGTTGAGATTATCTCTACCTTTTACAAAATTTTCAAGTGTTTTTGTTAAATCATCAACATTGTTTTTTAAAGTAGTTTTCTCATTAGAGATAGTATCAAAATCATTTTTCAAAACAATTTTTTCTTTTTTTAATTCTTCTACATTAATAGATAAAGATGTAACAGATTTCTTCAACACATTTTGGCACAAATTTTTCTAAATTCATCTTGTAGTTCATGGAATGTACTTTCAAGTTCTTCATAAAAAGTAGTTACCTCATCTTGAGTAGAGTCTTCATCTTCAAGAGCCATGAGACATAAGTTGGCTACTTCATTTTTAATTTCATCACTTGAGTTTTCATCTTCACTTTCTCCCCAAGCTGTTACCATGACCTTTTTGTTTTTTTTGTAGTCTTTTCCATGATTCTTCAATTTTGGACAATCCATCTTCATATGTCCAGGATTTTTGCGCTCATAGAAAATAATAGGCTCTTTCTTGTTATCTTTGTTGTACTCTTTCTTGAAAGATCTTCTTCCTCCATAATTGTTTTTCTTGAAGTGCTTTTTGAGATTTCTACTAAACATGATATAACTTTCATCCTCACTAGAGTTTTCATGTTCTTCTTCATTTGATGAGACTTTGAATGCAATTCCATTTTTCTTTTTGTTTTCAACATCCTCATGTCCTTTCATGGTGAATTCATGAGTCATAAGGGAACCCATAAGCTCATCCAATTCAACTGTGGAGAGATTTTTGGTTTCTATAATGGTCGTGACCTTTGCTTTCCAATTCTTTGGTAAACACCTAAGAATTTTTCTCACCAACTCACTGTTAGTATAAGTTTTGCCAAGAGATTTCAAAGAGTTTATAATTTCAGTAAATCTAGTAAACATACTTGAAATAGATTCATTAGAGTTCATTTTAAACAATTCATAACTATGAACAAGCATATCAATATGAGATTCCTTCACTTGGTTTGTACCTTCATACATTACCTCAAGTTTGTTCCAAATTTCTTTTACTGAATCATAACTTGAAATTCTATTATACTCCTTAGAGTCTAATCCACAAATAAGGGTGAGTTTGGCTTTAGCTTTGGCTTGCAATAATTTATGATCCCTCTCATCATATTCATCTTCAATTTTAGGTACACTAATATTGTCTACTAATTTGGTAGGAATTTTTGGACTTTTGGTGACAATAATCCACATGGCATAATTAGTGGCTTGTCGGTATAGGGTCATCTTATCCTTCCAATGACTATAGTTGTTTTCGTCAAACAATGGTGGCCTATTTGTGGCTTGTCCTTCAACTAAGGTTGCCATGGATCGAAACTCCGAGATGGTTAAATCTAAAACAAGAGTCTAGACTCTGATACCAATTGTTACCTAAAAGACAACCTAAGAGGGTGGGTGAATTAGGTTAAAATAATAATACCCTAATAAAAATTATGACTAGTACAATAGATAAATATAGTTAATGAAATAAAAATAATTAAAACAAGTGTTCTAACAACTATGTCAATTAATAATTTTAGCACAATAAAAATATGAAATATAACTATGGCAATTTAAATAAAATAAAGAGATAAGGGAGAGAGAGAGAGAGAGAGAGGCAAACAAATTTATAGTGGTTCGGTTTCAACTCGGCCTATGTCCACTCATCAAGTTTCACTTGAGATTTTTCACTATTTTCTAACTTCACAGGGTGGTAGCAACCTTTTCACAGATGGATCAATCCTCCATAGATTTTACACAAAATTTCTAAGTCAAGAATATTGAGTGTACTACACTATTATAAGCTTGAAAAGAATGTATTTTTGCTTTCACAGAAAATTACAAGAATTATCTCCCAAAGATAGATGTAAAAATAAAACTATGATTTTCCTGTAAATCTCACATAGGAAAGATGGGCTTAAAACTATACGTTTCAGTGTATAATTTCTGAAAGAGGATGTAAACAAAAATTGAAAAATACTTCTCAGAGAATTTTTCAGAGAATAGATGTGAGTGATTATAGATCAAAGAATATTTTCTAATTGTTTTTTGTAACTTATTTACATTAGAGGCTTTGGTATATATAATGAAATTTATAATCGTTTATAACCATTGTATTCATTTAAATATCTTCCACTCCATCATTACTAATTTGAATATCTTCCACTCTATCATTATAAATTTGAATATTTTCCACTTGAACCTTTTGAACTGCTGCTGTGCTGGGCTGTTTGAACCTCTGTTTTTGGGCTGTTTGAACTCCTGATTTAATCAAATATTAAATACATTTTAACAACATTTAGGATAAAGGTTTAGGTGCCAAATAATTGGACAAAATAAATTTTAATTCTATTTTTTTCTTTCAAATAAATTAAAAAATAATTAAATAAATTATTAAAATAAATTTTGATTCTATTTTCCTCTTCCAAATAAATTAAAACATAATTAAATAAATCATCAAAATAAATTGTGATTCTATTTTTCTCTTCCAAATAAATTAAAACATAATTAAACAAATCATCAAAATAAATAAGTCTAACAAATATCATAATCTGTATATATATTATCTAAGTGGTAGCAGTGCTTTTAATAAAATATAAAATTTTGGATTCAAACCTTATTCACGCCTTTGAATAATAATATTTTTTTATTTTAAAATAGAAAAATTTGCCATATGATAGAAGCAAAAATCACCAAATACTTAGACACCAAATCCAATGCTCACATATATATAATAGTACAAATAGATATATTATGGTCCAACTGCCAAACTGTATTTTTCTCAGAAAAAAAAAAAAAAAAAAAGAAGGCCTAACCACATAGGGGTAACCTCTTGGGTTAGACACTATAAGGGGTGGAGGCCCTAGAGATCATCCTTTGGTGGTTACTACACAGCAGGACCACTAAACCATGTAGCAATAACTCACGGAGTCGCACACATGCGGGGATTTGAATCTATATTCTTGACACTAGGTATGGTATATTCAGGCCTGAAAAGTTTATCCTCTCAACCATATATATCGTCATCCAAATAATTAATCCCGAAAAGAATAAAACTTGAGACCTGAGGGTTTATGTCCCAAAATCTCACCAAACCTTGGATTGAATTTTTCTCAATATATCTAGTTACATTACACCCTATGTGTATACAAAAACCAACACATAACAAAGCTTGAAAAAAAAAAGGCCTAACCACATAGGGATAATCTCTTGGGTTAGACACTCGAGGGATAGAGACCCCAGAGATCAACCTTTAATGGTTACTACACAGCAGGACCACTAAACCATATAGTGATAAGTTACGGAGCCGCACACATACGGAGATTTGAATTTACATTCTTGACACTAGGTACAATATGTTCAGGTTTGAAGAGTTCGTCTTATCAACCATATATGCCGTCATTCGAATAATTAATACCAAAAAAATAAAACTTAAGACATGAGGATTTATGTTCTAAAATCTTACCAACCTTTGGATTAAATTTTTCTCAATTTATCCAGTTGCATTATGTCCTATGTATACAAAAACCAACACATAACAAAGCGAAGATCGCCATCATAAAAGTTTGCGGACCAATTATGTCCGCCAAAATTTTTTTCAACAACCAAAGAAAAAGAAAAAAGAAAGTAAGAAGTAGGGTTTCTCACTGTAGGAATGATGAGCACAGGAAGCCACCTAATGCGGCAATGGGCTTTTTGGGAAGAGTGAAAAAAAATTAAAAATTAATTTTTTAATTTGAGAATAATTTGAGATGATCTAAATAAGTGTATTTTTTGATTTTTTATAAAAAAAAAATATACAAAAAAATAAAGAGATAATATGATGAAAAAAAAATAAAAAGATCAAAAATGTATACTTATTAATACATCCCAAACAAAACCTTATTTTAAGTTATATTATTTTTTATATTTAAAAATAAAAAAAAAAAAAAATAACTTTTAACTAATTTATCAAAACAATCCTATATTCTTCCCAAAAAATCCACATGGGGGGCTGGGCCTTGACAGTGTCTTAGTGGGTTCTCCCAGTGGTCTTATATCCACGGTGGATGCTGATCTCACTTTTAATTTATTTTTTTTTCATTTCATTTTATTATTCAAGATTAGATTTGGATTAGTATGCAGTCTAATTATAAAATTGTTTTTAAATTATCTCTAATAGCCACCCCTCTAATATCATATTTAAAGAAAACAATCAAAAAAAAATTGGAATGAAAATAATAAAAACAAAAATTAAAAATGGTGAAAAGTATTTTCAAGTTGATAAAAATTGAATTTTTTCATTTCATGCTTCTTATTTTTTTATTGCCTAAAACAGTTATTAATAAAATTTTAACTTTGACGGATGATGATATTTTTTATTTTAGCATCCGCTATTTGATCAACAATTAAATATTTCAAAGCCATAAAGTATAGTAGAATCGACCATATGATTTTAAAAGTGCAATCAACTCTATTTTATAAATAAATTAAAAACTGTTTATCTCGTCGACAAATGTAAATGTATACTAGCCAATGCATAATGAATTCTATATTTAAGCACTAATTAAAGAGGAGCATCTAGGAAAAGATACACTATAGCCTGACCTCCAGCTGTGGGGTTGATTATCTGTTTTTTTTTTTTTTTTTTATATATATATAATTTTTTTCACTTTCCCACTTACTATAACATTGACCAAGGATAACAAGAGGAAAACGAGAGGCTAATAATTAATCATATATAGAGTTGTTCCTGCATAAATACATCAATAATGGCTTCGTTTGGGAAGTGAGTTGACTTTTTTACTTTTTGACTTTTTTGACTATTTTATCCTGGGGCTAAAAAGTCTGATTTGGGAAGAATTTTTGACTTTTTTTGGGCTTTTTTGACTTTTTTGTGAAAAAAAAATGTAATAATTATGGGTTGGATGTAATATTTTATCTTATTAAATTAAAAAATCTATTTTATTTTTTGTGACTATTTTAATCAAAAAAACTCCAAACCTCTCTTCCCAAACGGAGCCAATAAATTAACTAGTGTAACTTCCCTGGTCATATACTAGCGTTGGGCTTTGACCATCATTCTCGCAGCACTAAAGCAAAGCTAATCTCTTGGATAGTGTTTACTGTATTGGAATGACATCAAACAAAATCAGGAAGGATTTACGCGTAAATGTTAATATGTAAACTTATTGTTTATAACAAATTTTATAATAATTAATGATATTTTTTATCGAATATTATTAAAAAGATATTACTAATTGTTAATTTTTAGTGACAGTTTAAAAATTTTATTATAAAAAATGTCACAAATTATCAATTTTAGCTATAATTTAAAAAAATAATCACAAAAAGTCACTAATTTTAAACTTTCAGTGACAGTTTGGAAAATTTATCACAGAAAAACGTCATTGATTGTAAATTTTAGTGACAATTTATAAAAATCTTGACAAAAAAAAAAATCACTAATTGTTAATCTTTGGTGACACATGCAAAAAATAGTCTCAAAAATTTATTTTTAGCGACAATTTTACTAAGACTTATTTTCAATAGGATTTAATGAGAATTAAATCCAACTATTAGGATCTATTGATAATTTACCCATAAAATTATTATTTTATCAAAATATTTATTTTTATGTTTGATTGGTTATAACAAATAATGAAGAATGTATTACTAATATTGTAAGAAAATAATTATTTTCCTGAATAATATAAAAAATGATAATTCATTTAATTTCATCACATTCTAATCAACAAAATATAAAGTTAAAAGATGCATGTGATTAGATTGTATCTACTAGACAAGATTATCTGGCCACAGTTCCATGATGATCAGTTTTCGTAATCATCCTCATTAGTTTATGACTTAATGCACTAACTAGACCGCAAATGGGGATAAAAATAAAAATTATTAAAAGTTTGAAAATAATTATTTCTTTTATATTGTTTTCATTTTTGTGCAAATAGATTTCAAACTTTAATTTTTGGGGGGTGCTGTTTTAAGAAATTTTTTTCAAAGATAATTTTTGAAAATAGTTTGCCACTGTATTTTCTGAAAAATAAAAACACGACAGCAAGCCAAGCAACAAAAATCAAAGTTTGAAAATAACCATTGCTTTATATTATCTTAATTTTTGTGCAAAGGCAAATTTCGAAAAATTGAGAATAATTTATTAGAATTCCTTAAAAAATGAGTTGTTGTCCGATAATTTTTTTAAAAATGAAACCACAATTAAACAGGACAGCCGGCTTTGCCTCCAACTCAAGAGAGGATGATGTAGATGGAGTGGGGTAGTATAAGCACAAGGCACTTGTTACAATATAAGATTTCTAGTGGAAATCCTTGTGTGAAAAAGTTAGGTATGTATCATGTAAAGTATAGTGAACTCACTTCATTTCTTTCATTTAAAATATTTTCGTTCTTCATGTTTTGTTTTTGCTATCTGAGTTGGGTTTCAGGACCTCGTTTTTTTTTTTGTACACCAGAACAGGAGTTTCAGGACCTCATTAAACATTAATTAAGTGTTGGAATATGTTTTTTTTCAGGGTTAGGTAGCTGTAGATTGTCTCAAGTACTATATTTTAGTACACATTGAACCAATCCAAGTTCTATCTAATCCACTTAACAGTTTGTAATTAAGTTATAATATATTGTACTTATGTCATTGATTTTAAGGGCTAAAGATAGGTTGTTAAATGAATTAAGTTACTTCAGTTTAATTTGTGTTTAGCTCATTTAAAATTTATTCAAGATCAGTTCGTTATGTAAATAAGTCAAGTTTAAACACCTCATAAAACTTATTAATTTATCAAACAAAATTTGAACAACTTACTAGTTAACTTTATAAGCTTATATGTACTATACAAATTAAGTTACTTGAGGTTAAATTTGGGATTTGCATATTCAGTTACTTTTTGAGATGATGCGACACAAATAAGTAAATAAGTCAAACTAGAACAAATTTTGATGTCATTAATTTTCAAACAAACTTGAACAACCTAATACTTGACTCACCTAGCCAAAGATTTTTTGGTCATCAAAATTTTTATATTTCTCTATTCATATATTCCAAAATATGTATGATTATTGAAATTTTGAAATTTTAATAATAAGTTAATACTTGACTAGCCAAAGATTTTTTGTTCATCAAAAATTTTAAATTTCTCTATTCGTATATTCCAAAATATGTACGATTATTGAAATTTTGAAAATTTAATAATATGATAATTTTAAGATAAAATTTGATTAATGTGAATATTTTAAAATAGAAAAGCAAAATTAATTTAAGAATAAAAGATGGATGTGGATTTTGAGTGTCAAGTGACTAAAGTGGTTGGGCAGCCAATAATGAAAATTAGGTAGATAAGTGTGGCCATTATTCTAAGGTGGTGGATTTTATATATGCACAATGGCAACTTTCATGAGAGTGGGATGCATACCTAAAATGAATCTCATAACCAATCTATTTTTTATTTATTTTTTTGACTTTTTCATCTTTGCTTTTCCTTTTGTTCTCCCATGGGGTGTGGGATCAGATTCTCTGCCATTTTTTCTTCTCTGGAATGGTTTTATTAATTTAAGGAAAAATTACATATTAATAGTGGTTAAGAAAAATATTTATAAAAAAGTAATAAATATTATAAATATTAATAATTAAAATTATTAACTTGTTCACCTTTATATAATAATTTTTCAAAATCCACCCTAAATGGTAATTTCCCATTAATTCAATAACTTAGTTTTGAAACATATTGTTAAGGTATTCAACTCAAAATTAATAGGCTATTAGTGAAGATATCCTTTTCATAATATTAACGGTGATTTAGATCACATGTTATCTGATAGATAGTAAGGGGAAGTGATTTAGAGATTCGATTGAGAGATGAACCGTTTATATCATTACGAGAAAAAATGACAGAAAATCCAAATCTATGTGTTTGGTACACCTTTTTCATCTACTACCATGTTGGGAGGGGAATGATAGACATATATGAAAAATTGGAGTCTACGTATCAACTTGAAAGTCTAGTGGATTCTCTAAATACGGTGGGTTGGTTTTCATGGGCTATTCGGCTCGCAGCTAAAGGTTTTAATAATGCTTTGCTTAATAAAATAAATTGATGTATTTCTCCTTTATTATAGAGACTTTGTTATGTTGAGCTTATTTCCTCTCATTGTGAGTTTTTTCTTCTTTCTTGTGTTAATGGTTGATGGATTTGTGTTGGGAGACAATAATTTTCCAGTTTAATGTAATCCTTCTTATATATCCTGTACCAATTTAAACTAAAACAACAACAACAATTGTGTACTTTGCCTACTCTCTTGAACTAAGAGAGTTTAAATTGTTTTATTGGATAGGTGTGCCTCCATAGGGTTAATCCAATATTTTTGCCAACTCAATTTTTTTCCCCTCTTTTTAAAAAACTAAATTAAATCCTATGTGGTGAAATTAGAACTCCAATTCTATGATATGAATGTTTTATGCTATTTTCTTATGACTTGATATAAAATTATAAATCTCAGTTATTTCATCAATTATGACACTCCTAAAACAAATAATTTCTTGAGAAAGAGTATGAGTAGGGGTGTAAATTTGGCTCGGCTCATATCGGGGCCTCGCGGGCTCTCACCAAAATTCCGATCTAGCCGGTCCAGAGGCCAGAAAATTAAGCCCCGACTAATTGGGTATTCGGGCCTCAGGTAGGGCAAATGGGCTTGGGCTTGGGTTTGAGCTCGAGCTTGGGTAGACCTGAACAAATTTATTTATATTTTCTACTAAAATTTTATTATTTTTCACTAAAAAAAATACTGGGTCTCGGCGTAGGCCGGGCCTTGAATAGGCCTTAAGTTGGCCGATGGGTCGGACTTCAAAATGATAGACCAAACCTTAGCCCAGGGTCTCAAACTGTGCTCAGACCCGAGCCCCAACTGGCCTAAATGGATAGAGACCATCTCAAGCTACGAGCAAATTTTAAATCGCAAACTATTTTTACACTCCAACGTATGAACGAGAAATAACTCTCCATTTTACAAACACCAAATAAAAACGAAAAGAAGCCAAAGAAAGAGAGATAGAAAAAAACAAAAAAAACCAAAGGGAGAGAGAGAGAGAAGTGGGCTTGCTTTGCCGGTTGGTTGCATATTGTATCTCTCATCATAAATTTGATGTTCACAGGGAAATGAAGCCAAACAAAGAGGGATAGATAAAAACGAAAAAAAACCAGAGAGAGAGAGAGAAAAGTGGGCTTGCTTTGCCGGTTGGTTGCATTGTATCTCTCATCATAAATTTGATGTTCATAAGGAAAAGAGTAATCATAGAAATCCCAAATAATCTATTAAATATGTTATTAAAACTTTTATATGAGTGTGGTATACATATTTGAGTTTATATAAATTTTACACTCATGTGAGAGATTTAATAAATTATTTAAAATTTATAATAACTTTTTTTAAAAAAAGAATATTATTAAAGATTTCAAATTATCTAATAAATATTTTATCAAATCTCTTATCTCGTAAAAGTTGGGACTAATGTGACCGGTTTAATCACTATTATTATTATTATTATTGCCCTTTTTATTTTATTTTAAGTAGTCTATGGCCCTGTTTGGTAGAACTATGGGAAAGTGATTATAACTTATAGCCTAACAGTTTATAACTTATAGTTGTGAATATAAGCTGATTTTTGATTTATAAATTAAGCTTCTCCCCCCCACTCAAAGAATAAGTTGATTTTTGACGTACAAAAAGTTATAAGATGTATTGTTAAGCTGAACAAAATACATTAAAATAACTTAAATTAAGTTAAAAGTTGAAATAAACTGAAAATAAATTCTACCAAACAGAGCCTATAAACCTTGTTCCAAAGGAGCCCTACCTAGTCCATAGGTTGGGCGCCTCACCTCACCCATCTAGGAACCCCTATTAAAGTTTAAACTTTTAAGGATGGTGTACAATGATCTAAATAAGTATATTTTTTAATTTTTTATAAAATATAAATTGGGTATGAATTAGGTTTGAAATAATGTGATACAGAAGTGATGTGACTTAAATAAGATGATGTAATTTAATAGAATAGTGACTTTTTGACTTTTATAAGTTATGACAAACAAGACCTTAATCTTCTGATAAAATAATAATAATAGAGAATTCTAATTTGAAAACTTTAAGAAGAATTTTAGTAATGTGATAAGAGAAAAATATATATATAGACACAAATATCACATTACATATCAGTTCCACTTATTATCACATCAGTAAAGCTCTCTTTAAAACTCTCAATCATTATTCTTGTTAAAAATATTAAGATGATGATATTAAATTATAGGGCTATTGACACATGTTTCAATTTTTAAGGTGATGGGTTACACAAAACTGGAAGCATAATATTAGGGATTATGAAAAAAATATCACGAAATGTTTTATGAAATTTTTTTATCATTTGATCAGTGTGTGGTATTTTTTTGTAGGGTTAATTACACTAATAGTTCCTATAGTTTGAGACTTGTATCACTTTGGTCCCTGACTTTTTAATTGTGATACATTTGACCCTGAATTTTGAATCTTGTTCCAAATAAGGACAATTGAAAATATTATTAGATTTTTCAAGGATAAAATCGTCAATTTGATAAAATATAAACTAATTTGACAAAAATAAATGTCAAAAAAATATTTTTAATTTTTTTAAAATTATTTTTATCCACCAATGATAAAATTATGTAAAATTAATAAAAATTACATGATTAATTTTTTAAAAGTAATTTTACATGATCATCATCCAAACACATAATAAAAATTAATTTGGTAAAAAAAAAAATAAATGTCTAAAAGATTTATTAATTTTACATAATTTTATTTTTAGTAGGTAGAAATAATTTTTAAAAATTCAAAAATATTTGTTTGACATTTATTTTTGTCAAATTAGTTTATATTTTATCAAATTGACAATTTTACCCTTGAAAAATCTAATTATATATTCAATTGTCCTTATTTGGAACAAGATTCAAAATTCAGGATTAAATGTATCACAATTGAAAAGTCAAGGACCAAAGTGACACAAGCCCCAAATATAGGGACTATTTGTGTAATTTGCCCTTTTTTGTATGTGTAATCGAATGGTGAAAAATCTTTCATGATCATTTTCATGATATTTTTTTTTCATGATATCTAACATTATTCATATTGAAATAACTATCATAAACCCTCTTAATTAATTCTTGGTATGATCACCAATAAACTTTAACAATTAGGGTGGGTTTGACAAAATTAGATATAAGTCCAGGAAAATTATTTATTTCTCAATTCAATTATTTCAAGATAAACAAGTTAGTTGAGAATGAAAATGAAAGCACACTTTTAATTAATTAAGTTATAAGCCAATTTTCTTTGGCTTAAATTAAGACCAATTTTTAATTTTTTTAAATTTAAGTGACAAGTAATATGGTGTTATATTTATGAATGCACTTAATTAAGCAACCACCATAAGCAGTTAGCTGGTACCTTTAGAAGACAAATCAAATTAGAAGAATGGATAGATTGGATAGAGATGGGTTGGTTTTGTTTGTTCACAATTGATAGGATGGAAATATTAGAAATATTGATCTAGTAATAATCACTTTGTTTGGTTCTGATTTTTCAAAAAACAGTTTTCTGAAAATTCTGCTTTTTTATTTTCTGTATTTTAATGTTTTCAAATGATTTTTTTAATATTTTAAGTAATTTTTTTTAGAAAAATTTTTAGACACACCTAACATAAATACACTTAAAAAGTAAAATATTTGTAAAAAAAAAATCTTTAAAAAATGCACTAAATACCAAAAAAAAAAAAATTCAGTACATTTTTCGTATTTTTATGTATTTATTAATTTTTTAAAAATATTTTTTCACAAATATTTTACTAGTGCATCTAAAAAAATAAAAAAATTGCTTAAAATTTAAAAAATATTCACTAAAAATAAAAAAATACGAAAAGTAAAAAACTTAATTTTTAATAAACTGAATTAAAAAAACTGAAACCAAATACACGGAATAAAACTTCATTTCAAATATCACCTCGAATAAGAGAGTGTTGTATCCACCAAGTCAACCACTTAACCTGTATTTGGTTTATTTTTTCTAAAGTATTTTTTAACAGAGGTGTTTTGGGAACAAAATAAAAAGTTAGCTTTTAGTTTTTTATCTATTTTGAGTCACGTCATCTCTCATATTTTTTACTCATAAAAAGACAAAATAAATTAAAAAAAGTCAAAAAACTAACCTACTAACTTTTTAAAACATCACTAAATAGGTCAAGATTTTTAAGTCTATTTATTTTCTAGTAAAAAAGACAATTACTGATAAAAAGAATTAAAACGACCGACTCAACTTTCTTAAAAATAAATAAATAAAAATGAAAAAAAAAAGGGCAAAAAAAAAAAGGTAATATTTTTGACATTTATCAAATACATCAACCTTTAAAGCACAATAAATTTTTTCCTAAAATGGCCAAAAAAAGAGTTCATGGAGTAGAGAGTTTATAAGAGATATCCAAGGGCACAAATAATGATGGGCCTGGGCCTTGGCTGCCCGGCCCTCTTAGCATATGCATAAACTAGCACATGTTAAACACAGATGATTATTCAGTATTTTCAGAATATGAATACGTAATATTTTATAAAATTTTGATTGATAAAGAAGAATAGAGACTCACGATTTATCTTGAAGATGAGACAACAAAATAAGACTAAGGCCTCGTTTGGGAACAGACTAATTTAGTAACTTTTTAGTTATTTGGTTAAAATATGAATTAAAAAAAACTAGTATGTTTGGGATAACTTTTTGACTTTTTACGAAAAGATATGCAAGAAGTAGAGAGAAAAGAAAATCTTTGACTTTTTTGTATGGGTTGTTGACTTTTTGATTTTTTTTAGTGACTTTTTGACTTTTTGGCTAAACGGGTGACTTCCTAAACGAGACCAAAGTAATTATTGATTGACTTAATTGGAAAATTTGAGAAGAGATTTGAAAAGAAAAAGGAAAAAAATAAGTGAAATGTGAATAAAATATACTTATATTTCACTTAATTTCACATTTTTTTTTCTTTCCATTATTAAATTCCTTTCCAAATTTTCCATTCAAATACAACATTAGAATATGACCCATAATATTCCAAAATTATTGAATAATTTGACGTCAAACTCACCCACTTTTTTTTGAACTTGACAATTAACGGTTTTTTTCCCTCTCAAATCCTTCTCTCAATGAAAGAACAAGCCAACCAAGTGTTTGTGAAAATACCCCATCGAAATTCCACAAACAGAGAACAACCCACCACTTCTTTCCGAAGATCTCCGAGACTCCTTCCAAAGCATCTATCTTCACCACCTCATCTTCCTTCACTCAACTCAGCACGAAAGGGTTCTCTGAAGAAAACCCAGAATCTTTTCCCAGAACATGTTTTAAAGAAGGTCGATGAATCAGACCGTCGATCGAAGATTTTTGAGAAATCAAACATTGGGTCTAGAAGATCTGCAATATTGGCTGGTGGGGTTAACCAAGTTGCTGGTAATAGAAAGAAGATTGTGACACGAAGTTCGAGTCAGGGAAACCACCCCAATGAAGGTGTGGAAAAGATTTGCGAAGATAAGTGTAATGGGTTTATCTAGAGTCCACGAAAGTGAGGATTCTGAGAATGAGGTTGTATCAGATATAGAAAGAGATGAAGTGGGTGCTGCTAAGTCATGTAAAAAGAGGAAGAGAAATCGAGTTGAGGAAGGTCATGGAATTGTTCAAGGTTGGACTAAGGATCAAGAATTGGCCTTGCAGAGAGCTTATTTTAGTGCGATTCCCACACCCCATTTCTGGAAGAAAGTTGCTAACCTGGTAATTAGCTACTCTTTGGTGCTGTTGGTATCAATGAGCTTTGTGTCTTTGTTAAGGCATCTCCAATTATTCACCTTTTCTTTCATCAAAGAGTCATTTTTTTCACCAAATTGAGGAGTCATCAAATCCTTAATCAAATTTGAATTTGATGAAAATTTAAAAAGATGAAGCATTGGAGATGATTTTTTTTTTTTTTTTTTCCGCCCCATCAAATTTGATGAAATGGGAAATTTGGCATAACAAGGGAATTTTTAAAAAGATTTTGATGAAAATTTGATCAAAGGATTGGAGCATTTCATATCAAATGAAGATTTTTTCTAAAATTTGGAATCAAATTAGATGAAAAAATTGGTGAAGGGTTGGAGATGCTTATACATGCAATTTTAATGCTTGTTGTGATGTTTACTTAATGCAATTTTTTATGGTTCAACAATAAGTTTATTTGTTTTCAAATTATTCAATATTAAATAAAAAGAAATATATCATTATGTGGGAAGTTTATCATTTGAGCTTTTCTTCGTTCTCAACATCTTGTGCGATACCTAATCTAAAAAAAAAAATCTTGAGCGAGAAGCTTCTTGATCGCATGCAATTTTTACTTTTGGCTTAACTTTAATTAAAAAGATTTAAGGATCAGAACACATCTGGCTGATTTAAATGACATTAATTTTAGTCCATATACCAATAGAACTTTCTGTTAGGCAGTAAAAGGAGAATAGTACATTATTTATATATGACGACAATGCCCAAATCTGAATATATTCTAGAATTTACCATTGTTTGTACCAGATTTCTTGATTGTAGTAAGCAAATGCGCACATGCAAATTTAAGTAGCAAACAATATGCCAACACGTAACCTTTTCTTTCTTTCTCTCCTTCATCCACACAATCTTATGTAGATGTGGTCCCTGTCACCATCGCAAGTGAGATAACTCAAATGTGCTAAAAGAGTCACCAGTTCACTATGAAGCATGGAATATAGATATGGGATACGGGTATGACAACATACATATACGTTGACACGACAAATTCTAAAAAAAGTAGAATACAAGATACATTAAGGACATTGAGATATATGTGTATATATATCATGTACGCTATGCATGTATGTATATAAATAGAAAAGTAATTTTCTCATGACATATTCACATAAATTTTTGTAAGGTTATGTCATGTGCACACAAACATAGACCAAATTTGACATATAAAGCCAAATGGTGAAAGAAATACTTGCATAGCCTTTCTCAAGTACTTGGGATGAGGGTTTTGTGGGGTATGCAAATAATAGATGGTAAAAGAGTAATACTTCGCTTTGTTGGGCACAGTACAATTTAAGAAGACAATCTAGGAGGAAGGTTAAACATAATAGTGCTTGCGGTAGTGAAGGAAAGCATCATGCAATATCATCTGACAAAGTATATGCCCTAGATAGAGTTCCTGCATTAGTTAGGATTCACTGCATTCTTGAGTATAGAGGTAAAAGTGGTACTAGGAGTGTGTGTTTGTCTTTATGAATATGCATAGAACTTATGAAGTTATAGAGATAGAATTCATATCCATTTTGTTTACGTTGCAATCTCCTTTTGTTATTAAATGATACAAGCTGTGAACCCATATATTATCTTTAAAATATTAAAAGGTAGTTTGTCACCACCTGTAATGTTCTATTCAAAACGGATTGATTTTGAGCTGATGTTACAATTGCAAAACCTGTTGCAGGTACCTGGAAAGTCTGCAAAGGATTGTTTTAATAAAGTGCATTCTGACCATTTGCCACCACCTCAACCTCGAACACGTTCAAGGATGAGCAATACAAATTCATCATTCATGTCTCTCTCGGCAAGTACATTGCTTAAATCTTCAGAGTCAAAGACTAAAAGGCCAAGTGGCCATAAACTTAAGAGTCATCTTGTGCAGAAGACTGTGCGACAATTACTACAAAAGCATTATAATGTGGACCAAGATTTTGATGCTGATTTATTCTCTGTTCTTGAGTCCACTTTTGATCCATCAACTCAAGATTTCCCACAGGGTGTAAAATTTTCAACTCGAACATGTGAACAAGAAAAGCCTGGATATATTAAGAAATGCCTTGAGAGATCTCATTCAGCTTGTGAGAAGCACCTTTCACAACTCAGTAACTCGTATGGAGCAACTCTTGCGAGCCCCCCAGTCCTAAAGGAAGTTAAAAATAAGGCTTTACTTGAGAAATATATCGATCAGTTACATTGCAGGGAAGCTAAGAGAAAGGCAGCATCAGCACGGGCAGTCAAATCCATTCCAGGGAAAGATGATAGAAAGGAGAGCCATATCCAGAAAGTGGATGTTATTAAAGCTGCAAAAAATGCTTTGGCTTTTGATGCAAAAGATGTTATCAATCAATTCCAACATTTAAAGTCTAATGCTACAAGTAATTTTTCAGATTTTGATGATGATTGCGTTGATGGGGATGACGATGAAGGTGAAAAGGAACCTTAAAAAATTCCTTTTTCCATTCATTGAATTGTATCAGTATCTGTTGAGATAATGCTTTTTATTTTTTTTGTTGAAGCCGTATCTGTAACTGATGATCTGCAAGCTTTGCAGTGTAGCAACCTATTGTTTTGCAATCATGATTCTGTGAATATGTAGCAGTAGCAATTCCTGCTTATGGCAATTTTATTCTTGGCTAATTCGTAAGTGTTGTTGAGGTTCTTATTTGTTTTACCATCATCATTGCTAATTTGGTCCCTCCTAGCTGCCTATAATCATGATAAAGATTACATAATACATAATGGTTGCTCATTTTGGAGCTAGTAAGTTTATTCCTTAATAGGAGCACTTGGGAGTGCAGAATTGCGTTTATGAGTAAGAAATGTCATCCAAGTAGGGGTTTCCTGTTATGAAGGCAGAAACGTTGTCTGTCACATAAACTTATAAGTAAATTCTCTTGATATCATTATCTATATGTTGACTAAGTTTGTATGGAGAACAATGATTGACCCTTGTATTGATGAATACCCCAAACAGAAGCAGATAAAACATTTTAAGCTGTGGGATGGATCATAGACATATTGGATAAGCAACACATAAAAGACAACATTATTTCAACCTCTCACTCAACAAATCACTGACGAGCAGATATAGAATACATCTACTTAGGCTTTCAAAAAAATGTCATAGATCTATTTCAAATCCTCCTACAGACATCTCCCTCCATAACCTGCATTTCTATATAATGCTTGCTTTATAATGTCTTCAGTGCTCATCATTGTTCGCTGCTCCATACCCTGTCACCATTAAGAGAATAATAGGAGCATACTATGATCATATAAAGCAAGCTTGCTGAATGTCATTGTAAAATGATTTTGATCAAACATATATATATACCTCTGAACAAGAAGCTTGCATTGAAAAATCATTAAAACAGCTTATGACGCATTGTTGAATGTCAAGGCCAAGTGCTTCTAGTGTATTAATTGTTGATAACAATAGTCCTGGTTTAGCTGCACTGCAAACCTCAATGCGGGTATCTATGTTTGTCCTTACTACATCAAACTAAACACAATTGTGGCAGAAAATTCGATTTTAGGAACTGGGTATGTGAGTATAGCTTGATTAAGGTGTCTTAATTGGTTTTAATGTATGTAGTTTAGACATCATACCTTGGTGGAATTCATCACTAGTGGTTCATTTGGCTTTAGCTCCTTGTAGTTGCCAATTAAATTCACTTGATTCATATCGGCTCCTCTATCTTCTTTTCGCAAGTTTTTGACCTTTTCCAAGAGCTCTTTCATATAGTCTATGGTATCTCCAAGTATAGATGTCCTGTCCATCTGCACATTCATGCATTCCTCTATTAGTTAAGCACAAAAAGAATGTAATGAAATCAAAATATTCTTGTGTGAACTATGAAGTACACAAAGCATACTAGTGATCTATAATGAATGTGAAACCAATATAACTGAAATGCCAATCTTTGAAGTTGCGATGTGTGAAAACAAATAAGAATAAGATGAAATAAAATTTAGCAAATAAGAGTCACACATCACCTTGCTTATCTTAGGGACAATTGATCTGAGCATCAAAAGGCGGTCATTTAGTCGCTTCCTTCGCCTTCTTTCTGCCATAAGATTCTTTGAGGGCTGCCCCTCAACCTTCCTAACTCTACTCTTTTTCTCTCCACAAACACCCTCGTTGAATACCGGGATATTTGTAGTTGGTTCAATCTCAACTTTGCAGCTATTCATTCTTTCTTCCAAACTGTGGAGATCATTGCCAACAAGGCCATATTCTCCATCCTCCATTGATGGGTAGTGTTCTTGAATTGGAAATGGAGGTGTGCCATTCTTGTCATAGGATGAACCGATCTCTGGTACTGAAAAGCCACCAACAAAAGGGTAGAGTCCATTGAGAGGACAGGGAAAGTTGGGCTCTAATGGTGAGTGGAATCCTAAAAATGGAGAATTTGGTGTAGAGAAAATTTGGCTCTGATTGAAAGATTCAATGGTCCACCCATTAGACAGGTAGTCATTCACGCCAGGAGGAAAAGAAGTCCAACTGTCTCTTGTTGGAGCTAGTAAGTCCTCTAAGAGACCATGTTGAGTAAGCTCCATCTCTCTCTCTCTCTCACTCTGTGTCTCTCTCAAGTATAAAGGATTTCAATCCACGCAAGCTTGATGAAAAGCTCAAGTTCTCTCTTCCTCAAGCTAGTAACTCCTCTTAAAGACCAAGTTGAATAAACTCTCTCTCTCTCTCTCTCTCTCTCTCTCTCTGCTGGTTTTGCTATACAGTCTTTTCACAGATTTGTTGTAGCTCTACAGTAAGAAAGGGTGTTGTTCTGTTCTGCACCAGATCAGATTGCATGTTTTGAAGTCTTCACAGCAGCTAGAAAGGGAGTTCTTTTGTTCTGTTCCAGATCAGGTTGTCTGCTGTGTGGTTTTGTTTTGTTCTGTCTTTGGTGGTTTTGTTTTCCTTAGCAGCTAGTTTGCTTTGTGTTGCTCTACTGAGTGGGTGATCTGCAAGGTTAAGTTGAGGAGAAATCTTAGAGAGCCAAGGTTTTGTTTTCAGACAAGCTCCAGTTCGTGACCTGGGTTTGTGTTTGCTGGGTTTGTATTGTCTGCTGTTGTGTTGCTGTCTTGGTGATTTATCACCCCAGTGGGCTTGTTGCTGAGCTGAATTGGTTTTATGCAAGTTGGGTTTTGGTTCTGTTTTGTGGGGTGAGCAAAGAAAGGAACCAGTGCCTTATTTTTCTGGATTTTTTGGTTTTTGTTCTGTTGTTTTGCTCGTTGGTTTCTCACCAACTAGGAGGTTGGAGCTTGTTTTAGCTCCAAGCTCCTCTTTATTGATGTAATTTTTTGTTATAATTCATCAATAAAGTCTTTTTTTGCCGATCAAAAAAAAAATAATAAATGCATTATAATATTTTTCATGGCATGTTTTCTATAATAGCACCTAGAGCATAAGGTTGAAATGTAATATGCTTTTGCCTCTCTCTCTCTCTCTCTCTCTCTCTCTCTATTTTTTTTTAGCCTTTTTCACCGAAAACTTCAATCACGGACATATATGTAAAAGCATTGACCCACAAATTTGTCTGAAAAGACAAAGGATGGAGCTTGAGCATCATAGGCTCTACTTGGTTCTCAATGCCCTAACTGGATTTGTTCACCCACCTGATAGGTGGATGAATGATACACCCCATTGATTGCTTTTAAATGGTACCACCTTATTGTTTTAACCAATCAGTGGGAAGGGTTTTGCTTGACAAAATAGTTTTCGGCTCCATGGGGTTTAGTTAATCGTCTGTCTTCACTTCTATTATTACAAAGCATAGAAAACAATGCGTAGTTTGTTTCTAATGTATCATTTTGTTCCTCCTTTTGCGATTGTTAGGTCATTGGCAAGGTTGGTTTTGTCCTCTCCTCCATATGAGATTTTATCCGGTTCAAAAACCTTAGTTGAAATGGTATTGTTGATAATGACACAATCCAATTTGTCGAGACTAGCTAAAGCAACTCTACCTAGGTGTTAGCTAAACCCTAAACCCTAGCTGAAATGGTATTATTGATAATGACACAATTCAATTGGTTGAAACAAAGCAAACAGAATAACAAACAAAAAAATACATTATTAGAGTAAATAGCGTGACAATAACAAATGTCTTAATGGCATTAACACCCCCCGTGACACAAAAACTTCATTAACTTTTCTAATGATTGCTACCTACTTTGAATTTCCAGTTGTTCTATAGGTGCATTTAGCCCTAGTTTGAAGCAGTGATATATAGCTCTGGTTTGTCTTATGCCTCTTACTTGTTCTTGTTGTTTGCATTCAATAAGTGTTATGTTTGTATTCTGGTGTCAACACAACACTATATACTCTAATCATCGCTGTTATGAGTTCTTCCAAATTGTGTGTAGTTGTTATGTCAAATCATTTTGCTCAAGGGTGAAGAGGTAAAAAAGGATTGATTTCACGTGCAAACATTACAAATTGAATTTTGTTGTTTTTAGAGCACACATCATGTCGACAATGTTGTTCACCACCACATATATGATTCTGTCACTACTTGTGTATTGCGTTTGAAATTTAGTAACACAAAATTCCCATACATATAGGGATGGTAATTTATTACGCCTGTCTTCACTTTGTATCCTCCACCCGTCTCATGCGGGTTTTTCCCACCTCGATAAGAAAACATGTAGAGGGAATGGCATTTATTTCCTTGCCTTGTTTTTCTCGTTATGTTATGATTATATTAATTAAAGACTTTTTATATGTACATAAAGATATATTAAGTTAAAAAACTTTTTATATGTATATAAAAATATATAATTTAATTTGTTAAATATAATAAAAGTACAATACTAAAATATCATATATATATCATTTTTTAATTTTTCTCTCTTGTGTTTAATAATTCTAACTATTATTTTCTCATTAATCTTTGTTTCTCATGTGCTATATCATCTCTCTTATTAGTACTGTCCCTCTTATAAGTGTAGTACATTATCTTGGCACCTTCTCTTTGTTAGGATCAAATACACTCAGAAAATTATCTCACACACATAGATAACACAATATTTATGTGGTTCGGCCCAATGCTTAAGTCTACGGAGCAGAAAAGAGAATTTCACTAAACTTGAGCAAAACACAAAAACAGAGGAGAAGATAAAACTCTTGCTCAACTCACAGCTCTCTCTCTCAATTTTCTAATACAATTCATCCTCTCCCTCCTGTCTCTATTTATACAGAGAGAGAGAGAGAGAGAGAGAGAGATACTAACTCACCAAAAATTTCTACCTTCTTTAATGATTAATGGTGAGAATTAACAAAGGCAACAACGGAAAGAGAAGGGAATGGAGAAGTTTCAGATGCCTAGCTCAGACTTTCACTTGAGGTGAAGGTCCTTATACGCCATCTTTGCATGGCTCTTCTACATGCATGCATGGGGTTGGAGCAACACCCTCTCCCACCACCTCCTCTATTTTCCCCACCCCATCTCCTCCCCGATAAAGAATGGGACAAGGATGGGACACCGCACACCCAGCCTTGCTCTGTTGTCATTCCCATGTGCATTTGATGTATTGATACAGATGCGTCTAACATAAATGATCGGAAATGTTATGGTTTAAAAATAAATCACCGAGTACATGTTGTGGCACAAGTTAATTTTTATTGGTTTAAACAGTAGGATCAAAATATTTTGATGTTGGTTTTTGGAAGATAATGGGACAAGTGTCACAACATGAATACTGTGAAGCATTGCTATAAGACCAACAAATAACCACACCGCCAAACTACCGCCACCACTTACACAAAATGGGTTTTGCATCTATGTGAATCTCAATGGTTGGTTTGTGATTGGTTTTTGTTTGTGTCTGTATATTTCATGTTTGAACAATCTCAAAAAGTAGAAGCCTGGGAAGCCTACTCAACCAGCTTTTCTGCTTGATTAGAAATGCTGTATTAAATATGGTAATGAAAATGGTGAAAACACTGCAATTTTTGGTTTAACATTAATTCAAGTTGATTTGTTATTTTGGCCACAGTTAATTACTTTTGAAGGGGAAATAAATAACTTGCTTTTTTAGGACAACAGCTCCATGATGAGGCAGTTGTAATCAGAGTGGGGTCATGAGCTGGGCCAGAGTAAGCCCGTGGGCTAGAATTGGGCCTGAGGGTGGGTCTTACATAAGTAGTCCCATTACTAGCCCAAGTTCCGCTAGCCCAAAAAAAGTTCATAACTGTGATAGTTGATTTGTTTTTACCATATTATTTTAATGAATTTTATTTTAAATATCAAAATTTTATTATTACATGTCACGTTTATAAAATATTAAAAATTATATATATACACATTCATAATTTGTATAGCATTACGTCACGAATAATACAGCAGGCTAGAGCCATTCAACTTGTCTATATTGTTCAATTTCTGTATGTCCTGGATTGCTCACAAGTTCACCCATGGCCCTGCTTGTTGCGGCTTCCTTCAAGATGAAAATTGATAATTAGAAAACATAAATTAAAAGTATTATTTTTCCAAACTTCTCAGCATTCAGGGTTTTTTATTTTTTATTATTTAGTGATTTATGATTATTAAGTTGTAAGTAGAAATTGCACTAAATACTCTTGTATAGATTTTTAGAATAAAAAAAAGCTATGAACAAGCCTATAAGTTGCACCAAACAACACTAATGTTTGTTGGCAAACTGAGCTTGTTGGGTTGGGTAAGACTAGGCAGTGTTCATGATACAATTAATTATATGCCTTGGATTGTAAAAAATACCAAGCAACTCATGTTTACTTCATTAAAAATTTGTCCAAAAATCGTCTCCATTGAGTAAACAAGGCAAGTTTAAATACAATATAAACTCATTAAGTTCTCAAACTAAATTTTAAAAACTTGTTACATGACTCGTTTTCAGTCCCAACTAGATCTCTACCATTCTCATTTTTATGACGTTCAAATGTTTTAGAACACAAGTTTTGTGAGGTAGAAAATCATCCAACATTCTTATAGATTCTTGTGTTGAAAGATTATTTTTGCCCAAATTAATTTACATCTAAGTACTTCTCTGGTTTCATAATTACCAACCAGATAGCTTTGGAGCTTCTATGCAATCTACAACTTTCAGAACCTACAGCTGAGGAATCTTATAGATTCTCTTCCTGTAATTTTATAATACTTGAGTTTAGAAGTGAAATTAAGTTAATTAATTATCAACCGAAACAAGATGCTCGGTAATCTTCAAACAAATAGAGAATATTCCAACAACTTATTATCTTTGACAAAAGTTAAAATTTTCAATTCAAAGAATTTTTTGTTTTTTATGCTTTTAAATTTGACTTGAATCTATGTCCACATTGCTAATGTTGACCACCCAAAATATTCTGAATTTTTTTGCCACATAACACTTCTCTTTGCTACAAACCATACAATCCTTCCCATTAGTTTATTTTATGGGTAGTCTTTTTCTCAATTTTATTTGTGAATTACATTTTTTTTGGCTTAATTTCCAGATATTTCAGAAGGTTGGGCTGATTTCATTTTCTTACGCGGTGTCTGGTTGGAGAATTTGAGAAGAGATCTGGAAACAAAAAGAAAAAATGAATGTGAAATGTGAATAAAAAATACTAATATTCTACCTAGTTCCACATGCATTTTTCTTTTTCTTTTCTAAATTTCTTCCCAAATCCGCCAACCAAACGCATTATTGAAAAAATCACCCCATTAACTGGCAAGTTGTAATGCATGCTTTTCAAATGCCAAAATTACGAAATTTGAATGAAAGCAATCAGCATGATTAGCCAAAACTCTTGTAACTCATTAGGAGATCAAGAACTTCAACTTGTCACACCTGCACCTGCATGTGAGTCTTGATTTTCTTGTATTTATTTGGTGTCTTTTGCTTATTATGAGAGTTCATATATAATTTTGATTTGTGTTATATTTGATCATGTTGAGACAAGCTCTTATTTGATTGTATAATAGGTTTTACTTTGGTCCCATATAGCTCATGTAATTTTTTCTTTTCTTGTTTATATGAAAACTTATTTCTTATATTTGATTGAGTTTCAAAGACCTATGTTGTTGGCCCATGGTTTGGACCCAACTCAAATTGTGTTTTATAAGACCATTGGCATGGTCTTATTGTTTTTTGGGCTTTGATTGAGACCCCCTCCGATCACCACTCCACACACACGTGGCGGATGGTGGTTGAAAAAAAAAAAAAAAAAAAAAAAAAAAAAAAAAATCTGACCAATCAGAGAGAGGGGGGTCAGGGGAGTGCGGAAAAAAAGGGATCCGGATCTTTTTCCTTTTTTTTTTTTATCGCTTGATCAACCTTCCAAATTACAACATGATAAACGGATACATTGAATGAGTATTTTTATGAATAGACGGATTTTTTCCAGATGAGTTTTTTCTTTCTAATAAAAACGCTTACAATAATTCCCTCTCAACATTGTCATTGCTGGTTGCAGTTCCTCATCCAAACATTTTTGTTGTATTTTGAAAACTAGTTTGCTTGTAACCCATAAACGAACTCTATGAAATGGAGGCAAATTAGGTTATGAAAAAGTGTTTTAGATACTCCTCAAAGCACAGAAGTTTATTTCCAGACTGTCCCAACAATTAATTCATCATTATACTTCAATACATTGGAATTTTTTTATTAAAAAAAAAAAAAGAAAGAAAAGAAAAGAAGAGAGACAGAGAGGAAACACATAATAATAAGGAAAAGAATGAGGGGAGAGAGAGAGAGAGAGAGAGAATTGCATTGGAGAGCTTTATATGAAGCAAAGGTAAACTTACGCAGCTCAATACAGCTCTACTGCTCACATGAAAGCAGAGACATCCAGATTTTCATTTTTTTTTTTTTTTTTGGGTTAACTCTAACTAACTAATTAACAACTCTAATCTTTCTCTAAACTTTTTTCGGCATCGTTGTAGAGCTGTCACTATTACTCCCCCAGTCCAGTCTCCAAAAAAATAAAATAAAAAAAATGCAAACTTTTTATAGCTTCGTCAACCAAGAAAAAAAGGGAAAGAAAGTGACTTAATTGTCAAAGAACCCCAAAATTCACGGTAGCCAATATATTTAAAGCATTCTGTTTTTATATATATATATATGTATATGTAAAGTATGGATAGTTTTATCTTGCCGACAAAATTTTTTTTTAACTATTTATGTGTTATGAAAAGTTGTAATTATTTTTTGGGTCATATTTAAAAGGAAAGTTATATATTCAGGTCTTATTTAGAAAGTAGTAGTTTTAGTTTAAAAGTTAAAAAATTACTAAAAAAATTAAAAAGTCTATAATTTATATTAAAAAGTCAAAGATTTTTTTTTCTCTACTTTTTGTACATCTTTTCGTAAAAAATTAAAAAGTCATTCAAAACATACAATTTTTTTTTACTTCATAATTTAGCCAAAAATTTAAAAAGTTATTAAAATAGCATATTTCCAAACGAGATCTTAGTATTAACTTTATCAAATTTTAGATACAATAATAATTTACATATTTAGAATTTTATACATAGACCTTAGAATACATTAACTAAAGTATTTCTATGCACATAAGAGTGTGCATTCTATGTATAAATTTATGCACATAAGCTCTTACATGATAGTGTGCATTCTATGTATAAATTTTCTGTGTAATAGTATTTCTCCATTATTAAATCTCAATCACACTTTTCCTTTCTGAATTGATTTCTTTACAAAAATTTTAAATATAATATCAGATTAAAATAGTCAAAAAGTCAACTTACATTCCTAACAAACCCTAGTAATTAGGAATGGCAATTTGAATCCGGCCTGACGGGGACCCGGTTCCTCGACCCCGATTAAAATGATTTTTTCCCGAAAAATACCCTTGACGGGCCGAGGATGATATTCGAAAATAAATCTCCGACATTTTTCGGGTTGGGGACGATGATACGTTCCCCAGCCCCGGCCCCGGCCCCGGCTCCAGCTCCGGCTCGTTCCTGTCCCTGTTTTTCCAAACCGAAATTATTATTATACCCCTCTATCCATTTATATATATGCCCATTTTACTCCTATTACCTCTTTTCTCTCACTCTCTCTCTCTCTCTACTCTTTTTTACTCTCTCTTCTCTTCGCAGCGACGCCGTCGCCTTCTCTTCCGCGCCACCACTACTGCCGCAATGCCAGAGTCGTTGTCCACCTCATATCTCTCATCCTTCTCAGCTCCACTGCCATTGTCCGCGACGCCAGAGTCGCCGTCCACCTCACACCGCCATTTCACCTCCGTTGACTCTACCATTCGCTCCACCTCCGTCGTCGCCCTCTGTCTCTTCTTGTCGCGGCCACCTCCTTCGTCTTCTTTTCTCATCTTCGCCGCCCTCCTTCGTCGTTTGTCGTAGCCACCTCCTCCTTCTCCTCCTTTCATCTTAGATATGTTTGATAACACACAGAGATCTCATATTTGAGTCAGATCTCATATATGTGTGTATGTATACAAGTATATGTATGTGTCTGTCTCTATCTGTCTTTTTTTTTTTTTTTTTGGTAGTTGATCTCAGATCTGAGTCAGATCTCATTTTTTTTTCTACATTGAAATTCAGGATATGGTTATTGATGTTGATTTTGATGATGATGTTGATGTTGATGTTGATGATGATGAAAATGAAACAAAACGGGGATGATATTGTTGTTGATGATTTTCTTGTTTTTGTATGGGGATTTTTCAGGGTTCGGGAAACCTGATCCTTGTTAGGGGGTGGGGGCGGGGGCAGGGGCTGATGGGTTCCCTATCGGGGATTGGGGGCAGGGACGGAAAGTTTTGTACTTTCAGGGACTCGGAGAGTGTAATCCCCGGCTTTGTCCCGCCTCATTGCTACTCCTACTAGTACTTTGTTTTATAGAATGGATAATATTAGAAATATCAAAATTTTAAATTACAGACTTTACACTAATATAAAATATTTAATCATTTATTTAGTAGAAAATTTAAATTATAATATATATATATATATATTTTAAAGAAAAATAGAACTTCACTGACAGTTCGGTGCTGTGCGGTAAAGTGAAACCTAGAATGGTCTATTCCAAGTCATAGCCCCCACCATTAATAAAAATTCTGATTCTTTTAGATCCTATCGCCATCGGAGAATTCAAATTCCACACGTATATCTAATTACTTGTATAATCTTATCTTATAGTAAGTTCCCATTACACACTATTACATACTTGCTTCCCAAGTATCTCTTTATTATTTATTAATTTAGGGCTTTGATTAGGAAAAGTAATAGTGAAAAAATTAATTATTTTGAAATCAATGTATGATTAATTATTCAATTAAATTAGTGTGACAAATAATATTATTTTATCATTTATTTAGTAGTAGATATAAAAATATGTTGTTTTAATTATATGTTTGTTTTGTATTATTAATAGTAGAATTAAAAAAAATAATTAATTTTATTAGATAGAATATTTATCAAAATTTAATGCAGATAACAAAAATTACAACCAAACATTAGAACATGAGTTTCACGAATTTATAATCACAATCCTACACTATAATTCGCTCAATCAAACAAACTCTTAGTGTATTACCGTTTGAGAAGTGATTTTGTGGGTTTTTTTGACTATTTTAGCCACAAAAGACAAAATAGGCTATTTTAGTCACAACAAACAAAACATCACATCCAACCCATAATCATTACACTCTTCTCTCACAAAAAAAGCTAAAAAAGCCAAAAAGGACTTCCCAAACCAAGCTTTTTAGCCAAGGCTAAAATAGCCAAAAAAATCAAAAAGCTAAAAAGTCAACCCACTTTCCAAACCAACCCTAGTGTTTTAGAAAATTTTATAAGTAAGACATGCTGACTCACCTTTGCTAGATAATTATGAAATAAATATTGGGTGTAACAGGTGATACCACATGGTGGTAACCAATGGCGGAGTCAGGAAACTAAATCAGAAGGGGCAATTATTGATTACAATTTTAATTTTTTTTCCACATAACCAACAATAAGAAGATAATAATAATTTTTTAATTAATATTAAGTACAAAGACTTAAATAAATTATTACAAAAATATTTCATATAAAATTTTACAATTAATTTCGAGTAAAATCGAAAAGAAAGTATTGCGTGCAACTAGTGTATCATGAACAATATAAAAAAGTCATATATTTAAGTCTTAAAATAAATTAAGTCATATATTTAAGTATTAAAATAAATTATATAATGGTAAGACAAATAAATTTTTACAAAATTTGAGTAAAAATTTCATATAATAGTGATATCATATCATTATTGACATATGATATCACCAACCAATAGTAAAACAATATATGAATGAAAGGTGAACTCTACGTGCAAATATAATTAACACTCTAATAATTTTTACATATATATAGTGAGATTAATTATATTTACATATCAATAATAATGAATATTACATTTATATTGAGATTTTTTCACAAAATTTTCGTACATAAAAATATAATTTGTTATAGACATTTCATTTTCAATAAAACAATCACTATTGTTTTTATAAATTTAAAAATGCTCTTAACATTTTATTCTAAATATTATTTTTGTTTAAAAATTATTTATATATATATATGTTAAAAAAAAAAATCTAAGCGAGACATGTGACCCCGTGGTCACCATGTGGCTACGCCACTGATGATATCATATGCAACGAACAATCTTAATTTATAATAAAAATCACAATAGTGTTGGATTAGTGACTGACAAGATTTTTTACTTAATTCTATTAGCCATTTTTTTTTATTGACAAGTACATCATGTTGGATGGTATTACTATTACACTTAAAAATTTTCATAATTATAAGATAAATAATGATTTCCCTAATGTATGATACAATTTTTCATAAATCAAAAATATTATATAAACGATACTATACACCACTCTTAAATGCTTTTTGGGAAGAGCTAAATTAAGCTTTTTTGGCTATTTTAGTTATAAAAGACAAAATAGATTATTTTAATCACAAAAAACAAAATATCAAATCCAACTCATAATCATTACACTCTTCTCTCACAAAAAAAATCAAAAAAGTCAAAAAGTCCTTCCCAAACCAAATTTTTTAGCTCAGACTAAAATAGCTAAAAAAATCAAAAAATTAACCTGCTTCCCAAACAACACCTTAAGATATTTAGTAATTTTTAATATCCCCATCAGTATTGTTTTTATTTTGTATTTTTAGCTAGGGTCCATTAATCGTTGTTAAGAAAAAAAATTCAAATCCTTTCTAAAACCAGTCAAGTCTCACTTTCTATAAATAAATAAAATAAAATACGTCAGCAGCTTCAAATCATCCATAAAAGAGTATGGGTCTCCATTCTCAGTCCTAAGTTTCCCAACTTCCCACCGTCACCAGTTCAGTACCCAAATATCGTTTCCGCGTGGACCCTACCACACTACCCTACAAATTATATGCTAACTAGAATTAAAATGTAGAAAATATTTATAAAAAAAAAATTATGTTGCGTTTAGTAGAGTTTTGTAATTACGATTTGAGAGTATAAGTTGTATTTTGAGTTTGTGAGGTTTAGAATTATGATTTGAGTGTAAAAAATTTGTTTGGTAAAGAGTTTTGAAAATAGTTTTGAATTGAGTTGGGAATTGTTGATGTGACATTTGATATTTGATATAAAAATCTACAACTCATCACCAAACATACAACTCAAAATTATTTTAAAGTACATAAATTTTTTTTAAGAATTCAGAAAATGTTGTTTTCAAATATATAAAAATTAACATATCAATTGTAAAAAAAAAAAATCACTATTTCGATCAACTGATGGGACGACTAGTTAAGCAAAATTTAAAAAAAAAATTTCAAAGATCGCGCCTGTCTCAAAGTTTTCTGAGGAGTTTTGGAATCGTTCCAAACATCATATTTAAATGTAGGTGTAAAATCACGTTTTCAAAACACAACTAAATAGAATATTTTTTAGGTTTATTTTAGGGAATATTACGGTACAAATTTATGAAAATAATTATAAAATTAGTAAAAAAATTTTTTTATCAACATTGATAATTAAAGTTGTACTTTTTTTCTATTATTCTGTAATTATTTTTTTAAAAAAATACATTGGAATGTGTAATTTTTTCTTTATTTTAAGCACGACCGGTCCATATAACTAAACATTATATTTTTTATATTTTAATTTTGTAAAATTATAATTTCTCAATCTTACCACGATATGAACCAAATTCTACCCATTCAGACATTTTTGGGAGGTTCAATTGGGTTATGGTGAGCTTATTTTGAAGACTGTATTGTTGATTTAAATTATTAATTTTGTAAAGGTTGTTAAGCAAAACATCTATACAAATTATTTCCAATGGTTAGATGAGTTGGTAAAATAAAGGTCTACGTGATCATAAATTCTTGGTTCGAAATTTCTACCAGCCTTTTCATAGCCCTTGATTGAAATTAGAGGGATGAGAGATGTGATTCTCGACATTCTCTTTTGGGTTGGCTTGTAGAGTCAAATTCAAAGGGCCCGACCTTGAGGCTCCCAGGTCAAAAAAAGAAAAAGAAAAAATGAACTATGCAAAAGTCATAATGATTGAACATAAATAACCACATGTATAATAATATTTGTGTTAAAAACTAGTTAATTATCATCATATTTTTGTTTATTTTCTAACACAAATATAATTCAATTATCAACCATGCTACATACCATCAATATAACACTCATGATCTATCCCTAATAACGTAAAAAATAGAGATAGAAAGAGGAGCGTAGACCCATTCTTTCACATGGTCCATTACATATGATTAGGGTATCTCCAATGATTTGTCATTGGAGCTGTTATTGCAATAATTTGGTAGCTGAAGAAGAAAATAGTACTCTAATGCCATATGGCAACCGCCAAATTCAGTAAATGTCAAAATTTGTGCCAAATTTGATATAAGTTTTGGTAGCTACCATATGTGCCAACTTAGGCAAAACTTCTATTCCTTTCATCAAAACTGATAAGTTTTTACAAAATCACCATTTTGCATAATCAAACACAAAAATTAGGGGTGTGGGGTGGCTACTGTGCGGTGGGCACAACAGCCACTGCTGTGCATTGAAATAACTTATTTCGATAATCTGAACTATTCACATTTTAGAATGCATCAAGTAAAACATGTTTGCAAAAAATTAAGTTAATCGGATATCGTTAACCCTTTCATCCACTCACATTTGTATTCATTTTAATATTTTAAATCACAATTATTATTTATTTTTGTAGATACAGATGTCAGTGGATGAATGGATAAACAATATTCGATTAACTTGATTTTTTGCAGGCATGTTCTACTTGATGTATTCTGAAATATGAACGGTTTGGATTATCAAAATGAATGTCCTGCAACAGGAACGGTGGTTGCATCATGTTGTTTTGCATCATGAAGTTGACAACTGACCATAGATCTACCAACTTGTTTGCCATCCCTTTCATCTTGCCGTCCCTCCTCAAGCATCTATATTTCCATACCTAGAGGTCGCTTTCGTTGTAATACTCATTTCGGCCAGCTTTCTTTGGGGCGTTAATCTCTTTGCCAACGTCTTTCTCGCCAGGATTCGGATCTTGTACTCCTTCATTACGGTTTTCCTCCTCGACGTTAGGATCTACATGTTCACCACTCTCACTGTGGATGTCGTCCCTAATCTTTTCTTCATGTTCGTTATTAGCCATCTATTCTCATTCTCCTTAAGTTCCCAAAGATGGTGCCAAATTGTGGGTGTTGATTTCCGACCATACAACCAAAAAGGGGAACTCAGCTAGAGAGTACCAACAGAATAGATTAAGTCCCACAACATACACAAAAAGATGAGAATTCGGCGATGGTTCGTCTATCCGGGGACACTCTGACGATCAAGTCAGTAATCAATATCTCTCAAAGATAGCAAATTGTGCTTAAACTCACACCAAAGTATCAGCCAAGGTGGTTGTTGTGCCCCCGCACAGTAGCCATTCCACACCTAGAAATTGGTATGTTTGGGACGATCGCCCGGTGTTTGGTTTTGCCAAAATGGCATCCGACCATTAGAGCACCATTACTACAATTCTACCATTTTTTACTATTCATTGCTAAATTATATCGATAACAATGCTATTATATCATTTGTCATTAGAGATGCTCTTAGGAGTGAATTGGCGGTGTGCTAAATTAGTGCTTCCAAGCATTTTTCTTCAATTATATAATAGAAAAATTACATTTCAATGGAATAGTAGTAAAAAAAAAAAAAAAAATACATTTTCACAGTAATGCAACTCTCGTGTGAATGATGTAAATCTATTTCTGTGTTTGGTGACCAAAAAAAATTCAATTTGTAGTACAATTAATTTATAATTTATATATGACCAATATTCTATTAATTTAATTTTGTTATAAGCATAAATTATTTGAGGTGGGCTACTGGACCCAGCAAGACTGCTGAGTGAATGACCATGGTAAGATAATCCAAACCAAACCCTTGATATACATAAGTTGCACACATATCTAGCTTGATCCAATCCGTAGAGTCAATAGGACGAACCTTTCTTTCCCCATAGAAGCTCTCTCTCTCTCTCTCTCTCTCGATGGAGAACCAGAAAGGCGCGAATTCTGGTAATGAAGTTGACTCAAAATCGAACTACAAAGTGAAGTTAATGTGCAGTTACGGAGGGAAGATTCAACAGAGGCCTCACGACCACCAACTGACCTACGTCGGCGGCGAAACCAAAATCCTGGCCGTCCACCGCCGCATCAAGTTCTCCGACATTCTCTCCAAGTTGATCTCCCTCTCCAATTCCGCCGCAATCTCCTTGAAGTATCAGTTACCTGGTGAAGATCTCGACGCTCTGGTCTCCGTCATCAACGATGACGATCTCGAGCACATGATGGCCGAGTACGACCGCATCCACACCCTATCATCACCATCATCCAAGCCGGCTCGGCTCCGCCTCTTTCTCTTCTCCTCGACCCCGCCGCTGAAATCGGCGCCGTTGAATCCGGACTTCTTGTTCGGATTCGATGACGAGTTTCAATCACATTCAACTCCGAAATCCGAGATCATTCAACCCGATTTTGCCGCGTCGAATATGCCAAATGGAGCACCGATTCAGGGTTACGAGACTTTCTCACGTGTGGAAGGAGGAGGAGCGGGGCAACTGGTTTACCAGTTACCGGTGATGGCCGGTGGGTATCAGGGTGGAGTTGGAGTTGGACCCTATGGAATGCAGGCTGTGAGAGTGGTGCCGGGAATTGTTTATCGGGAACATCCGGTGTACAATTTTGTCCCGGCGGCGATGCCGGAACACAAATTGGGATTCAGTGCGGAGGAATGTAGGGGAATCAATGGAATGGGATTGGAGGATGGCGGGATTGCACACGTGGCGATCGATGACGGTGGGAGGTCGCTAGTCTACAATGCGGTTGGAGTTGTGTCACCTCATCCGACGGTTACAAGGCCAATGACGTTCACCAATGACGCCAAGATTAATACCTGATCTCCGGCAATACCGACAGCGACAGCAACTCTAGTAATCCGAATTCCTTTCCATTTTGTTCATAAAGTTTTACAATTATTTGACGTGTACAGAATCTGATTATCATCAGATTTTATGCATTAGTATTTTTAAATATTTTGAGAATGTGTGAGTGTGTGCATACATACATGTTTGATGGGATTTTTTTTTTTAATAGACTATTTTGATTGTTGCTATCAGCTTGGTGGGTGCCTTGTAACTTTGTTGATGTTTTTTTACCTGATGATTGTGACTTGTGTATGTAGATTTTTTATTATTATTATTATTTCTTTTTAATTTCATGAAAAATTCAAGGAATATTTAACTTGAATTTCAGCTATGTAAATTTGTACACTGTACATCTACTTTAATTACTGAAGTTGAAATAATTTTTTTTGGTTTAAAGTCAATGGTGATGTTAATGCTACAATTGTGAAATTGATGAATGCAACAAAATTGTGAAACTGTTTGATTCACTATAAATTCTTTGAAGTTTTTTTAATCCATTGGTAGCTCAGAACAACCACCAAACAAAATAAATAATACTACACACATTCAGAGAAGTAGACATGAAATAGTAAATATGTGGATTAGATTTATTTTGATTCATAATGCACATTTTTAAAATACTTTTCTTTTTTTTTTTTTTTTGGTAACTTTTTGGCAGAATAAAATCTAGTGAGAATTAGTTTAGGTCCCAAATCATCCTAGTAAAATTAAATCTTTTTCAGAGCAATAATAGTAAAATTATTATACTTTCTTATCATATTTAATTTATGCTATGACGTGTTACACACTTTAGTCATTAGAGCAAATAGTTTTCTTGTGAAAGCCCATTAATATTTATATATGTTTCTGTAGCAGAAATGACCCATCCTGAATTGGGCCGTTCAATAGGAATATTAAGCACGCCTTTGTCTTGTAATTAAACCGGGCGGGCCCAGTTTAAGACTAGGGCTTCTTATAACTGAATAAATTAGATTTGTTCATAATTGATCGGGGGATTCTTTTTTTTTTTTTTTTGGGTAAACTGGAACTAATAGATAGATTAAATAGAGTAATACAAAGTTCTGGGATAACTAATCCCGCGAGCATCATCATAGGCGGAGCAAAGTCAAAAATATGTAAGCTATCGACTATAAGAGAGGCTTGATTTGCTAGAATATCCATACAGCTATTCCCTTCGCGATAGACATGATTAATCACTTGGACTCCTAGCCGCTCTAATAGGAACCTGCAATCATGAATTAAATTACTCAAGTGATGGTTAGCATTTTCTTCACCCATAGTTGTTTGACAAGTAAGGAGTCAGTTTCCACTTCAATGTTTCTGTAGCCTTTATCAAGAGCCAAATTTAGGCCATCTCTGAGTGCCCAAAATTTTGCTTCTAAGCTTGAAGCAGTTCCTATCTTTCTGCAAAAGCCCATAACCCATTGACCCCATTTATCTCGGATAATTCCTCTTCTAGAGGCAGACCCAGGACAACCCTTGGCTGAACTATCAGTGTTTAACTTGTAGTTGCAAAGATGAAGAGGATGCCAAGAGATAAAATGGGTGGATTTTGTTTGAATAAGTTCGAATGGATTGGAGGTATGCTGCCATTCAAGAGCCAAGGCAGTGACAAGTGAAGGGTTGAAAGGGGTGGGGTTGTTTGGAGAAAAACAATGAGAATTTCTAGCTTTCTAGAGGGACCAACGGACAATTGGGAAAATAATAAACCAAGCAACATTGATGGGATGAGGTTCTATAGATTGACAATTTGTGCAGATCCAATCCATAAAGACAAGGTTGAAAGAGTCCTTGAGAGGTGAAGGAATCCCAATGGAGTTCCAGTGATCTTGTAAGATTGGGCAATCTCTAAGAATGTGGCAAGTGGTTTCGGGTGCAAGCGAACAAAGGAAGTAGGTATTATCAGTAGTGATGTTTCGACAGAAGAGAAAGGATTTGGTGATGATACGTTGATGAAGACATAACCAAAGAAAGTGGGTTATTCGCTAGCATGGATGTGCCAGATCCAATCTCAATTAGACAAGAGAGGGGACGTGGTGAAATTTTTTGTAAGGAGGTAGGCAGATTTAGATTGAAAATCGCCATTTATAAAAAAGTTTCAAACGGCTTGATCATCACCTGAAGGAAACCAAGGGAGAGTGATACTTTTGATCTTGCTCCCAATGAAAGGAGGGAGAATAAATGAGATTGTGGAGAGGTCCGATGAATTATTACACCAACAATCACTAATTTTCAAAGAATCTTCGTTCCTAGTGAGTGGACCAAAAATAAGATTCCTAAGAATACCAATGCCCAACCAGTTATGCAGCCAAAAAGATGTGGTTAAGCCATTCCTAAGAAGGATTTTGGTTCCTTTTTCGATTATACTGTTGCCTTTTTGGATACCTTTCCAAGTCGGTGAAGCTCTATTGGTTCTAAGGTTGGGATTGTTGTACTTGGCACCAAGAACTTTGACCCACAAGGCTACTTTATCGCGTTGCAAACACCAACCTAATTTAGCCATTGCAACACAGTTAACAAGGTTGGATTGCCTAATGCCCAAACCTCCAAAGGTTTTAGGTTTGGTCACAATGTCCCAACTAACGGCATGGATTTTACGAATCACAGAGTTTGAACCGCAAAGAAAGTCCTTATTGATTTTGTCAAGAGCTTTGCAAGTCAAAATGGGGAGGTAATTACACGGCATAATGTAAGAGGGAATAACGGCATTGACAGCTTTAATGAGAGTGGTATGGCCAACTCTAAACAATAATTTTCTTTTCCAACCATCAAGTTTGGACTGGATTTTTTCCACAAGGAAACGGTAGGTGGCTCTGTTAGGTCTGTTATGAAGGATAAGGTAGCCAAGATAGTTACCAAGGTTGGTGGTTTTGGGGATTTGGAGAGTGAGGGCAAGGTGGTCTTGGATTTCGGTAGTGAGGTTGGCCAAAAAGAAGACTTTGGATTTATGGAAACTGACTTTTTGACCTGATCGAGTACAAAAGTCTTGGAGGATAGTTTTGATACACTCACAGTTTCTTTCAGTAGCTTTACCGAAAAGAATGAGATCATCCGCAAAGAAGAGATGGGATAGTTGCAGACCACCCTTACTTAATTGGATTGGGGCCCAAAGATTTTCCTCGCAAGCCTTGGTAATGTTGATGGAGAGGTATTCAATGCATATAATGAAAAGGTATGGGGATAGGGGATCACCTTGACGGATGCCTCTAGTGGCTGTAAAAGAATCAGTCATACCACCATTAAACAAGATAGTAATAGATGGTGTGGAAATGCAAGACATGATGAGGTCGATCTAGAGGGGGGGAAAGTTGAAAAAGGTTAAGACTTGCCTAATGAAATCCCATTCTAGACGGTCAAAAGCCTTTTCAAGATTTAACTTGATGAGCATGTTCCTAGATTTTCCTTTTTTGGATTTGAATTGATGGACACATTCTTGAACAATGATGACATTTTTAGTTCCTCTCCTGCTCGGAATGAAACTAGATTGGAGAGGACTGATGATGTCATTTAAAAGGGGGCGAAAACGAGCCACAAGAGTTTTGGTGATCACCTTATAAATAATGTTGCAAAGCCCAATGGGCCGAAATTGAGTGATAAGCTTAGGGTGATCAATCTTAGGGATGAGACACAAGAGGGGTTTGGTTAACTTCATGGTGGATCTTGCCAGTGACAAAAGCTTCTTTCACACAATGGAGAACAAAGGGATTTATGATATTCCAACAGTGTTGGAAGAAAGTTGGGTGGAGGCCATTAGGGTCAAGAGCTTTCCAGGGCTTAAAAGTTTGAAAAACAGACCTGATTTCTTATAAGGATGGAGGATTGGAGAGAGAACAATGTAGTGTGTTATCAATGGTGGGAAAAGTAAGGGTGGTTTGAGGGAAAAGGTTTTCAGAGATTCTAGAAGAAGTGAAGAGGTCCTTGAAGTAAGATACAATAACATCTTTAATCTAACACTCTTCGTACAACCAGCTGTTGTTTGATTTTTTTAGAGCAAATATTTTACTTCTTCTGCGGTGAGATAGAGTAGAAACATGAAAAAATTTTGTGTTACGGTCACCATCGAGAGTGAAGTTAATTCTGGCTTTAAGGGCCCAAAAATCTTCCTCTATTTTGAGAATACCATTATAGTCATTAATGAGAGTTTTTTCAAGATCTAGAAGGAAGGAGTTTGAATCAGAATCAAAAGAGTTTTGAACCCCAAGAATCCCAGCAGTAAGTCTTTTTTTTTTTTTTCTTCTAAGGAAGATATTTCCAAAAGTGGTCTTGTTCCAGTGAGTGACTCTCTCTTTGAAATCAGAAACACAGTTGGTGTAAGAGGTTGTTGGCTTGCTCCAACTTTCTTTGACAACACCAAACAAGGATGGGTCAGAGAACCAAATAAACTCAAAACGAAAGGGCCGAACAATTCTGCAGAGACCAGGATTAAGATTGAGGAGAATGGGACAGTGGTCAGAGTGGATTCTAGGGAGGTGAAAGATTTCAGTATCAGGGTATAAAAGGTGCTACTCATTGTTGCAAGGGCACGGTCAAGATGCTCTCTGATGATGTCACCAAATTATCTAAGGTTAGTCCAAGTGAAACAGGGTCCAGAAAACCCAAGTCCATCAGGCCACAGTGATCTATGCAACTTTTAAATCTTTGGGAACAACGAGGATTAATAGCACGCTCGCCAAATTTATCTGCATTTGAAAGAATTTCGTAGAAATCGCTCGCTATAAGCCAAAGAGAGTTGTGGTTATCAGCAAAGAGCTTAAGGTTATCCCACAAATCTCTTCTTAGGTTATAGTGAGGACTTGCATATATAGCGGAGAAAAACCAACTAATAGAATTAGAATGAACCTGAACAAAAGCATGGATTTCCTGCTGAGTCACAGAGAGGATGTCGCAATAGACTTCAAGATCATTCCAAAGCAGCCAAATGCCGCCAGCAAAATCAACAAGTTCAGAGATTTCAAATTTAGAGAAGCCAAGGCTTTCACAAATTTCTTTACCTCGATCCCCACCAACTCTGGTTTCAGTGATAATAACTAAGTAAGGTTGATGTTCATTCATGAGATTGTGAAAATGTCTTTTGAAATGGGGGTTTGCTGCTCCACAACAATTCCATAATAAGACTTTCATTGGGGATTTAAATAATGGAGGGTTAAGGATTTTTCCCAAGTTCAGGTCTGCTTGCAAGGACACCCATCCTAGGTCCAAGTTGATCTTCTTCTTCCTATTCCAGTATGGGGTTAGGCAGACTAAGTGTTCTAGAGCCCAATTGACGGGCGTCGTGTAAAATTTGGCGATAACACGAAGGCAGAAGAGATCTGGCTCTGCTAGGATTTTCTTTACTTTGGGGAATTTGCCTGGGAAAATGAACTCCCTTGGTATGGTGAAGAGACAGTGAAAGTCCAGCCAGGGGGGGTTCTGGGATTGGAAGAAGAGTCTTCGCAACCAGATTGTTTTGGTAACTTTGGAGATTTGGGAGAAATTGGATGTTTTGGGTCACAATTTGGTTCAATTGGATCAATTTTAGAGGGAAATCTGAGAGGTGGGGTGAATGATGTTGACAGGTAGATGACCACCACGGTCTAGTGAGGAAGAAATTATGGTGAAACAGGTAAGAAATGAGAAAGGGTCATCCAGGTATTCATCACTTCCAGATCGAACCACCTCAAGATGTGAGTGGCATCTCTTTGTATCTTTTGGATCAGACGATCGTCCACCCTTTGGTAGTGTCCCCCTGCCATCATGTACCAACCCTGTTGGCTTTGAGACTCTAGGTTGGGAATGTGAAAGGGAATAGATAGATCTGGGGTTGAGTTTGGTGAAAGCAGTGTGGCTAGGATGGACTCTTTCGAACCGGAGCATGGTTGCGACGGTGAGACATGTGTTTTGTTTAAGCTGTTTGGGGTGGGGGTGAAAACAAGGGCAAGAGGGTTTAAAGAAGAGGGCGTATCCATCGTAGAAGTCACTGGGTTTGCAGAACTCAACAAATAAGAGGGAGTAGCTTGAGCAGAGGTTTGGGACAGATAGATAGCAGGGATAAGGGGTGTAGGCAGAGAGAGTAGGGGATGAGCAAAAGATAGGGCGTATTTGGTGATGAGAGGATAGGTGAGTGGGTAGGGGGATAGCTGGGGTTAATAGAAAAGGAGGTTTGGTCAAAGGTAGTACGGTCAGTAAAGGTTTGAAAGTGATTTGAGATAGGTGTGGTTTTTGAGGGGTCTAAGATTGACAAAGGTTTGGACACTTTCTGCTGCCAAACTGTTTGACTTTCATTTCCATGCAAAAAGTCCGGACTTTCCGCTTTGGTCTGATCAACCTTTTTACCAGCAACTTTCCTAACAGTGGAGTTTTTCTTCACAAGTTTCTTCCTCTCAACGAGCATCCAAGAACTGAAGGGTTATTTGTACCGGAAAAATTATTAAGTACGCTTAATTTCTCAATATGCCCAATTTCTCAATGCACTCTATGAAATTATTTAGAGTTATAATTTACTCTTAATACACCTTATATTTACATTACTCTTCAAAATATACCCAAATAATAAACAAATCAAAAACATCAAATTACAACGCTTTCAAAAATCTTTTAAAAAATCCTTAAACGTATTTCTTATTACAGCTATTCCTTTTGTTCACATATAGGGATAGACAACACCGGTAAATGAGAACGACGAAGGAGAACGATAAAAAAAATAAGATTTTTGATTTAGGACTTTAATTTATACATAGTTTTTATTTGTATTTGATCTCTTTGAGTTTCATAGTGAACAACCATGACTGTTGCCAGATCTAGACTAAAGAATAGCAGAGTTAATGGAGAATGAATGCTGCCAGTCCCTCAACGAATGTAGAGCCTCATCATTTGTTTGATTTTTTGGTGCTTTGGAATTTAAAGAAACATAGTTTTACAACAAAGAAATAGAGATATACCAATGGTGCTTTGGAATTTAAAGAAACAAAGTTTTACAACAAAGAAATAGAGATATACCAATGATAGAACTAATAACCTCACAATAACAATCTTAGTTTTTGTCACAAATTAGTCATTTTTTATGACTTAAAATTTTGATTTTATTTTTTTAATAAAAAATAATGATGTTGATAATAATGGTAAGTTTTGGTGGGATAAATTGGAGTTTTGGAGGAAGAAAATGAAAATAACTAATTAAAACTTGAGGAAGAAGATAAAGAGAATTGAATATAAAAATTATATATAAGTGATTTGGGTGTACAATGAAAAAATAAAAAATTATTTAAGATTTAATGTGTATTGTCTTTATTAGTAAATATACATTAGGATATAATAGAAACTAAAATTCAAAAGAGTACTGCTATTAGTATCTAATTAACTATTTTGGACCCTCCACTTTTTAGTTTTTTTATTTATTACAATAATAACCTTAAATGAAATTACTAAAAAGGACATTAATAATTTTGGGACACCCCATCTCACAATTAAGTTCACACATCCACTACATCATGAGTTAGGATTTATGAGAGCGCTCATCTCCATCACTACCCATCCATCTTCCTCAAATCCCACCTTTAAAATCTACCCACCCTTGAAACCTTGAAAACTCTTTGGTGGCAATATTTCGGCAATAATGGTGGCAACTATTTGATTACCTATGTTTCTCCGACAATAACAATGAGTGAAAGTTTTTCCAGCAACCATAACTCCATGAGACAAGAGGAATACAACAATAAGGGTGTGTTTGTTTTGAAGGATTAGGGGGTGAGATTGGACAATTAGTCCCACCGGACTAATAGTCCATTGTTTGTTTGAAAAATTTTGCTCCGAACTATTAGTCCCACAAATATGGGACTATCCTATCCCATGGGTTGGGATGGGGGGTGGGATAGAAACCATGGGATTGGTATCCCATGAGATTGTTTTGTGAAATGTCCATTTTACCCTCCATACTATTACTTAGTAAACAATTAGAAAATGGTAAAATAGTCTTTTGAACATTTATAAATTATTTTTTTAGTGTTGTTAATTTAAAATTATATATTAAATAAAAAATAAAAATTATAAATTAAAAATTAAAAATTCTGGCCTTATAAATTAAATTTTTTTAGTGTTGTTAAAAAATTAAATTTAAATATTAAATAAAATTATTTTTTTACTGTTGTTAATTTAAAATTATATATTAAATAAAAAATACAAATTATAAATTAAATTTATTTAAAAATAATAAATTATAAATTATGGCTTTATAAATTAAATTTTGGCACAAAAGATGAAGAAGATGAGGACAGAGATGAATATTGCACAGAATAGGGGGTGAAAACACAAAAGATCAAGAAGATGAGAACAGAGATGAATATTGCACAGAAAATACAGTAAGCACTTTTAATCAAAATACTTTTAATGAAAATAACTTACAATTGTTTAACAGAAGTAACACTAGGTTGCTTCACGATACATCAGAAAGAGAAAATTGACTATTTGACTAGGTGTTGGTTCTCACTAATATAGTTTTTAACCTCTGCCTACCAATAACTAACTTCTTACAATTTATAGAAAACAAAAGCAATTTAACTATGCAGCATGTGACTTGGTGATTGATGAAGCAGCTGGCAGCACATGGGCAAAAGCAGGCTGTCGGATACTTTCGGTTGATTGACTGAAAGTTGATGCAGCTTTAGTAGATTGATTAAGTGATGAATAGTAAAAGTGAATAGTGACTTTTTACTATTCATTACTTTCTGTGGAAAACATGTTACTAGGGAATCAATATAAATGCAAATTGGCGCTGGCAGCACATGGGCAAAAGCAGGCTGTCGGATACTTTCGGTTGATTGACTGAAAGTTGATGTAGCTTTAGTAGATTGATTGAGTGATGAATAGTAAAAGTGAAGAGTAACTTTTTACTATTCATTACTTTCTGTGGAAAACATGTTACTAGGGAATCAATATAAATGCAAATTGGCATCTTTTCTCAAAAGAGTATTGATTGAAGCTAATTTGTATCTATATGGAATCCAATGCAGGGCTGACTAGGCATATGGGTCCTGAGCATCTTGAAACTCGGGTCCATATGGGTTTTGAGTAGTTGAACCTTCAGAAAAGTTGGAACTGTCTGAACCTTCTTCTGAACTGTCTGAATTGAAGTCTGACTAGGCTTGGGCTTGATTAACCAGTAGACGAGCCATCTAGAGCAGCTCAACTTTGGATGACTTGGATTTATCCGTGGATTTGACTTTGGGCTTAGCCTGAGATGTAGTGGACTTAGCCTTTGACTTGGGCTGAACAATGCTGGGCTTAGCTGTCTTGGATTTAACCTTTGATTTGGATGACTTGGACATAGAAAAACTTGAAGTTGGGCTTCCAAGATTAACTGTAGGAAGTTGGCTTCCTTGAGTGATTGAAGCAATTGGGATCTGCTGAGCTTTAATCATGGCAGGTGTAGGAGCATGGATGTTAATCGGGAACTCAGATTGAACAATTTCAACAATGCGGGAAACTTTGTAGTTATCCCACCATTTAACCATATGTAGCTGATATACAACATCATCAGAAATGCCATATTGTTATTTAAATATCCAAGGGATTTTGTATTTGGATATAAAAGTAAGCAATTTGGGGAATTTCTTCTGTTGTGGAGAAAATGAGAAAACAGTTGAAAAATAGTTAACCTGTTCCATCATAATAGCTGGGAAGATATCTGAAATGGCACCATAATGAGTCCACCATCTCAGAAACCAGGTAGGTAATTCTGATTTAAACTTTTGATCAAATTGGAGAAACCATGAGTGACTAAAAGTGTCAGTTTGGTAGAGAAACACTTTGAACCAAGCATCAATATAGTCATAATAACTATACTGAAGGGAGTGATTAGGTAAATCTTGAAGCTGATAAGGGGAGCCCCAATCAGCTAAGGAAACAATATTGTAAATATAAAGGGAATGGTAAACAACTTTACTAGTGTAAGTGCGATCGTAAATAGGTTTAATCACAATTGACTGATGGTTGAATAGGATGTCTTTATAGAAGGTGATTGTTTTCTCCGGATGGAGAGGAACAAAATGCCATCTAGGAGAAAAATAAGATTTAACTAGGTCATTAACAGACTGACTCTTGGAGTGGCTAGGCTCTTTGAAAAACAGATTAGTAGTGGTGGATTTAACATAATCAGATCCGGCAGATTTAATAGGATTTGGAGGGTATGGAGTAACTGCTTGGCTGGATGAAACAAAAGGATCAGAGGCCAAAGCAGAAGTGTAGCTAGGGTTAGGAATGTTACCAAAAACTTGGTAACGGTTAATCATTTCAATAGGATGGTATTGGGTGACTAACTCCAATGGAGGTGGAACAATAGGTTGACTAGAAGGGACTAAGGCTTTGGAAGGAGGCCTGGGGCGAGACATCTGTTAAATAAAAACAAGGGTTAGCAATAAGGATTAACAAAGACTAAGGAGGTTTAAGTAAGATTGATGGTAATCTAAACAGTTGTAATAATCAGCAAGTAAATGGCGACGAGCTTGAATTTGGTGATAGTTAATATATTGAGCACGTTGAGTAGTTTTGCAGGCTAATTTGAGGCGAGCAATGCGATAACCAGTTTGGTGAATCAAATCACGGTAATAGGTAATTTGGGATTTATGGTAAGAAATAAAAGGAGCAGCCATCCCTATCTCCCTTATAAAAATTCTCGGGTAAGAAAATCGGGAATAGAATTTTGACAACCAGGAATATATTCAATTTCAAAATCAAAAATACTTACAATAGATTACCAACGGGCAAAAATTTGTTTGCTAGCGAGATTTTGAACGTCTTTTTCTAAAACATATTTAGCAGATTTGCAATCAACACGAAGTAAAAATTTTTGATTTAAAATATCATCTTGAAATTTACTAATACATAAAAACAGTAGATAAAATTTCTTTTTTAATAGTACTATAATTTAATTGTACTTTTGTCACGACCCAAACCCGCCCCTATGGGTTTAGCACCGTAACCGGCCAGTAATCCGAGACTACCAAAGGCCTACTTAACAGTAATGCAGTAATACAGAGTACAGGGGCATGGCGGAAGCCAATACAGTAAATGAACTATGTCCAATGAGCTGTGACAGTCTGTATGCCAAAAGATTTTTCATACATATTTACAGAACAGTACATACGCATACATATCAGTCGGTAAAACAGGGACTTAATCCCTATTACAGTACAGTGCGGTCTAAACAGTATTACAAACAGTACAGAGACAGATGGGGAACATAAAGATACCCCTAAGCCTTAGCTTGGCAGGCTCGGAACCTCGCGGTGAGGCACATTGGTTGGCTTGACAAAACTGGGAATCTACCCCGACGCCTCTAGCTTTGATCCGGTGCCTGTACACCTACATATATATATATGAGCTAAAGCCCAGTGAATAACACAATGCGTAAAGGGGTTAAGAATAAATGTCCTTTCAATATTGAAAACAGTCATTTCAGTTAGTTTATCAGTCATTCAGTTTGTGGCTCATATTTCAGGTCATAACAGTCATTCAGTTAAAGCAGTGATATGTGGTACATCCATTGGCATAACAGTACAGTAAACAGTAGGTCTTAAAAGACCGGGTCTTAACAGACCAAACAGTAAATGATGGCCATCAGTAGCAGTACAGTAACAGTAACAGTAACAGTAACAGTAACAGTAACGGTACTATTTCAGAGAACAGTACAGTACTTGTGGATTCGAGAGGTGTCTCGTACAGATTCTAGAGGTGGCTCACACTGTAGCACTTAGTTCCGTAGATTCTAGAGGTGGCTCACAATGTAGCACTTAGTTCCGTACAGCACTTTGTTCCATATCAGAAATACAGAATGGCCATCATAACAGTAAACAGTAGTGGTTCCAAACTTGGGAACCGACAGAGATCTCTCTGTCACAGTAACAGCAAACAGTAGGTGCCAAGGATGCCACAGTACAGTTCAGAATATAAGACATAGGTTTATTCAGTACACAGTATCAGTTCAGTGGACAGTTCAATTCCGTAAACAGTATCAATTCAGTAAACAGTATCAATTCGGTAAACAGTTCAGTTCAGTAAACAGTTCAGTAACCAGTTCAATTCAGTAAGTAGTTCAATTTAGTAAACATCTCAGTTCAGTGAACGGTTCAGCAAACAGTTCAATAAAGTAGACAGCTCAATAAGGTAAACAATTCAATAAAGTAAACAGTTCAGAAGATACTCATTTTTGAACATATCTTTACACAGTTGTTACTCACAGAGTTCTGGGCTACAGTAAGCTAGAGCGTCCCCTCGGTGAGCCAACCCTACACAGTATACAGGATGAACACACACTAAGCTATACAGTTGGGGAAGATCGACAACTTGATCCCTAATTTGCCTCAGTGTGTTCTACATCTATATCCCCATTAAGATGTCTTAAACTAGACCTAAGAATGCCTAGAATGGGATGAGGATGCAAAAATACACTTAGAAAACATTTAGCAAAGTTTGCTGAAAATAGGAGCCTCGCTCGAGCGAGCCTTCCTTCGCTCGAGCGAGCTTCCAAAATCAAAGGCTTTGCTCGAGCGAGAAATCCTTCGCTCGAGCGAGCTGTCGAAACAGTAAAAGTACTAGATGCTGCAATTTCACGCTCGAGCCACCATTTCTTCGCTCGAGCGGAGCTCTGAACAAACAATGGTCGCTCGACCGAGGAATCCTTCGCTCGAGCGAGGAGGCCAAATTCTGGAATTTCCAGATTTGTCTTCCAAGTCCGAACCAAGCATTCTTCCACTCTATACTCGACCTCTTGGGCCCAAATTCGGGAAAACACATCTAAATTCAATGTACAACAAGTTTCAAAGCTTAATTTGTGAATTTAAAGCCCAAGAGTGAGTCAATTAAAGCCATTTTTCAAACCCATTTTCATGAATACCATTTCAACATGACATGCATGAGTCCAATTCACTTCAAAGCTTCCATTTCATGCTCTAATGAGCCACATCTTACAAAAACAAGATGAAATCATGGTCTACTCTCAAAATGTGAACATGCATGTAACATTTGCCATGAAATCATCCCAAAACTCTTCAATATAGACATGCATGCAACAATTAAGCTCTATTTCAACATTAATGAACTAATTCATGCTCCAACTCTATAATTTGATTGAATCATACAAGATACAACAATGAGAGGTTCAATTACCTTACTTAGGTCTTGTATTCAAGGTTTAGGAGCTCAATTAGCAACTACACTCCAATTTCCTTCGAGTTCCAAGCCACAACACAAGATGAATTCAAGTCTCTCCCTTCCTCTCTCTCTAAATTCGGTGGGAACAAAAGAAAGGAGCTGATGAAATGTTTAATCTACATGTATATGGCTCAATACAATATTCTAAGTGGTCCACCAAGGGTGGCAATTTAGTAAATAAGTCAAACTTTGCATTTTATCAATAGTTAATCTAATTTAATCATACCTAATCACATTTTAGATAAGTATACCATTAAATCACATAAATTCCAATGATCCCAAAACATCAATTTATTTTCGATTCGGCCGCCGATAAGGCCTTCAATTTGCAGTTTAATGCATAAGACGAGAACAAATAATTTGGCAATCAAACGAATAGATTATGCATTTAAACGGTTACAGTCAATCGATTCAGTTTCGGATCTCAGTCAGTCAGTTCGGTACTTTAATCAATTCAATTATCAATCATGTTCAGTCTCAGTAAACAGTAATCAGTAGGTAATCAGTAAACAGTGACGAGGGTTGTTACAGCTTTATTCTAAACACCAGAATGATAACGAACAATTTCTTCAGATGACTGAGGAGTGACTTTCTGAAGAAGAATGCCATCATAACCAATATCAGAAGCATCAGTTTGAATAATTTTGAATGAATTTTCAGTAGGAATACCAAGACAAGGAAGAGACTTGACATATTGTTTGACCTGTTTAACAATGGAAGTATGAATAGAAGACCAAGGAGGAAGATTATCTTTCATCCGATCAAATAAAGGTTGACAAGTTTTCCTAAGGTCTTTGTAAAACTCAGCAATGTAATTGAGTGAACCTCAAAAACGTTGTAATTGGGTTTTATCTAAAATTTCATCAGGAAACTTGGACGCAAACTCAATGGACCGGCTAATAGGTAAAATTGTATTTTGGTGAATATCATAACCTAAAAATCGGACTTTAGTCTGAAACAATTTAATTTTTGGAGCAGATATAACGAGACCATGACTTTTAATAGTATAAAAGAATGCAGTTAAATGCTTCCAATGTTCACTAATTGATTTAGAAAACATTAATATGTCATCGATATAGACAATAGAAAAATGACTAAATGAATTTAAAATATCATTCATTATAGTTTGAAATTCACTAGGAGCATTTTTTAATCCAAATGGCATGACATTCCATTCATAATGACCAAAGGGGTAGTGAAAGTAGTTTTATATCTATCTTTAGGATGAATTTGAATTTGCCAAAAATCACTTTTTAAATCAAATTTACTAAAAATAATAGCTTGACTAAGTCTTTTAATCAAATCTTTTTTTATTAGGAATAGGGTATGGAATCCATTCTAAGACTTTATTCAATGTTTTATAATTAATGACTAAGTGATGGACACCTCGTTCTAGTTCCGCATTTTTATTAACATAAAAAACAGGACAAGACCATGGTGATTTACTAGGGCTAATTATTCTATTTTTTAATAGTTCATTGATTTCTTTTTTACACATTTCAAGTAATTCATGATTCATTTGAATAGGTCGAGATTTAGTAAGAATTTGTTTTTCATTAAAATTCTTAATATATGGTAATGTAACTACATACTTTTTCCTATGCCAAAATACAGTTGGTAAAGTAGAACAAACAGTAGTTTCTAATTTTAATTTAAATTCTTCAATTTGAGATACAATAACAGGATTAGTTAATTGTTGATCAATTCGTTTATAATTGGCTTCTTCTTTGAGAAAGTATAACTGACGAGTTAATCAATTAATAGTTTGAGAAATAGAACAATCTTTTAATTAGTTTAATTCTAAAACTTCAGGAGGAGATAAGAAGTTAAAAGGAACTGTTTGACCAAAAACTTGAGTTGTTATTCCTTCACCAGATGTAGTAAATAAATATAATAAAAATATAAATGGAGTTCCTAGAATGATTTTATAAAACAAATGAGATTTTAAAACAAACATTATCTTGACAGATATGAGCTTTGGGTAATTTATATTTAATATGCATTTGACTATCATTAGCAGAAGTTAATTTTTCATGACATTTCTTATAATATTTAGTAGGGAGTAATCCTTCTTGAATACAATTAAGATCAACACCAGTATCAATTAAAGCAATCAGATTTAATTCAAAATCATTAATTACAAGTTTAACTTTTGAATACCATTTTTGAATATGAATTTTATTGATTAGAGTCAATCTTTTGTCTTCATGAGATTGATGTAATCGATTATCAAATAGTAGATTTTCAGGATTGATATGATCAGAGTCATGTTCAGATTCATTAGGGGATTCATTAGGAGATGTACCATGATTTTCTTGGAATTTATCTAAATTTTTATTAAGTTTTAAAGTAATAATTTCATCTTCTAATATTTTATCTTTACTTTGTAAATCTTTAATAGTTTATTTAATTTGATTAATTTCATGTTATAAATCTTGTAATGTAATATCTTTTTGTTTATTTTTAAATATTTCTAAGGTTTGGGAGAGACTAATAATTGGTTTATCAAAGTTAGGTTTTTTATCAGTATTGGTTAATAAAGATTTTAATTTATCAGTATATTTTTGTTTTAACTCTGGATCTTCTAAACGACTAATTAATTTAATAAGAACAGTTTCTTCTTGATTTTGTTGAGTAAGAACATTGATTTGTTTAACTGGTTTACAACAAATATCATTACAACCTAATGTAATATGGTTATCAGAATTATCACTAGGTGATTGAGAATCAGAATTAGACGAATTATGAGAATTATCAGAAGAAGAATGATCAGATTGGTTTAATTGAAAGATTTCATATAATTGATATTTTGATTCATCATTAATTTGTAGTTGATTAACTTTATCTTTTAATTTTTGTTTTTCTTTACATTTATTAAAATAATGACCTTTTTTACGACAATTATAACAAGTAATATCTTTATTAGATTTAGATTTTGGATATGATTTCTTATGATATTTCTTTTTGGGTTTAGTATAAAATTTATCAGTTGATTTGGAAGGTGAATAATTCTTTTTATATTTATTAGAAGATTTATATGATGATTTATGTTTATGTTTGGAGTATTTATGTGATTTGCGACGAGATGGTGCAACAGCAGGTAGACCATATTGTTCACAGAAATTTCTTAATTCATATTTAGCCTTATGTTTATCTTTAGCAGCTTTTTGGCTAAGTTTAAGATCAATACACATTCTTAATCCCTCATTTTGAATAGTACTAATGATATCACCATGAGTTAAATTATCATATTCAATAACACCAGTAGGTTGACTAAGAACATCTCTAATTTTATGAGCAAAAAAACTAGGTAATCCATTAATAAATTTTTCTTTCCAAAAAGACTTAATACAGTCTTCTTAAGACATAACTCTAGAGGTAAATACATCTTTATACCATCTAAAATCACTTAAAGTAGGGCAAGTAAAATTACTAAGTTGGTCATGTATGCGAGAATATATATTAGTACAAGTTCCTATGAAATGTCGAATTATAGTATAAATTAAGGTATTTATACCATCAGGTTTGTAATAACCAATAGATTCGTCAAAGATAGGTAAATCATTTTCATCTTTTTGATTAGCATGACAAATAGATTCACGTTGATCATCAGTAAGGTATTTTTCCCACCAGGATTTGAGCATACCAGTAAAACCAGAGGTAATTAAAGAAACAATTTCAGGTTGGCTATAATCAGAATAATTACTAAGATAACTGTTTGAGACCATAGATAAATAATTTAATTTTTGAAGGATTTGATCTTCACTAAGACCATCAATATTCCATTCGTATAATTTTTTAGCAGATATAGAAAATTGATTATTAAGATTAGTTTCTTTATATTGGAGATCAGGAGGAGTAGGTCTAGAGTACCAATTTTTAGTAGTCTGTGGATTAACTTTTGGATAATGAATTTTATTGAGAGTAGAGGATTGAAATTGTTGGGCTAATTGATTGATTTCATCATCAGTTATATCAGTGTCTGAATGAGTTGAAACATGTTCTAAAGTTGGTTGATAATTTAAAATAGTAAGACCTTTTTCAGTAGATGGAGAAGCTGTGTCAAAAATAGTTAACTTATTTAATAGTTGTTCAATGGCTTTAATAGTAGAATGATCCTGGGTAACTAAACTATTTCTTTTAGAACGATTACTAGGTAGATTAAGCAAAGATTGATCTAATGACTGTTTAGTAGATGTAGCATTGGCTGAATAATCATCTAAATTAGTTTCTATTTTATCTAATTGTTTACCAATTGTTTGTAGACATTGATTAGTATAATTATTTTGTTTAATAATTTTTTTAATTTCAGGGTCTGTGCCGGGCAACTTAAAAGGAGAGGCCGGAACATGGGATCCTTGGTGTTCAATAATAATATTAGATAGAGGAGGATGACTGGAATTAACAATAGTATTGGGAGAAGTTTTCCATTTATGTTTTGTGATTGTATTGACTTTTTTGTAATAATTATCTAAGTATTCAAAGAAAGGGATTTCAAAACTATATTCAATCATAAAATTATACCATTTACGAGTTATTCGGGATTGTTGATTAGAATCATATTTAGAACGATAAGTATGTCTTTTAGTTCTATTTTCTTTAGATGTAAATTCAACATGTAATTTATCAAGATCAAGAGCAAAAGATGTACTAATGGTCATTAATTGAGGATTGATTGGAGCAATAACTTCGAAATCAGTCTGAGTTGGAGAATTTTGAGACTCAGTATCTTCTTCTTGTAAATGTGTGTGAGTAGAATAAACAAGTTTACTAATTTGAGAGGTTGTAGAGTTATCTACACCTTTCATTTTACTATGGGACATTTGACCAAAATTGATTTGACTATTTTTTCGTAATAAAGGAGTATTAAATATTTCATCTTCAGTTTCAATATCAGTAGGTATACTAGAAGTACTATGCCTAGAGGATTGAGATTGATTAAATTTGATCTTAACAGATCCATCAGTAAACTGTTGAATATCTTGAATATCTTGACAAGTAGATTGTTTTTTATTATGTTTGTAATTTTCATTGACGGTAACCCATTGGTCAGGGAAAGTAATATCTTTCCATTCTATCATCTGAGGAATATTTATATTAGTATCATTACTACTACTTTGAATTAATAAAGTTTTATCCTTAGGACTCTTGTGTAAAGCTTGAACATTTAAATTAGTTTTAATACATTTATAATGAATACGGTAAATTAAAGCAATATTGTGAACTTTATCCTTCATGCTGGTTAATGAACCATCTAACTGAATATTCAAAGTTAATGCATCTAATATATGTGGGTCACGAAGACTAAGTGTAAAATCAGGAAAGCAATTAAAATGGACAGGTTCTTTGTGAAGACCAGTTTCCATCATTCCCATTAAACTATCATTGTAATCAAGAAAACGAGCATCTCTCAAACATAACAACACAGAAGTATTTTTACCTTGTGGAGTTAATGGTTTTATTCCTACTTGAATTAATCCTAAATGAATAAAATTGTGACCAGTTTTTAAATGATGTTTAATAGTATTAGCATCAAATAATTGACAAGTTTCTCTAGGTTTTGATAACGCATAAATTTGTTCTAATGTTTTAACATATAGATTAACATTAAATGTATTTTGTATAAAAGTAGTTTTATAAATTTCTTTAACTGATAATTTTGATATGTTCCAACTTAAATCAATTTTTTGTGTTGTTGAAAATTTAATTTATATATTAAATAAAATTATTTTTTAATTGTCGTTAATTTAAAATTATATATTAAATAAAAAATATAAATTATAAATTTAATTTAATTGAAAATAATAAATTAAAAATTATGGCCTTATAAATTAAATTTTTTTAGTGTTGTTAAATTATAAATTATAAATTACAGATTACAAATTTAAAATTATATATTAAATAAAAATTATAAATTACAAGGGTAAAATAGTCTTTTGAACATTTATCCTTATTTAGTCCGTTTAACCAAACATTGTATTCACTAAAAATAGTCCAATCCAAACATCTAATCCCATGACTAAACAAACATAGGATACAAATCCAATCCAACCAAATAGTCTCGGGACAATGTATCCCGGGACTAATAATCCGATAGATTACAATATCTCCTTATCCAGTCCGTCCAAACAAACACACCATAAAAGCTCAAGGGAGGTTCATAGCTTTGATGATGTTCTTAGCTTAGAGGAAATTAGCCTTATAAGGGTAAGTTTCTTGAAAAAAATGACAAAAATAATAAAAATTATTCGTTATTTTTTCGCGACTAAACTCCTAAACATATTATCAAAATTCTAGAATGCAGGCTCGAACATTATTTATTTGTTCCGGAACAAATAACCGAACATTTATTTTCTCAGATTATGAACAAGTATGTGAAAATAAAGTAATAATCACCTTCGTGGATTTTGTTAAGGTTTTTGGAAGAGAGGATTTTTAGGGTATGGGAGTGTGCATTCAATTAAATGGGTGAAATATTTTCACAAAGATAATGTTTGTATTATTTGAGAAGAGAAAATAAATTTTTAGGATTTTAGAATTTATAAGGAGTCCAAAAAAATGAGAGATCCAAAATAATTAATAAAATGCTAATAACAACACTCTTTTAAAAATTTTATTACGGTAGTGCTACGTAGCTCGAAACCCGTGGCTCGACACCAAAACGACGTCGTTTTGGTGTCGATTTTTTTTTTTTTTTTTTCTTTTTTCCGTGTTTTGTTGCAGAACGAAGAAGAAGAAGTTGCAGAACGAAGAAGAAGAAGAAGGGAGAAGAAGAGAAGGGAGGAGGAGGAGGAGGAGGAAGGAGGGGAGAGGAGGGGAGGGAGCCATAAAAATCGGCTGGAGGAGGAGGCGGGGCTGCGACTGTGACTGCAACTGCGACTGCGACGATCGGCGAGGCGGTGGCGGTGGTGCGACAATCGGCGAGGCGACGGTCTGAAGCTGCGACGATCGGCGAGGCGACGGTCTAAAGCTGCGACGATCGGCGGCGGTGCTGCGCGACGATCTCCTCCCTCCCTTCTTCCTCTCCCTCCCTTCTCTTTCTCCTCTCCCTCTTTCGAGCCATTTTGAGCTTTTGGTGTCGAGCTACGGCTCATTTCTGATTTTATTAAGTGTACTGAATTATTATTTTGGTACAAATAGAACCACCCTAATTGATCTTTGCAAGCCTTATTTAAGTCCTGTCCAACTAAAGACTTGCACGTTTGTGGTTGGTATGGTTTGGTTACATGTCTTTAGCCTCTTTCAAGCCTAAAATTTGAAATAATTGGGACCAATTTCAGAAATTACGTACCTAATTTCAAATTGAAGCCCAAGAATTTCAAAATTTGAGGAAAATTTGAATTCAATTAAGGATTAATTTAAAAGTCAAATTGAAGGCTTAAAATTACAAAGTTGGCGGCTAAAACCAAAACCCAAAAAGAAGAAATCACAAAATTGTCCAGAATAGTGTTTTTCTTTACCTTTACTCTATAGATATAAATTGTTGTAATAATATCACAACCCAAACCCGTCTCTATAGGTTTAGCATTACAACTAGCCTCTTAATCAAATCGTATACAAATCAGACCGAGTAATTCCCATAAATATCAAATTGAACCAGAATAATGAAAAATTAAAATTTAAATCGCCTTAATTAATTAAATACTAATTATTATACGTGATGAGGTCGTTATAAAGAATAATTAAAAAATTTCTTTTCAACATCTTCATAAAGAATCTTTATTCTAGTAAGTGAAAGACAGTTTAGGGCGAAAGAAAACTGGAAAACCTATTTAATAAACTTATTTGATAAAAGTTGGTTCATTAAGAATAGGATTCTAGAACAAGAATTTTGTTCGAATCAATATTAACAGAGAACATAGAGTTACATACAAAATGTCGAATGGAAATGGAGTAAGTGAAATCAAGTTTTTTAAATGGTGGGGGTTGGATTTTTTTTTTTTCTTTTTTATAAAGTAATTTGTAATCAAAGTTCAAGATTCATTTATGGTGTGACCTCACTATAACAACCTTAAATATGTAACACAAATTTGAAATTCTATGTCATTTTCTAATCTATTTTCTAGGTGCATAGAATGTCTGTTTTACATTTGTCATTTATAAATTTGTCAATTTTGACTATTTCGATTATAAAAGTGCATTACTTCTACCCTTTCAAAATGAGAATTTATAATTGAGGAAAATGAAATAAAAGGTAAAATAATACTTATTAATAGTTGACAAAGTTTTGGTGTATTTAGGCCATAAAAAAATTGGAGACCTTCGGCAGCGCCGCTTGGGCAATTTCAACTTTTTCCCTAAAGCATAGACAAATCGTATATAATAAATTTTTTTGAGTTTACTTTATGTAATGCAAGCATAATGGTTGGGTTTTTTTTTCCTAGAATTTGGTTTTGCAGTGTTCAAACTCTGGTTGTGACTTCCATTTTTATTGCATTTTGACTGCTTGACAAAAGTCTTTAGAGGATGAACTTTTTTTTGTGAACTCCATTTTGTTGGAAATGTGGATTTGAAAATATGTTTTAAATTAAATATGTAACGCCCCGAAATAATTAACATGAACTAACCACCTTAATTAACATTAACTAAACAACATCAATAATCCTTTCATTATTGCGTAGTTAATAAATGAGTTTATACAAAAGTTTCACATGCGGTTATACATTCAACGATATGAAGAACACATGAATCTATAGCATGTGAAGCATCTACTCTCAAAATAAATAAAATGCCCTTAAGGGCTTACATCTTCCAAGGCAATAGCCCAGTTACACAAAATGGTCTCTCAGACCCATACACGTCTAGCCCTTGGCTTACAAAAATTTACAACAAAAATAAAAGAGCAATCTACTCTTCACAAAACTATCCACGCCATCAATTCGGCGGGATCGCCACATCTTTACCTGCACCAAAATCCCATAGGAGTGAGGATAAAGCCCAGTAAAGAATCCTTACAAAGTATATATAGTTATGCAAACTCTCTATAAGATGCAAATGTCAATGTCATGCCATGCCATGCTCTTTTAAAAAAATTTCATTTCATACTCTTCTTGAAACTTTCCATTTCTCAATAAAAGCTTGAAATCTCAACACTTTTTAAAACTTCCAATTTTAATCAATAAGGGTGGTAAATACGATTCAGGTAATCCCTAGGTTGGTCTCTGCAAGTAGGTTCAACAAGCACTACCAATACCCCACTTTATCGGTTGCTAACCTGAAGGGAAGTGGTACCTCCTCCGCGCATGTTTTCGGTCTTTCACCCCGGACACTCAGGCCTACTTATCATTTCACCTACATCTCCTAACCGGATTTACCAAACGTATTTACCCCATACACATTACCGTTGTTCTTATTACAAAGCCCTTTTTATTCATGAAATAAATATCTTCAATCCGAGTTTACAATGCATAATATTAAATTAAATGAGTATGCAATACCATGATTTCTCCATGCCTCACAACTTTTCTCCATTTGTCAAATATCTCTACAACAATGTCAATATTCGCATTTCTCATTTCCTCTCTCAAATGTTCTTTCACAAGATAATCATATGTCATCAACACATAGCTACAATTTCACATTTCACAAGTCTTAACAATCTAGTCTCTCAAGACTACATATAGTGTTTTCAAACATTAACTTCCAATGTTAAAATTCTCAAAATCCATAGTGCACAAAAATTGTCATCTCACAACCATATATCATCATTCATTTAACAATAATTTTTAAAACGAATTCTCCATTTTAATATGTTAATAAGATTGCCCGTTTTTACAAACCACCTTATGGAATCTATACTCATTCATCTTTTTACCAAAAGAAAAGAAAGAATTCCACGGACATTTCCATATTTCTCCAAAAATCCCCAATTTCTAGGGTTTTTTTTTTATCAAAACCGAACATTTCTCCTTTCCTTGGTGAAACTCTATCAAAACCATTTTTCTTAAGCTTAATAGAAGTAAACCCTCTAAAATTAGTAAAAGGATTAAGGTACAAACCCATTTTTAAAACTCTCTACACTTTTGAATCACAATGTTGAAATCAACATAAGAACCAAAAGGAAATTTTTAAATCATCATCAAAATAGCAAAACTTATATATATAACTCAAGAAATTCCCTACCTCAAAGTTCAATGAAGAGGAGGAGGTGAAACCCTAGATTCAAAGTGGAAGACTCTACAATTTCCGCTACACCAAGATGAGCCCTAGCTTTTGATCTTCAAAGCTTGTGAGGAAGAAGATGGATCTTGACCCAAGGAATTTCAAGAAATCAAGAGTTTTGATGCTTGAGGAGGTTTTCTAGAGAGGAGGAGAAAAATAGAGTTTAGAGTGAGATAGAAAAGCCCCAAATGTGTTTTAAGTTCGGCCAAAAAGAGGAAGAAAAATGGAGTTTCAGGCTGCCCAGTTGGCCGCACGTGCGGTGTCCTTCCCCACACGTGCGATGTGCCTCTCCCGCACGTACAGCCTACACCTCCGCACGTGCGGTGCCCCCTTTCCGCACCTCACTCCACACGAGCTTTTTAGACAGTGTGCAAACCCCTGCTGCTCAACCTTCACCGCACGTACGGCCCCACCCCGCACATGTGGCCTAGGGCTCCGCACGTGCGTCTTTGGCCCAACAGCCCAAAAATTTCTGTCTCACTTCCTCGGCACTCCGGACCTGACCCTGCACTTCCCGGAAGGAAGAAACTTCAACACCGAATAAAAAAAACGAGAATAGGAATTACATTGTGATACACCCTCCCGACAACACAAACTTCAAATACTCAACAAGGCTCCCACTTAACCCGACACTCGATTAAGGTAAACTCAAGGTTTAACGAGAGAGAGAACGAAACTAGAGACATACTCGGTCATCACAAAATAAGAGTAAAGAAATTATATTTAAATAAAATGGAAAGAGAATTGGAAATTTTATTGGAGAAGGTAGTGAATAAACTCTCTTTAAATTGGGGATTGCACTTTTTACATAAAATTTTGGAGAAAATTTTTAAAATATGACTAGAGATAATCTAACGTAGTCTTTTCTTTTCTTTTCGTTTTGTTTTTAAAAACATTTCCCTTTTAAAAATAAGATGAAGAATGGAAAGAAAGCAGAAGTCCTTGGCATTGGATAAGTGTTTGGCAGGATTGAAAACAATAATGAAAGGGAAAATTTTGAAGATGTTTCCCTCTCCTCCAAAAAGAACTTTATTGCACAAGTGAAAGAAATACCTCATCTCCTAGGAATTAAACTAAAGTCTCAAAAAAAAAAAAAAAAATTAATCCACATCATCACATGCACCACTGCACCACCACCACACTTGCAGTATCATTAACACATCAGCTCTAAGGTCTCACTCAAATAAAAGTAATACTTTTGTATTAAAAAAAAAATTTCCTCAAAAGGAACAGTGTGTGAACAAAATCTTATCTAAAAATAAATTAATTTCAAGAAAAATCTAACGGGACCAAAAGATATACTTTGGCGTAGCAGTGATGGAACGGGCGTGGAAAGTTTTACAACACTACAAAAGTGGAAGAGGTCTGTGGTTTTAGTCACGTGGTTGAAAAGAAAGGGTTAATAGGCCTATTTAACCCAAGGGGGTGTAGCGTTGTGGTAAGGCCTTGGGGTTTAAGTCCCAAGGTCACAAGTTCAACTTTTTTTTTGGGCCAATTTTCCGGGCGAAGCATTGTTGGTTAGGAGGTTGGACCTCAAGTTGTCTAGTCAGCACTTGGTGTGGGTTTAATACTCCCCCGTTGTGCGAGTCCTGACTTAAGCGGAGCTTGTCTTGGGAGGTCGGGACAAGTTCTCAGGTTATAGTCTCCTCACTCGGACCGGCTAACAGGACACTTTGGTGATTTCTGTAAGGGGCGCTGCCTTGGACCTGCGGACGGGTAGGGAGGATTTTCCTGTAACAAAAAAAAAAAAGGGCCTATTTTAAAAAGTTAGTTAAAAGTTAATTTTTTTAATTTTTTTAATTATATTATTTTTTGATTTTTTTACACTTTTTTTTAAATAAAGTTAAAAAACTAATTTTTAACTTATTTCTCAAAATACTAGTACTCAAATCTCACATGGACTAGCTATTCAATGCTAATATTATTTCAAAAAAAAAAAAAAAAAACTAGTTATTCAATGCCAATATTATTTCAAAAAAAAAAAAAACAAGTATTTTGGATGACATATTTGCCTGTTTGGTAACCATTCCGTTTTTAGTTTTCAGTTTCTATTTACAAAACTTTTAAAAACTTTCATAAAAACTTGTTTAATAATTTTTTTGATTTATAAATGGTTGTCTCAGTTTATAAATTTGAGAAAAAAACGTAAACTCAAAAAATGAGTTTACGTTTTCAGTTTTCAATTTTTTTTTCAATTAATTTTTTTTTCAATTAATTTATTTTCAATTAATTTTTTTTCAAATAAATTTTTTTTCAATTAATTTGTTTTTCAAATATTTTTTTTTTCAATTAATCTTTTTTTTTCTATTAATTTTTTTTCCCAATTAAATTTGTAATTAATTTTTTTCATTTTTTTTCAATTAAATTTTTTTTTCAAATATTTTTTTGTAATTAATTTTTTTACCAATTAAATTTTTTTCAATTATTTTTTTAGTTAATTTTTTTTCAATTATAATGTGTGTGATTCCATTGTCATAAATAATAAAAATAAATATAAATATTTTATGCCTAAACAAATATATTTTTAGTTTATGTTTTTAAATTTTTTTTAGCATTTTATTTAAACCAAACGCATTTATAATTTATATTTTTTCAAAAATAAATAAAAACTAATTTATAAAATTTTTATAAACATAAAAAATAAAAAATTAAAAAAAAAAAAAAAAAAACGTGTTAACATTTGTGTACCTAGTTCCACTTTTGTAGATTCCTTTTGCTCAGAAATACAAATTAAACTCCCCCTTTATCTGTTTTTTTGTCAACCACTCCAGTTGTAACCCACCTTTTACATTTTAAAGAAGGAATTTTCAAACTCTAATCTTTAGAAATTTATGTCCTTTTTGATGTAGAATCAATCATTCTACAATGCTAATTATCCTAATTAATCTCAAACATTTCTATCTAGGGATGTGATTCTGATCGGTAGTGCTAGTTCTGCAGGTATATATTCACTGCCCAACTCTAATCTCTCTCTCTCTCTCTCTCTCTCTCTCTCTTCTCTTTATCACCAGCCACCATTGGTCGCCTCCTTTACAGCCATCACCTCTTTTGAAATACTGAGGCAACTTCCTCCGTCTTTCTCATTCTTTCTTTCATATTTTATTCTTATTTTTTTGAAAAATGTTGACCCACTAAATCATCACCTTTAGGGTTAGTTTGGGATGTTCTAAAAAAGTATACTTTTTTGACTTATTGGCTTATATAAATTGGGTTTGGATTGGGTTTGATGTGATGTGTTAGAGAGGTGATGTGATTTAAATAAAATAATGTGACTTAGATAAGATAGTGACTTTTTGACTTTTTGTATAGATGCCAAACTTGACCTTATTTTCTCTCTTTGTATCTTTCACTATCCAGAAATTATAACAGTTAGGAGCAAACTCTATCTTTGAGCATTCCTGGCCATGTATGGCCATTGCAAATTTGAAAAGAAATAAGGGGTATAATTGTTTATTTAGCAGTTAATTATGAAGACAACAAAGCCTAACCAATTCTAATTTATTTTCCTTGGCATTTGACAAGCACTACTAAAGCGGGGTTTGGGACTAGACTTTTTTTTAGTTATTTTTAGCTAAAAGCTTAAGCTCCTAAACAAGATCTAAATTGGACAGAAATCTTGACAATTGCAATTTGGTAGCCACAACAAATGATTTGGCGCCACAAAACAAACATTAGGGACTTCATATTTTCAACCAAACCTGTAGCTAGTCAAAAATAAAAGAAAAGATATGCACTTTATAATTATAGAAAAAAATAATATAATTTTATATTTTTTTGAGTCATAATTAAAAAGAAAAAGTCATAACTAAACACAAAAAAGTCGCAGTCAAATATTTCAAAATAATATCATAACTAAAAAAAAATTAATCATAATTAAAAAAATAACATAATTAAAAATACATAAGATATGATAGTGTGTATAATTAAATTCTCTCAAAATTAAAATATACTCATTTTCACTAAGCACAAGGATAATATTGTCCTTTTGTATGACTTTTCATAAAGTAGAAACCGCGTCCCAATTTAAATATAAAAATTTCCATGGGAAGAAAAAAAGGAAAGAAGAAAACGGAAAAAGCAAACACAACAAAAGAAAGAGAAAGAAAGAAAAAAGGTACACAATAAAGAGCAGCAAAGCGAGTGAGAAAAAGGTGAATTATAATTGGTCCCTTTAATTTGAGTAACTTATAATATTAATTTTATTATAATTTGCTTCTTCCGCCATATGTTGTTAATATTTTAAACAGAAAAAATCACTAACAAAATTAGAGAGATAATAATAAAATTTAAAACAAATTATAAAGATCATAGATATAAAAAAAATATATTACTACATATTATTACTGCAAGTTAAAAGCTAAACACATAGTCAAAAAATATCCATCTTCTAGTTTCCCAAATAAGAAAATGTTTGAATATTTTTTAATAATTTATAAATATAAATTGCACCAAACAGATCCTCACAAATATATTTAAAAAAAAGAAAAAAAAAGGTAATGCGAAAGAATATAACTTTAAAGAAAGGTAAAATAGATAAATAAAAATGAATAAAACCACTTTTAACAGGTGTGCCATGGCCAGCTGACGCAAGAAGTCGGTGCGTGTGTGTGAGGGAGTGAGTATACCAACTCTCTTTCTACATCATCATACATATATATGACTATTCTAGTAGTATATCAGATCAGACCCATCTTCTACTCAAATTCTCACTTCCATTTTTTTTTTTTTTTTTAATTTTTTGCTCCTAATATTTCTCTTTTGGCAGAAAAGAACAGCGAGAGAGAGAGAGAGAGATGAATGACCCAAAATATGCCTATCCCTACCCTGCTCAAGGTACACCCCAATCTTTATTTTTTTTACTATTTGTTTTTCATTTCTCACTCCACATTTTCTTGAAATCAATTTTAAAGAGTTCAACACAATGGGTTTATAAATTACTTTTTTTTTTCTTTTTTCTTTTTTCCTGAACTAGTAAGATTTTTTTCCCAGTTTAAACTTTTCATCTCGGTTCTTCTAATCTGTTTTTTTTTTTTTTTTTTTTTTTTTTTTTTTTTTTTAAATTGAGAATTACTTTCTTTGTATTTGTTACTGATTACTTTACAACAGGGAAATTATAATTTATATGTCAATTTTGTATCCTCTATATTGTTTTTGGGGGGTTTTAGTTGGGTTGATCTCATTCCTCAGGTTACTACCAAGGGCCTCCAGTAATGGCACCACCACAATATGCTCCTCCACCACCGCCCAGGAGAGAACCCGGTTTCCTTGAAGGAATGTAATTCCCTCTACCCTTTTCCCTCCTCCCCCAAAACAACATTTACTCTCTCTCTCTCTCTCTCTCTCTCTCAGTTATTGCTTTCAAGAAAAACAAAAACAAAAACAAAAAACTGACTACATCTATTTCATAATAAGGGAAAATGTGTCTCTCTCTATATTATCCATACTTGGTTTCATTTCTTTAGTATATGTGTATATGTGGAGGTTAGACTGCATCCATTTTAATCTTTTATAAAAAAAATTAAGTAACAATGTAAGACTAGGTACATTTAATTATTTTCAAGCTTTGCATTGGCCGGAATCTTGTGTACTTGTTTTTTTATAAGAAAATTGCAAATCAGTAGTATTTCAAAAAATATTTATAAATTTATAAAGAAAATTATAACTTTAATAATTGAAATTGAGAAAATTTACCTTTGATTTGTAATTTTGTTTAAGAAAAATGTTTGAGCGCCACAATTTTTGTGGCTCAAATGGCTCAAAATTGCCAAAACGACGTCGTTTTGGCAATTTTGATGTTGTTTTGTACTCAAAACGACGTCGTTTTGACAATTTCAAGTCATTTGAGCCACAAAAATTGTGGCCCTCTACCATTGCTGTTCTTTTAAAAACATACCTGAAGTGCAATGTGCCCTTCTTTTATAAGTTCATATTGCCATAAATAAATTAAAAAAATAAAAACTAGATAGTTTTCATGCACATTTCTCGCCAAAAAAAAAAAAAAAAAATCAATTTTAACCATTTAAAAAAATCACTTAAAAAGCTAAAAAAAATTAAAAATATGCCAAACAAAATTTATTTTAGCAACAGCTTATAACTTAAAAGCAAAGTGCCAAAGACATCATTCTAACATACTAGTGTGATTTCATGAATATTAGTTTTTATATTTTATTTTTGGGAATTTGTGTTTTTATGTGGGTGTGTATTTGTAATGGGGTTGAATTTGATGTTTACAGTCTTGCAGCATTATGTTGCTGTTGCCTCGTTGATGAGTGTTGCTGTGATCCTTCCATCATCTTCATCGGCTGATTTCATCCTTGTGTTGTGCCCCTCCTTCCTTGCATCTGTGATCCTAATAATATATTTAGTATTTGCTTTGTCTTAGATTACATGTGTGATTGTAAGATTAAAGTGTTTCATGTTTTGTGGGTCTCAAACTTCTTTACCTAACTATGATCTTTCAGCTATTTGTGTTGACATTGGATCATTATTCAGTACTTCCGGAATATAAATACGTAGTATTTTATAATATTATAATTGGTGAAAAAAATGAGAAGGTAGAGTATTGTGTTAGGTGATTGGGGAACATAAGGAATATATTAAATAATAATTGGTTAAAGACTACAGGCACGTGATACTCCGAAAACATTAAATAATTTCGTGTTGACACTTTGTTGAATAAGTTATTATCATTTCTATATACTCAAAACTTCACATGGAACTTTTGAGTAAAACCATTTATTTTTATTTATTTTCATAATTGATTATGCAATTTAATATAATTCACTTTATATTTATAAATAATTTCCCGTCGCTTTACTCAACACACACACACCCACAAAAAAAAAAAAATAAATAAAAGTAAATTACTAATAGGTTCTATAGGCTTATTACTCATTAAATCTTTTTGATAAATTTATGAAAGTCCTATTAATTGATTGGGATTCGTAAGGAGGAGAAGTTTGATGTAAGGTCCTTTTTGTTTTAGAGTTAGGTTGGCAGGACTATGAATACAGTAAGATTTAGTGAGTTTTTCCGAAGTATCAAAAAAAAAAAAAAAGTGAGAGTGAGTGAGAAATTATGAATATAGTGATATTAAATTAGAAATGTAAGATAAATTAAATTTGTTTGGGTAGCAATGTAGTGGTAACATTAATTGGCTCTAATTAAATTTATAAATTTATATAAAAATCCTCAATGTATAAAAGATGATTTTATTCTTTTTAGGGTAAACTATCAATAGGTTTTAATAATTGGACTTAATTCCCATCAAGTCCTATTTAAAATAAATCTTAGTAAAATTATCACTAAAAATAATTTTTTTTGTGACAATTTTTTACATACGTCACTAAAAATTGATAATTAGTGACTTTTTTTGTTATAATTTTTATAAATTGTCTCTAAAACTTACAATTAGTGACTTTTTTTATGATAAATTTTTTTCATATGACCTATTAGATAATAAGTCTACTTATTAGGACCTACACGTAAGTACCCCTTATTTTTATTGTGGGTTAATTACATTTTTCATCTCTATAATTTGACTCAAATTTAACTTTAATCCCTATTTTTTCAATTTAAACAATTTGTTTTCTACACTTTTAACTCTAGGTTTAATTTGGTCATTATGTCTAAATTGTAAGTTAAAATTAACAATTTGGGGACATTTGTAATTTTTCAAAGATTCAATTTGGTTCTTCTGTCTAAATTGAAGGTTAAAATTAATAATTTGGAGTACTGTCAATTTTCTAAGGTGTATACGTAAATAAAATTAACAAAAATTTAAATAGAACGATCACATTGAAACTATAGAAACTAAATGAAATTTGAGTTAAACTATAAGGTGAAATTTGGGTCAAATTATAAGGTAAAAAGTGTAATTAACCTTTTTATTATTGGGCGAATTATGCTAACAGTCCCTATAATTTGGGGCTCGTGTTACTTTAGGATAATTCTATTTTCACACATTTACTTACCTCAGTGCACATTATTTGTCAATGCACACAGTTATGTATTTGATTAGGTATTATTTGTCTCATTCCACACACCACATATTCCAATTATAACCATCAACTGAAATATTGTACACACTTTTTACGCGACTCCCCGATTTGTTTACTAATTCTGAATTCATCGCTTTCCCTTATGATTTCTCTGTGGGTCACTTACTCCAATGGATTAGATTTTGAATTCTGCTTCTGGGTTTGTTTTCTTAAATCCATTTATATAACTATATATGTGTGTGTTTGCACTTGATATGGTGGTATAGATAGCTCTGTGGGCTTTCTATGCTGGATTTAATTTTGGGTTTTCTGTTTCTATAATAAATTGGTACTGTTTCTATGTTTTGTTGAATTTGGATTACATATTGATTTTGTTTATCCATGAAGGCAACGACAAGTCACAGAAGCCTCCCAAATTGCCAGAGAATTAAGTTTTGATCATTCGATATTGATTTTCTGAATAGAATTGGTCTTATTGTTGTTATCGATGAACCATTCAAGATCCTTTTCCTCTCTGTTGTTTTCCATTGGATTTGTAACTGAAACAAATTGAATTGGTTTTAAAAAGAGAGAGGGAAAGAAAGCAAAATAATTTGTGGGTGTGTTTGTTGTTGTTGGTGGTAGAGAGAGAGAGAGAGAGAGGGAGAGATGATATGGGTTGGCTAGGATTTTCATATCCATTATGGTCATTTTACTTTAAGGTATAGTTACCATTAAAATAAAGTTTCATTAAGTGTGTGCACTAAGGTAGCTAAGTGTGTAGAAATAGAATTCCTCATCACTTTATTCCCTAACTTTTCAATTGTAACACATTTGACCGTGAATTTTGAATCTTGTATCAAAAAAAGATAATTAAAGGTACTATTACTCAATTTCAAGGACAAAGTCATCAATTTCATAAAAGATAAACTAATTTGACAAAAATAAATGTCAAAAAAATATTTTTGAATTTTTGAAAATTATTTATACTCACCAAAGATAAAATTATGTAAAATTGATAAATTTTTACACATTTATTTACCAAATTAATTTTTATTATGTGTTTGGATAATGATCATGTAATAGGTGGTTATTTTTATTTTCATTAAATTAGTTTCTATTTTTTCAAAAGTCAAATATGGTGACAATTTTGATATTATTATTAAACCAATCCATTAAATTAAAAAATCTAAAACTAAAAACATTTCATATATTAAATATATCAATTACACATTAAAAGCCTAACAACCACCCATTACATTATCATCATTTAAACACATAATAAAAATTATTTTGATAAAATAAATAAATAAATGTGTAAAAGATTTATCAATTTCACATAATTTTATCTTCGGTGGGTACAAATAATTTATAAAATTTCAAATATATTTTTTTGACAGTTATTTTTGTCAAATTAGTTTATATTTTGGCTTTTTTACTGGCCGGTCCTGCTTTGAAGAGCTATTCTTGTTTTAGTCCTGAAGTCTGATTTTATGCACCAATAAGTCTTGGGTCTTTTTTTTCCTTTCCGTTTTCCCTTGCTCTGTTTTGCCCCTGTTCGTTGTTTTCTCTCTCTCTCTCTCTTCCTCTAATGATTTCTCCAGTCGACACACATCTTCCTTCGTTGCCTTCAACGCTACTCACTTCAACCACCGCCGTTCTTTATCACCTTTAACGCTACTCGCCTCAATTATCACCGTCCTCCGCTACTGTCACCATCATTCTCTTCCATCATCGATATGCTATATTCAACGTTAAGTTTATATATTGTTCTGAATGAATGTGGAGATTGTTTGTGTAATTTTTTTCTTCAATTATTTGTTAATCACGATGTGAAGATTGTTGTGTGCTTGTTAGAGATTGTTATGTATATATTTACAACATTATATATATTTTTAGTTATAGTTTCAGTGATATAGTTTCAGTGATATATCCCTGAAAGCTAATTTGTTCAATATGCTGTGGACTGTTGCTATGCTAAAATTTTGATATTAATATAGTGACAAATTTATTACGGATTTTGTTGGATATGTAGTTGTTGCTGTGATGGAATTTTAATATTAATATAGTGATAAATTTATCATTTTTGTTAATGTAAAGAGATAAATTTGCAGCATGGTCAATTAATCATTTTTATCATTCTATGATCAATAATCAAATTAATTTGTGATTGAATCATCATTCAACAATCACTAACACTGTACAACTAAAACACTGATGAATTAATAGCAGAGAATTCAACAAATTTATCCATAAATTTATTAATGATAGTCAATAATAATCAATGGTAAATTATAGTGATGAATTTATCATTGATGAATTTATTCAGGTCGATTCTTTTAGTTTTTATACACAATGTATCTAGTTCTAAGGTTGAATATTGTAGATCGACGTTGAAATTGGCCAGATATGAAGTCGCTAGTGAAGATCGATATCAAAGATAATAGATCAGTAATGGAGGAGGATGATGGTGGCAACAAAGGTGTTGAAGATAGTGGATGGATGATGGACGAGTGGCTGTGATGGCAACGAAGAAGAAGGATGGCAGTGTGAGGTGAACGACGATGAGGAAAGAAGACGAGAATGGTGGTTGAGGCCTATGATGTTGATGATGACAAAGGAGAATAGTGGTTGAGGCTAGGGGTAAAATTGTAAAAATGAGTTCATTAAATTGGGTTGGACCTAGTAGGTAATAAGTTTTCTAAGCATGATTGGCCCCGTAACTTCCCCTTATATTTTATCAAATTGATAATTTTGTCCTTAAATTTGAGCAATAGTATCTTCAATTATCCTTATTTGAAATAAGATTCAAAATTCAGGATTAAATGTGTTACAATTAAAAAGTCAAAAATCAAAATAATACGAGTTCCAAACTATGAAAATTGTTAGTATAATTCGCCCTTTATTATTTATAGAATCTACCAAATTATTAGATCAATCTCATCATTTTGGATTAAAACAAATGGGCGTGGTGAAACCATCTACTCTTCTTCTATCTTATTAGATTCATTTGACATGTGGGTTAATTTTTTAATTTTTTGACTATTTTAGTTTAGAATTAAAATTTTTCATTTAGGATGAATTTTTTGACTTTTTTTTATAAGAAAAAAATAAAATAATTATAATTTAATTGTGATATTTTTTAATCTGAGACTAATAATGATGTGTGGTAGTGTCCATATAAAAAAAATAATAAATAAAATTTGATGTGTGGTAGTGGTGGGCCAAGACCTTGTGTTCTTTCCTAATTAAAACTAAACGAAGCTAGCAAAAAAAGACAATAATGAAATGAGCCCAAAACTGTAACATGTGGATGGCAATTTGGCCCATGGTTCAACCCGGACAGTTGAGCTGTCGTCTTCTTCTTCTTTTTTTTTTTTTTTTCTTTCGATCGGAGTCGGGCTGTTTTAACCTCATAATAATTCAGGTAAATTACATTAGTCCTTTAGTGAGATTTCACATTGATCCCCTCAAATCTTATTTTATCAAATTTGATCTTATACATTCATTTCCATGTTAATGTAGTCATACTTTTAATATTTCAGATAAAAAAATGATGTGCGCAAAACTAGAGAATGAGATTCAACTAATATTACATGGCTATTTCTGTATTTATTCAATTTTTTGTTTTTAGGAGAGAATTATTAAAATGCTCATGTGAGTTGCACATAATCTTTATCAGTCCAAATAAATTAAGAAAGTTGAAATATAAGTTTGATTCACACTCTATGTTCTAAGAAATATTTACCATTCGAAGAGGGAAAAAAAACGAAATGTGTATCGGCATATGTATAGAACTTTTCAACAAGATTTTAACTTTCTCAAAATCGAATCTATTCTAAGCATATATGACCAAAATGAAATAGACAGATACCAATACATAAATGATACCAAAGGTGAAATGTAGTCCTTTTATTTGCCAAGAAAATAAAATTAAAAAAAATTTCCAAGAGGAATTAATATCATTCCATCAACTTTATTGTTAATCCAAAAGAACATGAAAATGATAAAGATTATGTAAGCAATTTAGAGAAAGTACAAATGAAAATCGATTATATATATACAGATCTAGTGAGCTTCAAGCAAAGCACATATTCACTAAGTTTAACATTCAATATCAAGAGGCTAATCTGCCTCATTCATGCATAATATTTTTGTTAAAAAATAAAAAATTCATGGTTTACCATAGATCTGTTAAACTGGATTACATGAGACTATTAGTGTCAGGACTAATAGTTTTACGATTACCAATTTCTTAATTCATTTTTGAAATGTCTCTACAACTAAATATGAACTAGTATATGTAGTGTAATGATCATAGTTTAAGGGTATTTCAGTCTTTTAACCCCTCTAATCCAGACCATCCTAAACGGGAGGTTCTATTTACACACACACATTCCTCTTTTTACACATCCTTCTTAATTCACACACCAAAAAAAATAAAAAAACAAAATTTTACTCATCACACACAATTTTATTCCAATTATATCCCCATACACACACTCCCAATCCAGACACCTTTTTTCACACCAGCAAGCAACGATCAAACCCTAACCCTAACCCTAACCCTAGGCAGAAACCACCTTGCCAGCGGCGACGCAGCACCGGTGACGTACCGCGACCCCCTCTCTCTCTCTCTCTCTCTCTCTCTCTCTCTCCTCTCAGTCGCAAAAAGGAAGGCGACGACGACTCACAGACGAAAGGCGACAGCAACTCGCAGACGAAAGGGGGTTCGGATGTTGATGGTCGAACCAATGTATTTTGTTCAGATGGTGATAGTCGAACCAAATTCATTGGTTCGATGGTTGATTTCCAAACGGAAGCGATTTCTTCGACACTGGTAGTCCGAATGATAAGAAAATGAGGCGATTCCACGATGCCCGACGTGGTGGGGAAAAGAAGCGGGAAGGCAATCGGTTCACAGATGAAAGGGAGTTGCAGTGGTGGAGAAAGAGGTAACGGCAGTGATGGAGGAAAAGAGAGGCAGCGGCCATGGAGGATGGTGGTAACTGATGGTTAGGGTTAGTGTTAGGGTTAGGTTTTTGGTAGTTTGAAGAAGAAAAGGGTATTTTGGTAGTTTCATTTTAGGACTAAAATGTAATAAAAAAAAATTCATTAAGTGTGTGTAAAGAGGGTAAATGGTGTGTGCAAATAGAAGCTCCCATCCTAAACATTGAATTTGGATCATAAATTGGTTATGGATATAGAAAGAAAAAAAGAAAAGGGAAAGAGAAATGAAAATAAAATAAAATGAAATAAAATATAAACTTATATTTTTTTCATATTTTTTTCACATTTTTCCTTTCTTTTTTAAATTTATGATTCAAACATGACTTAAGACAAATTGAATTCGCATGCCATAGGAAATCTCATTACACACTATTTATATCATTCGGACATAAACTTTTGAATAAAAGTCAAATATTTAGATATAAACTTATGAGCAAAAATGAAATGATTAGATATACATTTCGTTCAACTATTTATGTCTGAATAACTATTTTTTGTTTATTAATTTATATCTAAATATTTAAATTTTTGATAGACAAAAATAGTGTGTATTGAAAATTACCTCATCCTTAATCCCTACATGGAGCATATATACAGGAAAACAAATCAATTGCAAGTTGACTTTTGTATCCAAAAATCCATGATCTCACCAAACAAACTGTGGGGACGTATTTTTAGGATGATGTCACATGGTCGAGATGTTGGACGAGGTGTCACGTGAGTGAGCTATGATGTTGAGGTTGTTATGATATCACCGAGATATGATATGGTAATGTCAGAATCGAGATATTTAGATAGAGGACAAGAGTCCTAAATAATGTTAGAATATTTGTTTAGGTAAGGTTGGATTCTTAAGAGAGTTGAACCTAATCTAAATAAAATAAGTCTTCGATAAGTGATATCCTTGTAAAGGATAGAGTCTTATAAAGTAAGATTTTTAAGGGATGTGAATACTACTAGTTATAAAAGTAAGGCACTCGTGAGTCTAAGATATGCTTTTGATTGTGAATTGTGTACTTGTGTTGATATCTTTAAGAGATAAATTGACTGACTTGATCATCGGAGTACCTCGGATGGACGAGCTACCGCGGTATTTCTTGTCTTCTTGTGCGGAGGTGCTAATTTAATCTATTCTTCTGTGTGCTCTCCAACTGAGTTCCCTAAATTTTGACAAAGAAATTTATTTAATTGTGAGGTCAAAAATCAACACCCACATAAACATAGCATCCTCTTACAAGATTGCCATCCATACACCAATCTTCATGGTAGTGGATTAGCTCAGGAGTCTTGTTTATCAATAAGATCAAGAAGAGTTCCTTCTCTTTGGCAAAAGACTCTTTCTAATCTTTTCGCATGCTCCATAAAATAATAAAAATAAAAATAAAAATAAAAAATAGTAATACAAATAATAACTATTAGACCTCTGGTTCATAAACTCCTGGACGTTTGACTTTTGGTCAAATAACTCCCTTCATCTCACATTCTTGGATAAATTACAAATACACCTATAAGATTTACTTAAATTATAAATTATTTTTTATAGTTCTAAAATTACATTATACCCCCCAAGGTTTTTAATTTCATAACAAATATCAAGTTAATTAATAGTTTTTAATAATGTTAAAATTTTATTTCAATTAATAATTCAGATAATTTTATTATTATATAGGTAAACAGTTAAAATTTTCACTTTTTTAATTAATTTTATTAAATAAAAAATTCTGATAAGAATGTACTTGTAATTTTTCAAATCACAAAAAATAATTCACATTTTAAACAAATATTAAGAAGTGTATTTGTAATTTACCCCACATTCTTAGTCCATTTTTACCATTCTAAACATTCTACAAGATCCTTTATGTTTTTTAATTTATTATTTATTCAACGATTTTAAAGACTCTACTTACAAGAATAAATTATGCATTAAGATGATTAACGCTCCGTTGGTTTGGTCCAAAAAAGAAAAATAATAATTTTTTTTTTTATATTTTCTTTTTTGTATTTGATGTAATGGAAAGTGAAAATTAAATAAAACATTTTGCTTGATCAATAAAAACCAAACTTATATAGGCAAAAAATAATTTTCTCTTTTAAAAGACAAAAAATGTGTTCCAAAATTATCAATGTGTTGGCTTTTTGGCTTTCGAAGGTTATTTTTGTAATTGCGAGCGTGCCAGCAAGAATCAATCAGTCTTTCCAGAAAATTAATTGCCAACCAATTATCAAACAATTGTATTTTAGTTCTTTCAGCCTCAACGAAAAGGACTTTTACTGGTGGCTTGATTTAGGAGATTTAAACAAGATAACAATCAAATGAAGAACAATTGAAGTATTTCATTAAAAAAATGAAAAACTTACAATGATCCAAAACTCAGCCTCGTGGAGGTTTACAGCAACAATGTACTACTTGAAACTACTCTTATGAATGAAGTGCAGTGTAGGAATTTAAAGTACAGGATATGTAAAACTGAAAATGTAAAACTGGAAATGTAAAATAAGTAGAATAAGACTGATTTTTTGGATCTGAGTCTGGAGTCTTTTTTTGGGGCCTTCTCTGCTATTTATACTTCTCAAGGATGACCATCGAACTGCAATTCCAACCGTCGAACTGCTCCTCCATGATCGCTGATCATGTTGCCTTGTAATTAGCTCCACTACGCCATCACTTGCAGTTGGGCTTCCCTCCTAAATTTGAATTTAAATGTGAGTAACCGTTGAAGCCACATCACCTTGTATTTCTTTGTTGATCCACTGTTACTCAGATCTCGTAACAACCAATACTAACTGCCACGTGTACAATCAGGATCGAAGACTTGAATAGTTTTCCTGTATTACCCTTATTCTGGCACGCGTCGAATTGTAATTGGCTTGTACAAAATATGTAACCAACATTACCCTCCGCACTAATATACCCAATACTTGGTGATATTAGTGGATCAAGGTCTTTTACCCACGTCTTAGAACGTGCATGGGTTTTGCATTCTTCTAGAAATGCAACTGTCATTCATCATCTGCATTAACTCCTCTTCAATCTTTTGAACACCCCCACCACCTTAGTATTCGAACAGACTGATACATTTTTATGGTCGAATCAATTTCCTCCTCCATTGATCGAGCACACAAAGAGTCATCTGATGATATTGTTCCTCCTCGAAAGAACCTCCATGCATTAATTAGCCACCTTTACCCACCTTTCTATATTCAGGTCATGGATGCCTTTGCAAATTATCAACCCTTGGACTACGAACACATTGCCCTTAATCCTTTGATTCAAGAACTTACAAATATGGACATGGGAAATTCTTCTTCTGACTCACCCTTGGACTACGAACGAACTGCTCTCAATCCTTTGATTCAAAAACTTACAAATATGGACATGGGAAGTTCTTCTTCACAACCCTCTGCATGGGATAAGGCTGCAGCTTCTTCTTCCTCTAGGACTTCTAATTGGACACACTGGTCAAAACCTGAGGCCTATGATTTAAGGGAGCGAATCAACCATCACTTTGTCGAGTTTACTAACCCTTTAGAGTTCCCTTCCTATGCGCGAAGCTCGGTGGTCTATCCTTATGTGCTCATCGATCATCGACGCAGTTTGGAAGAAAATCTGCTTGTAGCATGGTATACATCCTCCATGCCTACAAAGATAGTGCACGCTGCCCGACGTCTCGAAGAGGCACAAGGGTACAATCCATCGTTCTTAACCCAGAAGGCGAAGCTTTGCTCTTCTAACTGGCTCGATTATATTAATGCCCTTGTTCCTTCTGCCCTTGCTCCTTCTCCTGAAGTGGAGACTTCCATACCTTCTCCTCCGCCAACTCCTTGTTGGACAGAGAGACTGAGGCTTGCCCTCTCCGCGGATAAGGTCTTTCCACCTTACAAGCCTCCACCTCCCCCTACTCCAGCTGAGCGGAAACATGCCCAATTCCTGCTTGCGGCCTTCTCTCACTTGTCTTTCAGTGTTCTTGAGGATGAAGTCCCTCTCAAGAACCTTCGATGGGCTTGTGATATTCTGACTCAGGGTCATGTCCTCAATCCCCTTGCCCAAACAGAGCTTCACATATTTTTGGACCAGCTCCCATTGCTTCTCCACTGGCATTGGACCTCTATAGCCACCACTCAATCTTTGGACCAACTCTCGTCCCTTCGAGTTCATGCCCAGTACGAAGCAGAGAACTTCATTGAAGAATTCGAAAACTTCAAGAATAAAGATTCTGCGTACTGGGGATGACTCGGATATAGACGAGTTAGAATAAGGATTGAGAGAAACAGCATTCGAAATAAAGGCTGAAGAGCTCTTTTATGAAGTGAGAGCACATCAACTTATGCAGCCAATCCTAGAAGAAATAGAGAATAGAATAAAGAAAGAACAGAAATTCATTGATCATAATTGGACCAAATTTCATGATCTTGTTATTTATTCTATTCCCTACTTTTATGAGTTTGAATTTGTACCCAAAGAGGGCCATTCAATGTAATTGCTTTTGCTTTAATACAACTAAGACTTTTCTTTGTTCGGCATTGTTTTGCCTTGTCTCCATTTGTCTTTAAAAGCAAATTTAGGGCTTCGAACTGGACAATCTTATCCTTCGAATCTGGACTCAATCGTTTTAAACGAAATACTACAAAAAACCAACATGAATTTTTCCAATTTATGGAATAAAGTTGACAATTTTGCTGATTTTATTTGGAATCAATGCTTCGACTTTTAACAATCTTACCCCTTAAAGCTTGTTTTCATCATAACCAACATATGGCCATGGTTAGTATGATCAATCAATTTTAAATTGTCCTTCTTTCCTATCGAACAACAATCCAAAAAATATGGAAGCTCCTTTTGAGGGCTGCACTGTTTTAGTTCGAAAAGATAATCTCTTTTTGTATATATATATAAACCAACTAATGGTTTTGATGTTTCGAATACCAATTCTCGTCCTTAAAGAGTCTCAAGTTTTGCTTCGAAGGACATCACTCTCATTTAAGAAACCTAAAACAGGTCTTTGATCCCTTTGAAGTAAACAAATACTTGAGTATTCTTACATCCTTAGATATGGAATGTGTTTTGAAGTCGGCTTCTCTGCTTCAAAGCCGTTGTTATTTGACTTTTGGCGCCAAAATCTGGTTTCGAAGCCAATATTTTACTTTGAAGCTGGCATCAACATCTGGGATGTGTTTTTTTCTTCCAAAAATAACAATATTGAAGGAAATTCTTCGTATTTGTTCTTTGAGCACTTAGTGAATTACGCGAACAAATACTTGAGCGTTCTTTCTTCCTTAGGCATGGGATGTATTTCAAGGTCGGCTTCTCTGCTTCGAAACCGTTGTTATTTGACTTTTGGCGCCAAAATCTGGTTTCGAAGCCAAATATTTTACTTCGAAGCTGGTATCAATATCTGGGATGTGTTTTTCCCTCCAAAAGTATCAATATTGAAGGAAACTCTTCGTAACGAATTACGCGATACATTTCCCAGATACAAAGGTTTTTTTTTAAAACCCTTTTACTTCGTGTCTTGAAATCACTTGCTCGTTTAACATACAAACCCTTTTCTCTATTGACTCGCTACTCCCCTTTCCCAACTTCGTCCTCTGAGAAAGTTTTCAATCAACGGCTTCTTCTTCATTGAAAGTACCAGTCGTAGAGCGCGCTGAGCCCGTCTGTAACCCTAAAAAGGATCATTGAGGCAGAATGTGAAAAGTACAAGGCCGGTGAGAAAAGCGCCATTGATGGACGTATTTTCATCCCTCGACGTCATGAGCAACAGGACTATGTGCTTGGGCCCATCTTCAAGGAGATTCTTACTGAGCTTCCAGCGTTATATCCACGTCTAGAAGACCACTGTCTCCTTTACGAAAGTGGTCTTGACTGGGGAACCTGGAGGATGAACCGTCCCCACCGATGCTGGCCCACGGTGAGACCTTAGTGGCAAGAATGGTACGATCGGGTTGTCCCGGCTAGGACTTTGGACCTTCAAGAGCTCTGCCTTCTCGATGCCCTTCGACTATCCAGGTTTACCATCTCAGAGGACCCTTTCCTAATTCCCGCTGCCCTTTGCTTCTGGAATTCTGTTTTTAATTTTTTCCAATTTAAATGTGGGATGATGGCCCCCACTGTTCTTGATATCTGCCATCTACTAGGATTGTCTCCTATTGGTACCCCCATTGGACTAGATTATCCTGACTTACCAGTCCCCTTTTCCCTCCCCTCCCTTAATTCATCCTACAGTGCTTTGTCAAGGCTGAGAATAAAAGGGGAGGTCCTATAACCGATAGGGAATTCTTTTCTTTCATATTATATTGGCTTTGCAAATTCCTTTTTTGCACTTCTTCTCAAAGAATTATGCCTGAATTTGCCCCTCTTTGCCAAAGCTCTTGTCCCACAAAAAAAGGTGGCCTGAGCCCCATATGTTCTAGGTCATGTATATAGAGTCTGTTCTCTTTTCTGTGAGAAACCCTTAGATGCCAATCAAGGAGGTCCATTTTGGATACTTCAGCTTTGGCTTTTTGCTTATTTTACTAAGTTACAGTCTAAGTGCCTTGAATTTTTTGAGCCAAACCCTCCTACCCATGGCATAAGACTAGCCAATGCTTCACTTTATCCTTCTACCTTTGCTTTTTACTTCTCTTTCTTCCACCAACTTCAAGCTTCCCTTCCTTCTTACAGTTTTTGTCCCTTCGAACCCATTACTATTGGCCTATCTTGGCTGAAGAATTTTCTAAGTGATAGGCTTTGTGCTTCACCTCCTCATAAAGATATATGGGCTTCTATTCTGATCCCCAGAGAGCTATTTATTGGGACTATGAACCCCAGAGCCTACAAATGCATTGCTGAGCCTTATTGTCCTGCTCAATTTGCTAGACAATTTGGCTTCTCACAAGGGGTCCCAATACCTCTCTGCAGTAACACCAATTTGAGTCTTACTAGCAGGGATTTAAAGGTTCAAAGGTCCAGACTAGAAGAGGCAACTTCTAAGTTTATACAGGACTTGATCGATTTTGAATATATACCTTTCATTCCTCAAGGTAACCCATTGAAGAAGTACCAAAACTGGGGGGTGACCAACATGGAAGTATACTTGGCCATTGCTCCTCAAGACTTATTGATGGTGCTGGATGTGCCCCAATCTAAACCCAAATGAGCTAGAGCTGCTACTTCTTCCACTGTTCTTACCACTTCAGTTCCTATGCCTGGCACCACACAGTCTACTTCTGCTACTTCCATTCCTCCTAGAGTTACTCGGGTTGCTTCTAAGAAAGGTATATACCCTTGTTTCTTCTCCTTTTTGCCCTTTTTTTTTATAATGCTTCTTAGCCTTATCTTTAGTTTTTCTTTTGTGAAGGTGGTGCGGTGTGCTTCACAAAAAGATTCTCCTCAAAAGACCCAAGCTTTACAGCTCCTCAAGAGCAAATAGCAAAAGAAGAAAATGAAACTCTTGCCTGATCCTGAAAAGAAAGCACCTACAGTTCAATCAGCAGAAGAAGAAGAAGCTCAAGAGCAAGAGACACTCATACAAAGAAGAAAGAGAGTAACTATCTCTTCTTCTGATTTGGCTCAAGATTCTACTCATGAGACAACTGCCAGAGTAGTAGCAGAGGAACTCACTTCTGAGGAATCTAAATCCCAGATTGAAGAGAGAGAAATTGAGAAGAAGCAAGCAATACCAATATAGAGAAAAAAGAGAAGGAAGATGACTGTCTCCCCTTTTGATTTGGTCGAAGACCCTGTTCATGAGGTAGCTGCCAAGGCAGTGGAGCAGGAACATTCTAAGGCCATAATTGTTTTTGAGAGAGCTGAGAAGAGACGGCAGCAGCAATTCTTAAGAGATGAAGCTGCTGCTACTGATGCCATCCAAAAGGAAACTGCAAGAAGGCAACATATTGCTGAGCACTATTCCCTTCTTGACTCTCCTATTGTTACTATCACTTCTGAAACAAGTAACTTCTTTTAAGCCTCTACTTGTTTTTCCTTGTCAGATTTTAGGTACTGAGACTTGACATTACTTTGTATTTCTTCTTTTGCAGCAACAACTACTGAGCCTGTTCTTCCAATAAGGACTACCTTAGTTTCAGTTAAAGTGGAACAAACCCAAGATGTGGAGAACATTCAAATAATTCTGCCACTTCCAGGCCCTATATTTTCTATACCTTTCCTAAGTATTCCTGCATCACTTTCTTTTGGCTTAACTCCATATCTTCCTTATTTGCCATTTGACCTGTCTCAATTTGATTCTCCTTCGAGCCTTGCTCTTCCTTCTCCTCCTAAGGAAGTTCCAGCTATTACCTTCTCCTCGATGGTAGCTGATTCCCCTATAAAGGGTACTGGCAACTCTCCAACTCGTAGTTCATTACCTTTGCCTAGTTCCAGCCCTTCTTCCCTTGATTTATTGGTGGCTAAAACCATAGAGACCGCTGAAGATGCTCCACCTATTTCTTCTATCCTCATGCAGTCCTTTGTGCCTTCCACCAAAGCCCTTTCTGCCCCCTTCATGTTCACAGATGAGATAGACATTTTTGAAGCAAGACTAGCTAGTCTCTTCGACCTGCCTTCTACCTCTCCAATGGCTAGTGATGATACTAAGCCATTAGTTTTGGCTAATTCCTTACTGGAAATTTTTAAAAGGTCTTCTTCCAGTAGTAAGCCTTCTTCACCTCTGATAGACTTAGACAACTGCTGGAGCTATTGACATCCTTTTCAAGGATTCCCTTCGAGGCCTTAGAGAGACCTATACTAAGAAATGGCTTCCTTCAGTGTTGCAAAATTGTTGAGCAATCTGGCATGACTGTCTCAAGCCATTTATCCGAGGCTGCAGCCACTGTTGACTTCTATATCTACATTTGCCATGTTGCCAAGGCTGCAGAGGAGAAATTGGTTGAAGATCAGAACTTTGTTTCCACAGTGCATATTGAAGTATCAGAACTAAAGGAACAACATTCTTCTGTTTCCCACTTTCGAACTCAACTACTGGAGAAGAAAGCTCGACTTGAGGAGGAGCTATCTGCAGTGAACCAGGCCTTAATCCGAACTGACACCAAACTACAGATCACCAAACAAGGACTGGCTGACCGAAAGGAGGAAATGACTACAGCCATTCAGTTGTTCTCATCATTTAAGAATAAAACCTCCATTGTAAAAGAACAACTGAGACATTGTAATAATTTCTGGACTAATTTATGGCAGAATGTATTCAATTCTTTATGAAGAACAAATTCTTATTTATCATTTGAGTATTCTCGTGTTCTTGTACTTAATGTTTATTTTATTCCTTGTGTTTCCCAAATGGTTGGAAAATAAGGCTTCAAATATCTGCCATTAATCTTTTTGGGATGTATATATCCATTCAAATTTCTCAAATGGTATGCTCCAAAAAGCAAGACTCTATGAACTTGATATGGTGCTTCCCAATTAGGTGACCATTTGCCAAACTTATGGCTTTTAATCCCTATTGGGAGTATTGTCTTCCATACCAAATCACTTTCATCAAAGCCAATGTATTTAACTTTTTTGTTATAATTTTTGGCTGCTTTCTTCTTTTGAAAAAGAATGCTATTTAATGCCAGAATTCTAGCTTCATCTATGCTTTCTAATTCCAAGCACATACTCTAATGGTATTGCTCAGGATCTAACTGGTCTTGGCATCTTACCCTCAAGGACTTGACATTAATTTCCACAGGTAACACTGCATCATGCCCGTATACTAAGGCATAAGGAGTGACTCTTGTGCTTGACCTTGGGAAAGTTCTATAAGCCCACAATACATCCAACAATAAGTTATGCCAATCCCTAGGATTGTCTTCCACAATCTTTTGTATTTCTTTTTTCAAGGACTTATTGGATGATTCAGCTTAACCATTGGCTTGTGCATAGTAAGGGGTGGAATTAACAAGGCTAATTCCAAACTTTGCCACAAAAGATTTTACCATCTTCCCATCAAATACAGTCCCATTATCAACAGTTATAGTCTGTGGGATACCAAATCTATGGATTAAATCTTTAATGAATCCAATGACCTCAGTCTGGTCTACAGCCTTGTATGGTTTAGTTTCGACCCACTTAGTGAAGTAATCAGTGGCCACTAAAATGAAACAATGATGCTTCAAGAAAGGTGGGTGTATTTTTCCCATCATATCCATGGCCCATCCTCTAAATGGCCAAGGCTTCACTACTGCATGCAAGTCAGTTATGGGCACATGTCTTATTGTGCCATGCTTTTGACATGCCTGGCAACTTTTTGCATATTCTATGCAATCTTTAAGGATAGTTGGCCAATAATAGGAATGCCTTCGAAGCAACCATCTCATTTTCACCCTAGGCTGATGAGCACCACAGATACCTTCATGAACCTCAGCCATAGCTGTTAATGCTTCTTTTGGGCTTAAACATTCCAGTAATAAACCATCTCCCCCTCTTTTGTAAAGAGCATTACCATACATCATGTATTGCATAGATTGCAATTTAATTTTTCTGCTGGCCTTCGAAGATGGGCCAGCCAAGTACTGCATTATTGGATGCCTCCAATCTTGTTCTTGTAAGTCATTGTGGTTGACTTCCAGGACCACATTCATTTTATTCAAGGGTGGTATTAATTTCTGATATGTTGTTTGGCTTATGTTCCTTTGAGCATTATCCCTTCTCTTGAAATTCGAAGCTTTCTAAGCCACATCATTAGCTCTATTATTCAAGAATCTTGGGACATGAGTTACATTTGCTATTTGAAATTGAGAAAGCAGATGTAATGCAACAACATAGTATTGCAACATACTTATACTTTGACATTTGAAAATCCCTTTTACTTGGTTAACCACCAATTGAGAATCTCCAAATGCATCAACTGCATGAACTTGCAATCCAATAAGAATTTCCAGTCCCACTATTAAGGCTTCATACTCAGCTTGATTATTAGAACAAGTAATCTCATCCACCCTGAAACCATGTGTGGTTTCTACTCCTTGTGGTGATTTAATCACTATACCAATTCCAATTAGGCCATTGGCTTTTGATCCATCGAACCACATTTGCCATGGCTCAACACTAGCCATACCAAGTTCCATTATTTCTTGACTTTCTGTTTGAGATGGATGGTCTGCCAAAAAATTAGTTAAAACTTGTCCTTTTACTGCCTTTTTGGGAAACATATTCTAAATGAAATTCTGATAAGGCTAGTATCCATTTGCCAATTCTTTCCCTCGACATAGGTCTAGATAACATATACTTAACCAAATCTGTGGTTGCAATTACCAAGACAGTTGTAGGCAAAAGATAATATCTTAATTTCATTGCAGCAAAATACAATGCAAGGCATAGCTTTTCTACAGCTGAGTATTTACATTCACAAGAATTTAAAAACCTACTGAGGTAATAAATAGCTTGCTCCTTGCCTTCTTCATTGTCTTGGACTAAGAAAGCTCCCAATGAATCCTCTGCTATAGCTATGTATAACTTCAAGGGCTTCTCACCCTTTGGTGGCATCAGCACTAGAGGGTTGGCCAAGTAGGCTTTGATTCCTTCGAAAGCAATTTGATGCTCTACTGTCCACACAAATTATTCTTCATCTTTTAGCCTTAACAAGGAAGAAAAGACTTTAGTTTTCCCTGCAGTGTTAGAAATGAATCTTCGAAGAAAATTAACTTGTCCAAGGAACTTTTGTAATTCTTTCTTACTTGATGGAGGTCTGGCTTCAATGATGGCTTTGGCTTTATTCTGAGCAATCTGTATTCCTTTCTGGTGTACTACATAACCCAAGAAGTTTCCAGATGATACGCCAAAAGCACATTTGAGAGGATTGAGTTTCAATTTGAACTTTCTCATTCTTTCAAAAGCTGCTTCTAAGTGAAACAGATGTTCCTCCATAGATTGGGATTTAACTACAATATCAACAATATAACAGTCTAAATACCTACCAACGAGGTCATGAAAGATAGTGTTCATAGCCCTCTGATATGTAGCCCCCTGATATGTAGCCCCAGCATTCTTCAGGCCAAATGGCATTTTAACCCATTCGAAGGTGCCAATATTCCCAGAACATCTGAACGCTGTCTTGTGAACATCCTTCTCTGCAATGCAGATTTGGTTATAACCAGAGTGCCCATCCATCATTGATAAAATTTGATGCCCTGCTGAACTGTCTACCAACAAATCTACTATAGGCATGGGATACTCATCTTTTGGAGTTGCTAGATTTAAGTTTCTGAAATCAATGCATACCTTCATTTTACCATTCTTCTTAACTACAAGCACAATATTGGATAGCCATTCAACATACCTGGCTGTCCTAATAAAGCCTGCCTTGAGTAGTCTAAAAATCTCCTTAACTTTCTGAATCACTTCTGAACTCATTCTTCTTGGTTTTTACTTGTATGGCTTGAAATTAGGCCTCATGGGGAGCCTATGTTCCACTAATGACCTATCCAATCCTGGTAGTTCATTATAAGACCATACAAAATAATCTTTATATTTCTTCAGAACAACCAACAACTGGTCCTTGTCCAAAGCATTCAAACAAGCACTTATATAGATGGGCTGTTGTATAGAACCTTCCTTTAAATTTACTTCATCTAAGGGGTCTTGTATCTGAGAACTTACTGAAGCTCCTTCTTTGATCCCTTCTGGCTTTGAAGCAATCTCCTTGCTTTGTTTTGCTCCCAGATTCTTTGATTCAACATCTTTACCCTCCTCCTCATAGACAAAGTCTGTCCATAAGGCTTCTTCTTCCTGTATCTCCTGGACTTTTGTTTCAATGTCCAATGCACCGTATTTATCAAGGGCCAAAACTCCGGCCTGTTACTGCTTCTCTTGCTTCTGCACTTTCTGACTATTGATTTTACATCCAATGTTGAGAATTCAATTAAAGCCAAATACTTGGCTTTTAGCACTTCATCTCTTTGCCTACAACCAGGCATCATTGTCATCTTTAACGACAACCTCTTCATCAGCACTCTCCTGGACTAAGTGCTTCAGGTGTGTCACTTCCTCATCAGCCGTCACTTCGGCTGAGCCATCAGGTTTCCTTAATATACTGAGTAGTGTCACTCCCTCAATACACAATTTAGCCTTTGCGAAGTCTACACAGGCTATGAAGGGTTGAGGATCTGCATCAATTTCCTCTGTCTCTCCATTGCCCAAGACCATCATTATTTTCTGATGCAAAGAGGAAGGCACACACTTGTTAGTGTGAATCCAATCTCTACCAAGTAAAGCATTGTACTTAGCATTGCTGTCGATAATGAAGAATGCCGTCATGCAGTCCCTGGTTCCCACACTCAGGTTGATGCACAGAATTCCCTGAGCCATCTGCTTGTCTCCAGCGAAACCAGTAATGGTTGTGCTAGTTGGGATTAACCTGGGGTTCCTTTTCCCTAGTTTCTTCAAGGAAGATTTCGGTAGTAAGTTCACCGCTGCCCCGTTATCTATCAAGACTCGGTTCAATTGTATCCCATGGAAGAAGGCCTTAATATACAAAGGCTTGACATGCTGTGTCATAGAATTCTAGGGATACTCAAAAGGATATGAGAGGTTAATACTCACCTCTTCTTCACTCTCATATTCAGTTTCCGTTGGGGTAACCATTCCGGATTCATCTTGCACCATACTCACTTGTGAGTCTTCACTAGAGACTGAAATTGGGTCAATCTCTTGCCCTTTTTGGCTCTCATCTCCAGATTGAAATTCATGTGGTAGTATGTGTACCATATTCACTGACACTGAGCCAAATTGAATGGCTGGCTGTGCCTGTTTCTCCTCTTGGCCACCTTGTTTAGTTACTTCAAAAGCATACTCCATGCTGCATTCTAGTACATCATTACTGTCACGACCCAAACCCGCCCCTATGGGTTTAGCACAGTAACCGGCCAGTAATCCGAGATTACCGAAGGCCTGCTAGACAGTAATACAGAGTACAGGGGCATGGCGGAAGCCAATACAGTAAATAAATAATGTCCAATGAGCTGACAGTCTGTATACAAAAAGATTTTTCATACCTTTATACTTTCAGTACAGAATAGTATGCACAAAATATACAATCAGTCAAAACTGGGACTTAATCCCTATTAAACAGTACAGTACGGTGTTATCAGTCTATACGGTAAACAAAACAGTTACAGAGACAAACGGGGAAATAAAACACCCTAAGCCCCTAAGCCATAGCTTGATAGGCTCGGAACCTCGCAGTGAGGCACAGTGGTTGGCTTGACAAAATTAAAGCTTGCCTGACGCTCCTAGCTGCGGTCTGGTGCCTGTACACCTACATATATATATGAGCAGTGAGCTAAAGCCCAGTGAATAACACAATGCGTAAAGGGGTTAAGAATAAATGTCCTTTCAGTATTGAAAACAGTCATTTCAGTCAGTTTATCAGTCATTCAGTTTGTGGTTCATATTTCAGGTCATAACAGTCATTCAGTTAAAGCAGTGATATGTGGTACATCTATTGGCATAACAGTACAGTAAACAATAGGTCTTAAAAGACCAAACAGTAAATGATGGCCATCAGTAGTAGTACAAGTAACAGTAACAGTAACAGTAACAGTACTATTTCATAGAACAGTACAGTACGTGTGGATTCAAGAGGTGTCTCGTACAGATTCTAGAGGTGGCTCACACTGTAGCACTCAGTTCCGTGAATTCTAGAGGTGGCTCACAGTGTAGCACTTAGTTCCGTACAGCACTTTGTTCCATATCAGAAATACAGAATGGCCATCATAACAGTAAACAGTAGTGGTTCCAAACTTGGGAACCGACAGAGGCCTCTCTGTCACAGTAACAGTAAACAGTAGGTGCCAAGGATGCCACAGTACAGTTCAGAATATAAGACATACGTTCATTCAGTACACAGTATCAGTTCAGTGAACAATTCAATTCCGTAAACAGTATCAGTTCAGTAAACAGTATCAATTCAGTAAACAGTTCAGTTCAGTAAACAGTTCAGTAACCAGTTTAATTCAGTAAGCAGTTTCGTAAACAGTTCAATTTAGTAAACATTTCAGTTCAGTGAACGGTTCAGTAAACAGTTCAATAAAGTAGACAGCTCAATAAGGTGAACAATTCAATAAAGTAAACAGTTCAGAAGATAATCATTTTGAACATATCTTTACACAGTTGTTACTCACAGAGTTCTGGGCTACAGTAAGCTAGAGCATCCCCTCAGTAAGCCAACCCTACACAGTATACAGGATGAACACACACTAAGCTATACAGTTAGGGGAAATCAATAACTTAATCCCTAATTTGCCTCGGTGTGTTCTACATCTATATCCTCATTAAGATGTCTTAAACTAGGCCTAAGAATGCCTAGAATGGGATGAGAATGCAAAAATACACTTAGAAAACATTTTGCAAAGTTTGCTGAAAATAGGAGCCTCGCTCGAGCGAGCCTTCCTTCGCTCGAGCGAGCTTCCAAAATCGAAGGCTTCGCTCAAGCGAGAAATCCTTCGCTCGAGCGAGCTGTCGAAACAGTAAAAGTACTGGATGCTGAAGTTTTACGCTCGAGCCACCAATCCTACGCTCGAGCGTAGCTTCGAACAAAGGTTGGTCGCTCGAGCGAAGAATCCTTTGCTCGAGCGAAGAAGCCAAATTCTGGAATTTCCAGATTTGTCTCCTAAGCTCAAACCAAGCATTCTTTCACTCAAAACTCGACCTCTTGGGCCCAAATTCTGGAAAACACATCTAAATTCAATGTATAACAAGTTTCAAAGCTCAATTTACGAATTCAAGCCCCAAAGGTGAGTCAATTAAAACCATTTTTCAAACCCATTTTTCATGAACATGTAGAATATGTAACATGCATGGATTCAAACCAAATTCAACCTTCAAAGCTTGTCCAAATGGACTCATTTCTTCAAGAACATGATGAATTCATGGACTTATACATAAATGTGAACATGCACGCAACCTTTTGCCATGAAATCAACTCAAACTTTATCAATAAACACATGCATGCATGAATTAGACTTCATATCAACATTATTGAACCAATTCATGTCTTAATTCTACAATTTAACATGAATCATGCAATAAGCAACTCAAACACATCAATGAGAAGATGAAACACCAACCTTAAGTCTCTAACTCAAGAATATAAGCTCAATTTTGTAACCCTCCAACAATTCATTCAAGTTCAAGCAAAAGTGAGATGAAATCAACTCTCTTAGTTTCTCCCTCTCTCTATATTTCGGTGGGGAGCATGAAATGAACTGAAGGAAAATGTTTGCTAAGTGTATCACAAGCTTCAAAAAGGTTTTAGATGGTGGGCCACTAGAGTGGCAACTTGGTAATTAAGTCCAACAATGTAATCTAGTTTATTTTAATCTATTTAATCATACCAAATCACTTTTTCGATAAATATACCATAAATCCACATAAATTATGGTGATCACAGACCATTAATCGATTTTCGATTTGGCCGCCGATAAGGCCTTCAATTTGCAGTTTAATACATAAGACGAGAACAGATAATTTGGCAGTCAAATAGATAGATTATGCGTTTAAACGGTTACAGTCAATCGATTCGGTTTCGGATCTCAGTCAGTCAGTTCGGTACTTTAATCAATTCAATTATCAATCATGTTCAGTCTCAGTAAACAATAATCAGTAGGTAATCAGTAAACAGTGACGAGGGTTGTTACAATTACTAACAGACTCCTTCGAATGGTCTTCTCCGACTGGCTTTTCAACCAAAAATGTTTGCTCAGCCATGAAGGCTTCGAACATTTCTTCCTCAACCAATCCTTTTTTTTTGCCTAGGCCAACTTCTTCTTCTGTCTCGCTATCACTCTCCATCAAAGCCTTCTCCAATCCTGCTAAACTGGACTTCTCTCTGGCTTTTAGTTCAGAGTGAACCTCGGCCAACTGTTCTATATTGCAACCCATTTTGCCTTGGAGAGTTGGTTTTGGAGTATGGTCTGACTTTGGATTCTTCTTTCCTTCTGTCTGGATCAATAAAGAGCTCCCTCCACTTTCTTTCAGGTTTTGCTGGTATTGAGTGTACTTATGCTGAATTTTCCTCCTTTGTGATCTAGAAATTACGGGGACCATATCTGGTTCCTTTGTCTTTGGGTGTTTAAGCAATACCCAATTGTTTAGAGCCACCAAAGGAGGTTTGACCATCCTACCTTGGTTTCCAATTACATCTCTTTGGGTAAACACTTCCCTAGGTTTGTTCTGCATCACAAACCAATCTGGAACTCCAGGTACCCACGAACTTACTGACCCAGCTGTTGAATTGCTTCTTTCTTCCTTCAAAGCCACCTTCGAAGCTGGCTGTGAAGGCCACTGCTTGGCCTTGACTTCATGCTTTGGGCCTAACTCAAGCCTTCGATGAAGGTATCCACTTTCTGTCCTGCGTGAGGCTGGTCTAGGGGGCCAATCTCTGGCTTTCATCCCATAAACTGAATCTTTCTCCAGTCTCCTCTCAGAATGACTGCTCTCTATTCTGTAATAATTAGGTGGCCTAGACTCATATAAAGGCCTCTTACCTTTAGAATGCATTCTATCAGCTGTTGGTTCAACCACTGATGGCTGCTGACTAACACCAGATGGATATGGCCTTTTATTATGCGCATTGGTTGGTTTAGGACGTCTCTACACATCCCTGTAATATTGATTCCCATCAACTGGAAGCCCTTTCAACCACTTATAGCTCAGTCTGCACCTGGGACACATCCTTTGCATTACGGCTGCCTCTAAAGAATCGTCATCCAGTGTTTTTTCATCAGAGTCTTCTCTCTGGTGTAAGAAATCTTGTCCAATAGCTGGCAGATTTCCAGTGTCTTTCTTGATAGTTGTCTGGTTGGCAACATACATCTGCACATTGACTTCTTCCAATTCTTTCAAGGACAAGCTCTGAAAGTCTGGCATAATGACATTGGCTGCCACCTCTCCAATTTCTGGAAATGGATTACTGTCGATCCCTATGGCCTTTTCTGCTTTGGTTGGGAATTTCAAACTTCCTTTCCGAATTTCTTCTTGGATCCTGTCTCGAAAAACAATATAGTTCTTAGTCGAGTGAGACCAAGAATTATGCCACTTACAATATACTTTTCCTTTAAGTACATCTGGAGATAAAATTTTGACTCCTTTTGGTAACTTAAGGAAGTTGGCCGCAAGCAAATAATCAAAAATGTCATCTGCCTTAGTTAAATCGAAAGAGTATTTCCTGTGAAGGTCTTTCTTTTTAAATTGCTGGTCAATTGTTGTATCCTTATGAATTAATGCTTCACAGATCACAGCTTATTTCCCCACAATCTCTGCTGCATCGATCTCATAATTAGGATCTCTATAATATGTCTTGTACAATGCATTATTTCGATCTTGTTCCTCCTCTAGTAATGTTTCGTACCTAGACACCTTATAAGTGAGTTCCACTAAGTCTCTGAACTCAGTTGAGTCGAACTTCTTTCGAAGCCTAAACTCTAAGCCATTTTGAGCCAATTTCACGAATTCTGGCTCTAGCAGGATGACTCTACATTTATTTCGAGCCCTTTTAAATCTGGCAATAAACTGAGTGGCCTTCTCATCAGGCCTTTGACTCAATCTTGCCAAGTCTTTCATGGAAACCTTTGGCTCCGATTGAAAGAATTGGACATGAAATGCCTCTTCCATTTGTTGCCAAGTTTGGATAGAGCCAGGTGTAAGGTTAATATACCATACAAATGCTCCCCCAGTTAGGGAATTTGGGAATAACCTTAACTTCATATAGTCATTATTAGTAAATTCACCACATTGAGCAGCAAACCTAGCAACATGCTCCACTATTGATTGGTTTCCATTCCCATAAAAAAAGGGCAAAATCTGGTATCCTGAAACCTCTTGGGTATTCATGTACCCTGTCTACCCATTCTGGGTATGGTTTCCTGTACACTGGAGTCTGGACCCCCCGAGCCACTGATCCACACATCTCTCTAACAATGTCAGCAATTTGGTCCCTAGGGACCATATTTTGTGCCTGCTGAACCACTACTGGAGGGACAAACATAGGATTTGATGGGCAAACTTGTGCCTGTGGTCCTCTTGGTCCATAAGGTAGTATATTTGGGACTGGTTGTCCCTGTGGTACAAGTTGCTGTTGGGGGTGTGGGTAACCCCTTTGAGCCTGTCCTGCAAAAGGACCTGTGAAAGGTGCTGGAACAGGTGTTGTGTCTCTTCCATTTGTAGGAAAACCTTCCAACCCCTCGGGTATAAATTCGAATAAGGGATTAGTGAACCCCCTTGTGCCAGGTATGGCTTCGAACATGGGATTTGGAACCATTCTTATACCATTTTCTTGTATTGGGCCAGATCCACCAAATTGCATGGCTTCACTGTTAAGTACTAAGGCATTTTAACCTGCTATAGGCCTCGGAATAGGTTCATACCAAGACTGAGGTGATGGTCTTTCATAGCCCTGATTACTAGTTTGACCATTAGAATGTCCATTAACTTGCATAGGCTGTTTATTTCTAGCCAATCTTTGTTAAGGGACATTTGAAACTTCCTCCATGTGTCTTGCGTTTGTTAGTTGGTGGTTATTCATTCGATCCAAAAAGGATGTTGCCCGCCTTTCCATTGTGCTCATTAATTGCTGTCCCATAGCGTCTTCTAGGCCACCCCATGGATTTATTGGCTGAGTAAATGGAACAGTGGATGGTCCAATTCCTTGATTTCGTCCAATATTATGAACATGTGGTACTTGTTCTGAAATGCTGGTCTATTCGACCATAGGTTCTGATAAAATAGGAGTTTCCACAGGATGTGTTATCACATTATCCTCTGGATTAGGTATCTCTATCTCTCCTTCCACGCCTTCTTCCAAGCGTTCATTTTTTCCTTGTCTCCTACGTCTAGCCATTTCAATTAGTCCCACCGGGCGTGCCAAAAATATATGTTGGCTTTTTGGCTTTCGAAGGTTATTTTTGTAATTGCGAGCGTGCCAGCAAGGATCAATCAGTTCTTACAGAAAATTAATTGCTAACCAATTATCAGACGATTGTGTTTTAGTTCTTTCAGCCTCAACGAAGAGGACTTTTACTGATGGTTTGATTTAGGAGATTTAAACAAGATAACAATTAAATGAAGAACAATTGAAGCATTTCATTAAAAAAATGAAAAACTTACAATGATCCAAAACTCAGTCTCGTGGAGGTTTACAGCAACAATCTACTACTTGAAACTACTCCTATGAATGAAGTGCAGTGCAGGAATTTAAAATACAGGATATGTAAGACTGAAAATGTAAAATAAGTAGAATAAGACTGATTTTTTGGATCTGAGTCTGGGATTTTTTTCTGGGGCCTTCTCTGCTATTTATACTTCTCAAGGATGACCATCGAACTGCAATTCCAACCGTCGAACTGCTCCTCCATTATCGCTGATCATGTTGCCTTGTAATTAGCTCCACTATGCCATCACTTGCAGTTGGACTTCCCTCCTAAATTTGAATTTAAATGTGAGTAACCGTTGAAGCCACATCACCTTGTATTTCTTTATTGATCCACTGCTACTCAGATCGTAACAACCAATACTAACTGCCACGTGTACGATCAGAATCGAAGACTTGAATAGTTTTCCTGTATTACCCTTATTCTGTTACGCGTCAAATTGTAATTAGCTTGTACAAAATATGTAGCCAACACAATGACACCACACTTCCACCACCACACTACCACCAATATGGCCATTATCATCATTACTGTCGCTATCACAGCTAGTGCCATCCCACCACTATGTCATCACCTCCACCTCTATTCCACCACTACCACCACCAAAAATAGAAAAATATTTGTCGCATAAATTATTTTTTGAAAAAAAAAATTATGTAAAAAATATTTCCCACCCAAAAAATTGAGCGCAAAGGTCACAAATACCGAATGAAGTATAAAAATTAAGAAAAATATTTGAGAGCACTAATTGAGTACCTCTAATTTTTTCCTAGAGATATGGAATGAACTATATGAAGGAATGAGCTCACACTGTTTATCCCTCCTCTCTCTATCTCTCTCTATTTTATTTCTCTTCTACCTAATTAAAAATTAAAATGATGATACGATATTGAATAATATCATATGCACTAATTGGTATGTCAATTAGTATACTAATAGATGGTGTGGCATAATTTTAAAAGTTTTAAATTTTTATAATTTATATAATAAATGAGATCATAATTTTAAAATTATAATATCATAACATATATTGATACAATAATTAATATATTAATTAATTCATATAGTACCACCATACTATATTAATGGAATGTAACATAGTTGAAAAGCTAAGCAGGAGGGAAAAGTGAGGAAGGTGTAGCCGAACAAGACAGTTAAGAGAATATAAAACCAAACAGAGGCGGAATTGGATTAAAGTCTGTCCCCTTTCTCCGTTGCATCCTAGTTAAAGCACTACCAATTTTTTACAGTAATGTATTGAGCTCTAAATCCATCCTTAGTGAAGTGAAAATAGAAAAGAAAAAAAAAAAAAATTACTTTAGACCACTAATTAGTGGAGGCTCTAATGATATGGTAGTGGGTCTCACCCATTGCCACAGTGTATTTGTGCCTTGAATTTTTTTTTTTTTCAATCGTTACCTCACTAGTAGTGGGGTTAGTGATGGCAAATTAGTGGTCTATAACATTGCTCAAAAAAAAAAAACCACACAGTGTGGCAGTGGGTACTACCACATCACTAGTGGCACCTCTAATTAGAGGTCTCAAGCTTTATTGAATTTTTTAATACTGTGTTTGATTAAAAAATTTAAAAAGAAATTTTTTTTAGGAAAAAAAAAGATAGATAAAATATAAATAAAATATACCTATATTTCACTTAATTTTATACATTTTTTCTCTTTCTCTTTCTAAATCTCTTTTTAAATCTCTCAACTAAATACAACTTAAGTCTTGTAACAATGAAGTTACATAAAATTCTCCCATTATCAATTCCTCGAAAGTTTATTTTTTTAGCATTATTAATTCATTTACCTGCATTGAAATGGACATTCTTGTGGGATAACAATTAATTCATTCATTCATTCATTAATTAATGACAAGTAATAATTAAATACATATAGTAGTTACACATGTTTAGTTTCATTTTCTTTTCTTTTTTTTTTCTTTTTTTTTTTTTGAAAAAATAGAAACTACTTTCATAAAAATAAACATTAAAAATATATTTTAATTTTTAATTTTTAATTTTTTTTACACTCCAAAAATATAAAATTTTATAAAAATAATAAATACTTTTATTTTTTTATTTCTTTCACAAAACGAATTTTTAATTTTTTTTTAAAAAAAGTTTTAACAAGATTTTGGAAACCAAACCAAACATGGTAAGTCATTTCTTGCGTTAGGAGTCACTTAAGTCTTACTATTTCTCGTTTGGCTTTTAGTTAAAATAGTCACATTTTTGTTTTTAATTTTTTTATCTTTAGTGATTTTTTTTTTTTAACCGCTTGATGTAGAAGAATCTAAAAAGATCGAAAAAAAAATTGAAAAAGTCCAAAAAAAAAGTTCATAAAGACCAAAAAAAACCAACTATTTTTTGCGCTTTTTTTTTTTTTTTTTTTTTTGTCTTTAATGGACCTTTCTTTAATTTTTTATATATATATTTTTTTACTTTTCTTAAAGTCAAAAAAAAAAAGTTTCCTTAAAAAAAAAAAAATCACTAAAAAATTGAATCACAAACGACTCAATGGTCTTTTTTTTAAATTTAACTTTGAGGCTCCTATTTGTTTGTAAGTTTAGATTAACTAGAAAAGTGAGATATAAAACAAACTCTAACACTCTTAACAAATGTGGTCCAGTCAGTTATGGAGCTTGGGTCGCTTTGAGAATATGAGACAACTCTTCGATCATTTTTTACAAATGTAGTCCTGTCAAATGTGGTGGTGATGGAGATATTAGAGTTGGGAAACTGATTCAAGGTGGAGTAGTCTCCAAATTATATGAACAACTTAGATGACTTAGAGAATCAACATAGAACAAGTTTTTAGATAGTAATACGTTTCCATAAAATGTAATGAAATTCTCATTTTATTAAAATATTCATTATTACATTCGATTCACTAAATAAATTATGTTAAAAAATATATATTGTAAATGAAATCATGATTATTTCATAAAGAGGTAAAATAATAATCATTACATTCATTCTAATAAATCATTTATTACCTAACCATAACTTATGGGGTAAATATGTAAATTTTTTTATAAAAAAATTCGATTATTAAAATCACTCAACTAGATGAAGTAGAAAAATAAAATTTTAAAAAAAGTCAATTATAATCCAAAAAAAAGTTTAAAAAATAAATTTTTGACTTTTTTTTATCTTTAGTAAATATCGTTTGAATTTTTTCAAATTTTATCTTAGCTTTTAGATTTTTTTTACGCTCTACGGAGCATGTAAGTAAAAAAAAAATTTGACACAAATTTAAATATATATTTTTTTTTAAGATTCTTGATATTAAGATTTTATAACATAAAGAACACTCAATATTTTCATAATATCTAAGGTCCCTCAACATCGACCCAAAGATAATTCGATCCAGAGAATTTCTCTGGACAAATCACAGAGAAAATTCCAAATTTCTCTGGACAACAATGAGGACTAGTGCTCTGCTTTAGAGAAAATTGGGTTGGTTCAGAGAAATTCTCTGGTTTGGACTGAATTTTCTCTGGGTTGAGCTCAATTTTCTCTAGGTTGGTCCAGAGAAATTCTCCGATTTGAACTGAATTTTCTCTAGTTTTGTTCAGAGAAATTCTTTGGTTTGGATTGAAATTTCTCTAGATTGATTTGAGGGACCTTAGACATTTTCTCCTTGGCATTTCATCAAACATCTTTTCTAAATCCATGTCCCCAGCTCTGTGCATATTTTGTATGTTTTCAAAACAAGCTTGTGCAGAATCACAATCAAGTATTTTCTTTGATGAAATATGATCATTTGTTCAAATTTGGAAAAGAATATAACAAAATTATTTTGAGGGTAAGAAATCCATGAATTGAAAGCAACATTCATAATCTGGAAAGATGTGAATTGCGTGTAACTCATTCATAGCATATTTATTACATTGAAGACATCTGGAATTTAATTGAAAACACTTGATCATTTTTCCATCTGAAACTCCAAAGACTATAATTGTCCTTAATGTAGTCAAGGAAGCTTACAAAACTACTGCGTGGAAGCCACCTATATAACAATAGTGCATGTTTTGATGACATCATCTCGTGTCTGCATCTTTGGCCACCATGGCTCGTCTTTCTTGTCACCATGGCCCTCATTCCGGAGCTCTGTCCACCACGACTGGAGTTCAGAGTCACCTCGAACTAACTCATCGGTGGAGTAGTAAAAAGTGCAATATTCACAAAATCTCGCAACTCAGATCGCAGTGGTTCAGCTTAGATCGCAACATTCCGGCGATGATGTGGTAGAAATAGAAGCGAAGGTGAAGATCGAAATGAGCACAAAAAGAGAGGGTTTGGTTTGGATAGAATGAAGATCGGAAAGAGAGAGAGGGAGAGTCAAATTTCTCTAATCTGATATATGGGTGTGGGTTTAGGGACCTTAGACATCAAAAAATAATATTGTGGATCTCTTCCATTACTAAATAGGGAGAGGGACCTTAGATTAATTTTTTCTTTTTTTTTAACTGAATGCCAAGGAACACTGAAACCAAATAACCAATATTTTTGTCTTAAGTAGTCAAAATATAATTTATTTATTTTATTATTATTATTATTTTGTTGAAAACAAAAGGAGCTTTAATGTTATGTAAATGTTGGCTTTTTTAGCTTTCGAAGGTTAATTTTGTAATTTTAAACGTGCCAGCAAAGATCAATCAGTTCTTACAGAAAATTAATTGCCAACCAATTATCAGAGGATTGTGTTTTAGTTCTCTCAGCCTCAATGAAGAGGACTTTTACTAGTGGCTTGTTTAGGAGAATTTAGTAAATAACAATTAAGTGAAGAATAATTTCAAAATTTCATTAAGTAAAATGAAAAACTTACAATGATCTGACCCAGTCTCGTAGAGGTTTATAGCAACAAGCTATTTGAAATTACTCCTATAAATGAAGTGCAGTACAGAAATGTAAAGAACTATAAAAACTGGAAGAGAAAACAAAGTAAATAAAACTGATTTTTTGATCTAAGTCTGGATGCTTCATTCTAGGGCCTTCTCTGCTATTTATAATTCTCAACGATAACCGTCAAAGTGGACTTCTAACCGTCGAAATGTCCTCCTATGATTGTTGAACATGTTCTCTCACAATCAGTCCCACTACGCCATCTTTGCAGTTAGGCTTCCCTTCTGATTTTGAATTTTAACTTTGTGAGTAACCGTTAGGCTACATCACTTTATATCCCTCATTTGTTCCAGTACTACGTAGATCCATTATTATCAATACGGGCTGACACGTGTCTGACTGTGGTTGGCAACCTGTATTAACTCTCCAAATTGCCCTCTTCATGCCACGTGTTGAATTGTGATTGGTTTTTACAAATTATACAGCCAACATTACCCCCCCGCACTAATATACCCAATACTTGGGGATATTAGTGGATCAAGGCACTTTACCCACGTCCTAGGACGTGCATGGGCTTTGCATCTTCGTAGAACTGCAACCGACGTCCATCATGCAATGTTTGTACTGAATTAAATTTTCTTCTATGCCTTTAACATTTTTCACTATCTGAGCATTCGAAAAGGCTAATACAGTCCTCATGGCCAAGCAAACCATTACTTACATTGATCCAACATACGAGGAGTCTATAGAAGATGATTATAGGCCTCGAAAGAATCTCAATGCATTTATTGATTACACCTATTCGCCTTCATTTATGCAAGTTATGGAAGCTTTCGCAACGTACGAACCTCTAGACCCAAAGTTTGCCAATTACGAACCCTTGGATCAAGCATTTGCAAAAATGGATCTTGGAAACTCTTCTTCTGTCTCACCATCTTCTGCATGAGACACAGCTGCTTCTTCCTCTACCCCACCAACCTCTGCATGGGACACAGCTGCTCCTTCTTGCTCCAAGTCTACTGGCTGGAGAAGCTGGGCAGAATCTGATAAATCCAAACTAAGAGAGCAAATTCACCATCGATTCGTCAAATCGCTAATCCTCTGTCTATCCCTTCTTTTTCTCGGAGCTCGGTGGTTTACCTCTATGTATCCATCGATTGCCTACGCAGTCTGGAAGACAACTTACTTGCAACATGGTACACATCTTCCATGCCTACGAAGATAGTGCGAGCAACTCCTCGTCCAAAGGAAGCACAAGGATACGATCCCTCATTCTTAGCCAAGAAGGCAAAATTTTGCTCTTCTGACTGACTTGAATGTGTGAACAACCCCCAGTTCCCTTCTTCTTTTGGAATGGACCCTCATGTGCCTCATCTTCCTCAGAATCCTCACTGGATAGAGGAACTAAAACTCACTCTCTTCGAGAATTAGTTTCTTCCTTCCTACCAACCTCCAGATCTTCCCACTACATTTGAACAATACCAAGCTCAACTTTTGCTTACCGCCTTTTCTCACTTGCCCTTCAATGTTCTTGGGGATGATATTCCTCTTAAGAACTTTTGATGGGCCTGTGACATTATGACTCGGGGTCATGTCCTCAACCCCATCATTGCTCAAGCAGAACTTCAGATGTTTTTGGATCAACTCCCGCTTCTTCTTCATTGGCACCAAATTTTTTTGGCTACCATTAATTCTTTGGACAGAATCTCAGCCCATCAAATCCAAACCCAATACAAAGTAGAGAATCTTATTGATGACTATAATGACTTCAAGAATAAGGATTCTGCATACTAGGATGATCTAGATATGGATGAGATGGAACATGGATTGAAGGAAATGGAGTTCGAAATGAAAACTGAACAGCTTTTCCGTCAAATATGAACACATCAATTACAACAACCCAGCTTGGATAGAATAGAGGACAGAATAAAAAAGGAACGTAAATTCATTGACCACTGCTGGGGAAAATTTCATAACCTTGTTATTCTCTCTATTCCTTATTTTTATGAGTTTGAATTTGAAGCCAAGAAGGCTTTCTAATGTAATTATTTTCATATCAATAAAGCTACGTTTTTCTTTCTTTATTTGGTATGATCTGGTTTTATATTCTAATTGCATACTTGTGACCATTCCATTCGCCCAAATCAAACAAAATCAGAGCTTCGAATTTACTAATTTTGTCCTTCGAAACCTGATTTGAACATTTCCAATGGAATACTTGAAACTTGATTTGAATATCTCCAACGTATGGAGTATAATTGACAATTTTTGTCTTAGGTCTTCTCATTTCAATCATATGGTTAACACAATCAACAACTTCGAATTAACTATCTTTGCTTCGAAAAAATAGTCTACGTGTTTCGAAGTATGAAAACTTCCCTTAGGGATTATACTGCTTTAATCTTAAAGAGTGGGTCCTTTGGGTTCTTTCACTACTTGACCAAATATTGATTTTTTGCAACTTTGAGGTCTAAAACAAACAAATTCTAGCTGCAAAGTATTTCAAAGTCTGCTTCGAAGGATTTTATTTTCAACAAGAAACCTAAAAGCAAGTCTTTAATCCCTTTGAAGCAAACAAAGACCTGAGCATTATTGTACTCTTAGGTACAAAACGTGCTTCGAAGTCAACTGCCTGCTTTCAAAGCCCTTGCAAGATGTTGGACGTCTAGTTTTAAAGCCAAATCTTAATTTCGAAGCCAAATACTTGCTTTTTGAAGCCAATCCGGATATTCGACATACGTTTCCCTCCAGAAACTTTTCTCATTTTAAATTTGGGACCCTCCATATTTTAAAATAAGGGTTTTAATTTCACATGGATCCAAATCATAAAATAATCATTTCGGATCCACCTGACCCACTCAACTTGTTCTTATAACTTTTGGACAGAAAGTTTTAAAAACCCCTTTCCTTCGTATTCCACCTATCTACTTGCCCCAAAATTCCTTTCTCTCTCCTTTTGAACTTGTCTGCAACTTTCGTTTTTTTCTTACCTTCCTTTTTCACCCCTTTAATAATGGTTTCTGTGAAAGTGCAAACCGTTAAGCGTGTGAGTCCCTTTGTAGCTTTAAGGAGACTCATCAATGAAGAATGTGAAAAGTACAAAGCTAGTGAACGGTGTGCTGTTGATGGGCGCATTCTTATTCCTCGCCGTCATGCTCAAGAAGAGTATGTACTTGGACCCATTTTCAGGGAGGCCCCCCGCTCAGCTCCCTGCCTTATATCCTCGTCTGGAGGATCATTGCTTACTCTACGAAGGGCCACTTGACTGGGGAAGCTGGAGGTTAAACCGACCTCACCGCTGCTGGCCTACAATGAGACCTGAATAGGAAGAATGGTATGATTGAGTTGTCCCTGCTAGGACACTTGACCTTCAAGAACTCTACCTCCTTGATGCCCTTCAACTGGCCAGGTTTTCTATTCCTGAAGACCCTTTCCTTATACCTGCTGCATTATATTTTTGGAATTCTTCTTTTAATTTTTTCTAATTTCGATGCGATATGATGGCCCCTACCATTCTGGATATATGTCATCTTCTAGGTTTATCCCTCATTGGCACTCCTTTTGGTCCTGACTATCCCGATCTTAATGTGCCCTTTTCCATCTCTCCTTTGAACTCGTCCTTCAGTGATTTTGCACAGTCTGAAAATCCAAAGGAAGGCCCTGTAATAGACAGAGAGTTCTTCTCATTTCTTTTGTATTGGCTGTAAATTCTTGTTTTGTACCTCTTTTCAGAGGATTATGCCTGAGTTTGCTCCCCTTGCTAAGGCTCTGGCTTTAGAGAAGAAAATAGCCTTAGCTCCATATGTTCTGGGCCATGTATATAGAGTATGCTCCCAATTTTGTGAAAAACCTTTAGATCCTAATCAAGGGGTGCCACTCTAGATATTACAGCTTTGGCTGTTTGCTTATTTCACTACTTTGCATTCTAGGTGTTTGAGATTTTTGCTATCAAACCCTACCTCTTATGGAATAAAATATGCCAGAGTTTCACTTTATCCTTCCACTTTTGCCTTCTATTTTACTTTCTTTCATCACGTCCCAGCTTCCCCTTCTTCTCACATATTCTTCTGTCCCTTTGAAGCCAATATTGGCCCAGCCTGGTTGAGGACTTTCTTGGCTGATAGAAACTGTTCCCAACCTCAGCACAAGGATATGTGGGCTTCTATTTTGACTCCCAGAGAACTTTTTATTGGCACTTTAAATCCTAGAGCTTACAAGTGCATACCAGAAGCCTACTGCCCTACTCAATTTGCTAAGCAATTTGGGCTTACCCAAGGGATCCCTATTCCTCTCTGTAGTTAACCCAACCCCAATCTTACGACCAGAGAGCTAAAGGTACAAAGACCCAAGCTCGAGGAGGCAACCTCCAAACTCATTCAGGACTTAATCGAATTTCAGTTCATTTCCTTCATCCCACAAGGCACTGCACTAAAGAGGTATCAGAACTGGTGGTCAGCAAATATAGAGGTGCTCCTGGTAATACCTCCCAAAGACCTGCTAGTGGGGCTGGACTTGCCTTCTCAGACCTAGCCTAAAGGGACTAAGCTCATCACTCATTGTACAGCTCCTGCCATCCCAGTTTCTGCTCCTGCTGACACAAAGAGAGCTCATTCTGCCTCTCATCCTTCTTCTAGAGTTACTAGGGCTGCTTCAAAGAAAGGTATGTATTCCTTATCTTTCTTTTCTCTTCTCTTTATAATGCTTAACTCCTTTATTTATGGCTTTCTTTTTCATGCAGGAGCTTCACAAGTAGATTCTCCTCAAATGGCTCAAGCCCTAAACATTCTTAAGGACAAACAACAATAACAAAAAAAGAGAAAACTTGTGCTTAGTCCTGAAGATGAGGAAGTACCTGAAGAGGAGGAAATATCTGAAGAACCACCACTTGAGAGGAAGAAAAAAATAACAATCTCCCCCTTGGATTTCAATGATGACCCTGCTCATTAAGTGGCTACCAAGGCAGTCGAGAAAGAGTAATCCAAAGAATTGATGGTTTTTCAAAGGATGTTGCGGATGAACTTCAAAGAGAAATTGCAAGGAGGCAACAAACTGCTGAACACTATGCTCTTCGCAGTTCTCCAACCATCACCACTACTTTCGAGGCTGGTAATTTCCTTTAATTTTTGTTTTTGTTTTGATAATTCTTTTTCCCAAAGTTCTAGTAATAAAACTTATCATTGCTTCTTACTTTCTGATTTACAGCAATAGTTATTCCACCTTCTCCTTCGACAAAGGTTTCCTCAATCTTATCTGAGGTTAAAAAACCATTAGAGACAGCCTCATAAAGGAAGAAAAAGGTCGACCCTAACATGTCCTTAAATGTAGAGCCCATCCAAACAATATTTCCACTCCCCTGCTCTATATTCTCCATACATTTTTTGAGGCAGGGTATTCCTATATCCTTATCCTTTGGCTTAACTCCATGTCTTCATCATCTAACCTTTACCTCAGCCCAATTTGCTCTTCTTACAATCCTGGCTGCTCCTTCCTCACCTGAAGAGATCCCAGTTATCACTTCATCTTCAGTGATAGCTGATACTTCCAGAGAAGATACTAGTAGCTCACCAATTCTTTGTCCACCATCACTATCCAGCTCCAGTCCTTCTTTTCTTGACTTACTGGTGGCCAGGACTATGGAAACTGCTAGGGACACTTTATCCTCATCTCTTATCCCTATGCAGCCATCTCTTCCTTCCACTAGAGCCCTTTTTGCGCCACCAATGTCAGTGGAAGAGATAGACATTTTCGAAGTTAGGCTGGCTAGCCTTTTTGACATACCTTCTACCATTCCATCAGCCAGTAATAAAGTTGAGCCATTGGTTACGGCTAATACTTTCTTGAAAATTTTTTAGAGCTCTTCCACCACCAGTAGGGCTTCTTTATTTTCACTAGACTTGGACACCTGTTTGAAATTGCAAACATCATTTTCAAGGATTCCATTCGAAGCCTTGCAAAGACTTATTATTAAGAATGGTTTCCTCCAATGCTGCAAGATCCTTGAGTAATCCAACATGGCTATTTCAAGTCATTTGTCCCAGGCAGCAACTACCATAGATTTTTATGTCAACATTTGCCATATTGTCAAAACTGCAGAGGAGAAGCTATCACAAGACAAGGAATTTATTTCTCATATACATGCTGAGGTGTCTGAATTGAAAGGACAACATTCTTCTGCTTCTTAATTTCGAACCCAGCTTTTGGAGAAGAAAACTCAATTAGAGGAAGAGTTATCAATAGTTAACTTGGCTTTGAATCGAACTGCTACAAAGCTGCAAATCACCAACCAAAGGCGGGCTGATCAAAAATAAGACATGGCTACAGCCATTTAGTTGTTCCCATCCCTTAGGAGTAGAGAATCAATTGTAAGGGAACAACTGAAACATTGTACTGACTTTTGGGCTAATCTATGGCTGCATGTACTTAACTCCTTATAAAATGGAATCTTTATTTACTATTTGAATGTTTTCATACTTCTCTGTTTTAGCATTTTCTACACTCCTTGTGTTTCCCATACAGTTGGAGAAAAAGGTTTCAAGTACCTGCCATTAATTTTCTTAGGGTGTACATACCCATTCAAATTCCTCAAATGGTATGCTCCCCCAAGCAAGACTCTATGAACTTGATATGGTCCATTTGCCAAACTTATGGCTTTTAATTCCTATTAGGAGTATTGTCTTCCATACCAAATCACCTTCATCAAAGCTAATGTGCTTGACTTTCTTATTATAGTTTTTGGCTGTTTTCTTCTTTTGAAAGAGAATGTTATTTAATGCCAAAATTCTAGCTTCATCCACATTTTATAATTTCAAGAACATGCTCTGATGGTACTGCTCAAGAGCTAACTGGTCCTGGCATCTCACCCTTAAGGACTTAATGTTAATCTCTACAGGTAACGCTGCATCATGCCCATATACTAAGGCATAAGGAGTAACTCCTATACTTGACCTTGGAGAAGTCCTATAAGCCCACAACACATCCAACAGTAAGTTATGTCAATCCCTAGAATTATCTTCCACAACTCTCTGTATTCCTTTTTTCAAAGACTTATTGGATGATTTTGTCTGACCATTTGCTTGTGCATAATAACGGGTAGAATTAACAACACTAATTCCAAACTCTGCCGTGAAAGACTTTACCATCTTTCCATCAAACACAGTCCCATTATCCATAGTTATGGTCTGTGGGATGCCAAACATGTGAATCAGATTTTTAATAAATCCAATAACTTCAGTTTGGTCTATAACCTTATATAGTTTAGCTTCGACCCATTTAGTGAAGTAGTCTGTGGCGACTAAGATGAAACAATGGTGCTTCGAAGAGGGTGGATGTATTTTCCCTATCATATCCATAGCCCAACCTCTAAATGGCCAAGGTTTCACAATTGTATGCAAATCAGTTATTGGTACATGTCTTATCATGTCATGTTTTTGGCATGCCTGGCAACCTCTAGCATATTCTATACAATCTTTAAGGATGGTGGGCCAATAGTAAAAATGCCTTCGAAACAGTCATTTCATCTTCACACGAGGCTAATGAGCACCACAGATGCCTTCATGAACTTCAGCCATGGCTGTCAATACCTCCTTTGGCCCTAGACATTCCAATAACAACCCATCTGCTCCCTTTTTGTAAAGAGCATTACCATACACTATGTATTACATAGATTGTAATTTGATCTTTCAACTGGCTTTCGAAGATGAGCCAGTTAGGTACTGCATTATTAGATGCCTCCAATCTTGATCTTGTAAGTCATTATGATTAACTTCTAACACCACATTCCTTTGAGCTAAAGGTGGTATTAATTTTTGATATGTTACTTGATTTATGTTCATTTGAGTGTCATCCCTTCTTCTGAAATTCGAAACTTTCTAAGCTACATCATTGGCTTTGTTATTCATGAACCTTGGGATATAAGTCACATTTGCTATCCGAAACTGAGAAAGCAAATGTAATGCAACAACATAGTATGGCAACATGCTTGCACTTTGATATTTGAAAATTCTTTTCACTTGGTTGACCACCAATTGAGAATCTCCAAATATATCAACTGCATAAGCTTGTAATTCAATAAGCATTTCCAGTCCCATTATTAAAGCTTCATATTCAACTTGATTATTGGAACAAGTAATTTCATCAACTCTGAAACCATGTGTGGTTTCTACCCCCTATAGTGACTTAATCACCACACCAATTCCAATTAAACCATTGGCTTTTGAGCCATCAAACCACATTTGTCATGGCTCAATATTAACCATACCAAGATCTATTATCTCTTGGCTTTCTGTCTGACATAGATGATCTGCCAAGAAATTAGCTAAAACTTGTCATTTTACAGCCTTTTGGGGTATATATTCTGGATAAAATTCTGATAAGGCTAGTATCCATTTGTCAATTCTTCCTCCCAACATAGGTCTAGTTAACATATACTTAACCAAATCTGTGGTTACAATTACCAAGACAACTATAGACAAAAGATAGTATCTTAATTTCATTGCAGCAAAATACAATGCAAGGCACAACTTTTCTACAACTAAATATTTACATTCACAAGAATTTAAAAACCTACTAAGGTAATAAACTGCTTACTCCTTGCTTTCTTCATTGCCCTAGGCTAAGAAAACTCCCAATGAATCTTCTGCTACAGTAGTGTACAATTTCAAGGGCTTATCACTCTTTGGTGGCATCAGCACTGGAGGCTTGGCCAAGTAGGCTTTAATTCCTTCGAAAGCAATTTAATGCTCTGCTGTCTACACAAACTCCTCCTCATCTTTCAGCTTTAATAAAGAAGAAAATACTTTAGTTTTCCCTACAGTGTTAGAAATAAATCTTCGAAAAAAATTAACCTGACCAAGGAACTTTTGTACTTCTTTCTTACTTGATGGAGGCTTGGCCTCAATGATGGCTTTGGTTTTATTCTGATCAATCTGTATTCCCTTCTTGTGTACTACATGGCCCAAGAAATTTCCAACTGATACATCAAAAGCACATTTGAGAGGATTAAGCTTCAATTTGAACTTTTTCATTCTTTCGAAAGCTACTTCCAAGTGAATCAAGTGTTCCTCCATGGACTGGGATTTTACTACAATGTCATTAATGTAACACTCTAAATATCCTCCAATGAGATCATGAAAGATAGTGCTCATTGCCCTTTGATATGTAGCCCCAGCATTCTTCAGACCAAATGACATTTTGACCCATTCGAAGGTGCCAATGTTCCCTTGACATCTGAATGCTGTCTTATGGACATCCTCCTCTGCAATGCAAATTTGGTTGTAACCAGAATGCCCATCCATCATAAACAAAATCTTGTGCCCTGCTGAACTGTCCACCAATAAGTCTACTATAGGCATGGGGTACTCATCTTTTGGAGTTACTAAGTTCAAGTTTCTAAAATCGATACATACCCTCATTTTACCATTCTTTTTAACTACAAGCACAATATTGGACAGCCATTCAATATATCTAGCTGTTCTAATAAAGTCTGCCTTAAGGAGCCTAAAAATTTCTTCCTTGACCTTCTAAACCACCTCAGGACTCATTCTTCTTGGTTTTTGCTTGTATGGCTTGAAATTAGGCTTCATAGGGAGCCTATGTTCCACTAATGATTTGTCCAGTCCAGGCAGCTTATTATAAGACCAAACAAAGCAATCCGTATATTGTTTTACGACAACCAATAACTGGCTTCTATCACAAGGACTTAACCAAGCACTGATATAAATGGGTTGTTGCGCAGAACTTCCCCTTAAATTAACTTCTTCCAAAGGGTCTTGTACTTGAGCACTCACCAATGCTTGTCTTTTGATTTCTTCTGTCTTCGAAGTAACTTCTTGGTTTTGTTCTGCTCCTACTTTCTTTGGTTCAACATCTTTGCCTTTTTCCTCATAGACAAAGTCTGTCCATAAGGCTTCTTCCTCCTGTATTTCCTGGACTTTTGTTTCTATGTCTAATGCACAGTACTTATCAAGAATCAAAGGCCTAGCCTTTTGTTGTTCTTGATTACAGCCAACCACCATGGCTTCTCTTTCTTATTTCTGAACCTTCTGAACTATTGACTTTATGTCCAATATCGAAAACTTAACCAAAGCCAAGGGTCTGGTTTCTTGGGTTTCATCCTCTTGCCTTCAACCACGTATCATTATCATCTTTGATGACAAATTCTCCATCAGCACTCTCCTGCACTAAGTGCTTCAGGTGTGCTACTTCTTCATTAGCCGTCACTTTGGTTGAACCATCAGGTTTTCTCAATATACTGAGTGGTGTCACTCCCTCAGTATACAACTTGGCCTTTGCAAAGTCAACACAAGCGATAAAAGGTTGAGGGTCTGCGTTGATCTCCTCTGTCTCTCCATTGCATAAGGCCATCATTATCTTTTGGTGTAGATAGGAAGGCACACATTTGTTGGTGTATATCCAATCCCTGCCAAGTAAAACATTATACTTGGCATTAATATCTATAACAAAGAATGTCGTCGTGCAATCTCTAGTTCCCACACTCAGGTTGATGAGCAAGATACCCTGAGCCATAAACTTATCCCCAGCGAAGCTAGTAGTGGTTGTGCTGGTTGGGATTAATCTGGGGTTTTTTTTCCCAGTTTCTTCAAAAAGGACTTCCGAAGCAGGTTCACTGCTGCCCCATTATCCACCAACACCCTGTTCATTTGTATCCCATCGAAAAAAGCCTTGCTATACAAGGGCTTGACATGCTGTGTCATAGATGTTGTAGGATACTCAAAAGGATATGAGAGATTAATACTCACTTCCTCACTCTCATCTTCAGTTTCCATTAGTGTGGCCACTTCAAACTCATCTTGAACCATACTAACTTGTGAATCTTCGCTAGAAACTGGAATAGGGTCAATCTCCTGACCTTCTTGGTTTCCATCTCCAGCCTGGAACTCTTGTGGCATTATACGTTCCATGTTTACTGATACTTGAAGGAATGAGCCAAACTAAACTGGTGGCTGCACTTATTGCTTTTCCAAATTAACTTGCTCAGTTACTTTGGAAGCATCTTCTATGTTGCACTCTGGTACTTCAGTATTAGTGACTTCCTTTGAATGTTCTACTCCTGCTGGTTTTTCGGCCAAAAAGGTCTGTTCAGCCATGAAGGCTTCAAACATTTCATCTTCAGCCATTTTTTTACTTTGGCCTACTTCTACTTCTCTTTCTATTTCAGTGTCGCTTTCTATCAAGGCCTTTTCAAGACCTGCTAAGGTGGATCTTTCCTTGGCTTTCAATTCAGTGTGAACCTTAGCCAACTGCTCCCTGTTGACAACTCTTTTGTTTTGAGGGGCCAATTTTAGACTTTATTTTCCTTCTGTCTAGCCTTTTGACTGGGCCAATGAAGAACTTTCCTCACTTTCCTTCAAATCCTTCTGGTACTGAGTATACCTCCGCTGGATCTTTCACCTCTGAGATCTGGAGATTACAGGAACCATATCTAGTTTCTTTGTTTTTGGGTGTTTGAGTAATACCCAATTATTTGGAGCCACCAAGGAAGGTTTAATCATTCTACCCTGGTCCCCAAAAACACTCCTCTGGGCAGGCATTTCCTTAGGCTTGTTCTGCATGACAAACCAATCTGGAACCCCAAGTACCCATGAACTCACTAGTTCAGTTGCTGAACTAGCTCTTTCTATTTTCGAGGCCAGCTTCGAAGCTGCCTATGGAGGCCACTGCTTGGCCCTGATCCCCTGTCTTAAGCCTAATTCAGGCCTTCTGTCAGGTTGGTTACCTTGCATCTTGTTTGAGGCTGATCTTGGAGGCCAATCTTTGGCTCTGATTTCATAACTTGAGCCCACTTCAGGCCTCCTCTCAGGATAATTGTCTTCCATTCTGTAGTAGTTGAGTGGTCTGAACTCATGCAGAGGTCTCCTATCCTTGGGATGTACCCTAGCGGCTGATAGTCTAACCAAAGATGACTGTTGTCTGGGACCAGTTGGGTATGGCCTCTTGTTGTAGGTACTGGTTAGTTTAGGGCGTCTCTACACATCCTTGTAATACTGTTTTCCATCAATTGGAAGACCTTTCAACCATTTGTAACGTAACCTACATCTGGGACACATCCAGTGCCTCCTCACTAGAGTCCTCCTTTTGGTTCGAAAAGCTCTGTCCATCTGCTGGTGAACTTCTAATATCTTTTTTGGAAGTAGTTTGGCTGGCAACATGCGTCGGCACATTAACCTCCTCCAATTTCTTCAAGGATAGATTTTGGAAGTCAGGTACACCAACATTGGTTATAGCTTCCCCAATCTTTGGGAATGGGTTAGAGTCAATCCCCATAGCTTTCTCTGCTTTGCCTGGGAACTTTAAACTCCCTTTTCAAATCTGTTCTTGGATCTTGTCCCGAAAAACAATACAGTTTTTAGTTGAATGAGACCAAGAATTGTGCCATTTACAATACATTTTCCCTTTAAGTTCTTCTGGAGAAGGAATTTTAACTCCCTTTGGTAACTTTAGGAAATTTGCTGCAAACAAATGATCAAAAATGTCATCTTCCTTTGATTAATCAAAAGAGTATTTCCTATGAAGGTCTTTCTTTTTAAACTGTTGGTCTATTGTAGTGTCTTTATGAATTAATGCCTCACAGGTTATAGGCTCTTTCCCTACGATCTCTGCTGCATCAATCTTGTAATTAGGGTCCCTATAATAGGTCTTGTATAATACATTACTTCGATCTTGTTCTTCCTCAAGTAATGATTCATATCTAAACACCTTATAGGTTAATTCCACTAAGTCTCGAAACTCAATTGAGTCGAACTTCTTTCGAAGCCTAAACTCTAAACCATTTTGAGCTAATCTCACAAATTCAGGCTTAGTAGAATGACCCTACACTTGTTTCGTGCTCTTTTGAATCTGACAATAAATTGAACAGCTTTCTCATCAGGCCTTTGACTCAACCTTGCCAAGTCTGCCATGGAAACTTCTGACTCTGTTTGGAAGAATTAGGCATGATATGCCTCCTCCATTTGCTGCCAAGTTTGGATAGAGCCAGGTGTAAGGTTAATATGCCATACAAAAGCTGCCGCAGTTAGAGAATTTGAAAAAAGTCTTAACTTCATGCAATCATTATTGGTAAATTCACCACATTGGGCTGCGAACCTAGCAATGTGTTCTACTGTTGACTGGTTTCCATTCCCATAAAAAAGAACAAAGTCTGGTATTCTAAACCCCTTTGGGTATTTATGCAACCTATCCACCCATTCTAGGTATGACTTCCTATACACAAGAGTTTAAACCCCCCGAGCCATAGGTCCACACATTTCTTTGACAATATCAGCGATTTGTTCCCTAGGAACCATATTGTGTGCTTGTTGGACTATCACTGGAGGAACAAACATAGGATTTAGTGGAAACCCTTGTGCTTGAGGTCCTCTTGGTCCATAGGGAGGTATATTTGGGACTGGTTGCTGTTGAGGGTATGGTTGACCTCTCTGAACTTGTCTTGTGAAAGGACCTGCAAAAGGGGCTACAATAAGAGAAACATGTGTTGTTTCTTTCCCAACCGCAGGAAACCCTTCCAACCCCCGTGTGTGAATTCGAAGAGAAGATTAGTGAACCCCCTTGTACCAGGTATGGCTTCGAACATGGGATTTGGAAACATTCTCATGTCATTTTCTTGTGTTGGCTCAGATCCACCAATTTGTATGGCTTCGATATTAGGTAATGAGGCATTTTGATTTACCATAGGCCTCGAAAAAGGCTCATACCATGACTGAGGTATAGGTGATGGTCTTTTATAATTTTGATTACTAATCTGACCATTAGTATATCCCTTACTTTGCATAGGCTGTTTATCTCTAGCCAATCTTTGCTGAGGAATATTTGAATTTTCCTCCAAATGCCTTGTGTTAGTTGGTTGATGGGAATTCATCTGATCCATAAAGGATATTGCCCATCTTTTCATTGTGTTCATTAACTGCTGTCACATGGCATCTACCAGGCCTCTCCATGGATTCATTGGCTGAGTAGATAGAACAATGGATGGTCCAATTCCATGGCCTCGTCAAATATTTTGAACATGTGGTGCATGTTCTAAATTACTAGTCTGTTCAACCATAAGTTCTGATAAGATAGGTGCTTCCATAGGATATGTTATTACATTATCCTCTGGATCGGGTACTTCTACCTCTCCTTCCATACCTTCTTTCAGGCGTTCATTTTCTCATTGTCTCCTATATCTAGCCATTTCAATTAGTCTTACTGGGCATGCCAAAAATATATATTGGCTTTTTTGGCTTTCGAAGGTTAATTTTGTAATTTTAAGCGTGCCAGTAAGGATCAATCAGTTCTTACAGAAAATTAATTGCCAACCAATTATCAGACGATTATGTTTTAGTTCTCTCAGCCTCAATGAAGAGGACTTTTACTAATGGCTTGTTTAAGAGAATTTAGTAAATAACAATTAAGTGAAGAATAATTTCAGAATTTCATTAAGTAAAATGAAAAATTTACAATGATCTGACCTAGCCTCGTAGAGGTTTACAGCAACAAGCTATTTGAAACTACTCCTATGAATGAAGTGTAATACAAGAATTTGAAGTACAGAAATGTAAAGAATTGTAAAAACTGAAAGGGAAAACAAAGTAAATAAAACTAATTTTTTGATCTGAGTCTGGATACTTCATTCTAGGGCCTTCTCTGCTATTTATAATTCTCAATGATAATTGTCAAAGTGGACTTCTAATCGTCGAAATGTCCTCCCATGATTGTTGAACATGTTCTCTCACAGTCAGTCCCACTATGCCATCTTTGCAATTAGGCTTCCCTCCTGATTTTAAATTTGAACTTTGTGAATAACCGTTAGGCCACATCACTTGATATCCCTTAATTGTTCCAATGCTACGCAGATCCATTATTATCAATATGGGCTGACACGTGTCTGACTATGGTTGGCAACCTGTATTGACTCCTTAAATGACCTCTTTATGCCACGTGTTGAATTGTGATTAACTTTTACAAATTATACAGCCAACAGTGAAGTAATAAAACAATCGTTTTTTTAATACAAAAAGAACCAATCCTAATGCTTTAGGGCGTTATCAAATGATATATAATTAGTGTAACGGGAAGTACAGAATCACACATCAAGCAATACAAAACTATGGCATTGAAATGTATTAACGCACAAGAAAACAAAAAATTACCCATAAATAAAAATCTAATTTTACGACATAGCACTACAACAAATAATGGAGAGAATATTTTAGAAAAAATTAGTAAAACATTTTTCTTCAACTTTGTGTAATAAGAGAGATTCAAGATATTGTTTTATTAGCTAAAATTTCTTGATGAAATTTCTCTATGATCATATCAGAGATAGAGAAATTTCTCTGTGATCATATCAGAAAAATTTCAAAATTTCTTTATGAAATCAGAAGAGAAATTTCTTTGTGTTAGGGGTGAAATTTGTCTGAGTCGGGCTGAAATTTCTCTGAGTCGAATTTTCTTTGTGAAAATATTGAGTAATCCCAACTACTATGAAAATATTATATATATTTTATCTTATAAAATCTTAATATTAGAGATCTTAAAAAAAAATTCTCATTTTATCATATTTGGTCTACAAGTTAAGTGAAAAATGATTATGAAGAAAAATCTCTTACCAAAGTTATTTCATTTTTCACAAAAAATGATGAGATTTTGTAAAAAAAAAAATAAATTGATTGATTGTAAAATGTTTATAACACCAAATTTACCCCTAAAATACAAACAAATAAAATAAAATCTCACTCATATCTTTCTCTTACATGTTTTGCTTTCTTAGATCATCTCCTACTCTTCATCTAATTTGATTCTAAATTTGAGTAAAAAGCTTGATTTGATATAAAATAGCCCAACCATTTCATCAAAATCTTTTTAAAAAATTTCATCTTATCCCAGATTTCTCTTTTCATCAAATTTGATGAACAAAAATCATCTCCAATGCTTTATTTGATAAATAGATTAAAGATGATTTTTTGAGCATTTTCTCATCAAATTTAAATTTGATGGAAAAAAGGTTAAATTTGATGGTTTATGTATTTTTCTGTTAGAGTTAAACAAATTATTGTCCAGAAATAAAGTTACGCATAATAATGGTACGTATTTTATGATAATATTACACATTTTATAGTTAAAATACATTTCAGTAAAAAAAATATATATGTCATTGTCACAAAATGTATAACTTTACTTTCGAATTACAAATTGTCATAACTCTATAAAAAATATATATATAATATTACTATAAAAATGTGTAACATGGGTGTATATGTTTAACACGCTTGTACCGAAAGGTTGTATGATTTGCATGGACGAGAAAAACACATGAAAAGAAATTGACATTAAGCTTATTGGCAACCAAAACTAAAAGTTGAAAAGATTCGATGAAGAAAACAAGAAGCCACTTTCTTATTTTCGATCAAAACGTCTCAAAACGGATTGTTCAATGTAAAGACAGCCATATGCAAACTTTGGAACCACCTCCTCTCTCTCTCTCTCTCTCTCTCTCTCTCTCTCTCATCCCCCCTTCCCCCAGCTGTTACAAAAACTCCTTTTTCTCACTCCTCCCCTTCTCCTTTTAACTCCCCTCCAACACACCCACCACCACCATTTGGGATACCTCAAACAAAAAAATTACATAAAATCTCTCTCTCTCTCTCTCTCTCTCTCTCTCTCTCTCTCTCTCTCTCTCTCTCATCACAGATAAATTGACACAAATGGGTCATGTGAATGGCCACTGGGGCCGCGGCAGCGATGCGGTGATCGATGTGGTGAAGCCGATGAATTTCACTGGAGGACTTGAATTCACTAGCTTGACTTACACTGTGCTAAAGAAGAAGGATGTTGGAGGGAATTTGGTGAAGCAAGAAGTGGATTTGTTGCATAGGATTACCGGGTATGCACCGAAAGGGTCTATCACAGCGGTGATGGGGCCAAGTGGGGCTGGGAAGTCGACACTTTTGGATGGTCTGGCCGGGAGGATTGCAAGTGGGAGTTTGAAAGGGAAGGTGGCTTTGGATGGGGTGGATATGAGCCCGAGCTTGATTAAAAGGACTTCGGCGTATATTATGCAGGATGATCGGTTGTTTCCAATGCTTACGGTTTATGAGACGTTTATGTTTGCTGCGGATTTTAGGCTGGGGCCGATATCAAGGGAGGAGAAGCAGCTGCGGGTTGAGAAGCTCATCGAGCAGCTCGGCTTGTCGGTAATTCATGACCAACTAATTCTACTCTTTATTTCACTTGTGTTACACATTTTAATGTGTACTGCATTTGAATGACTTTTTAGCTTTCCGTTTAGGTTAACTCAGGTTAGAGCTAAATTAGAATTTGTGGTTGTTAGGTCTAAGTTTGTAGACTCTGAACTAAACTGATGGTTCTTCAAAATCGAATTTGGATTGGATTGGATTGGATTGCAATCATGGTTTGACTTTATATTACAAATTTTAGAAATGAAAAATCGCCACATATTGTGTAGCAAAATTTATGATAATACTTAGGTCACAAGTAATTATATGAAAATGTATGTAGAATTATATTTATATATATATATAAGCTTAGATCTCAAGTTCACTCGAGATAACTCGATAATCATCATCCGACCTGGTTGAGTTGATCATTTTTAGACCTCGAATTGAACTGTATCCCTTCAATGACTAAGAGGTTGACATGGTGGATGAGGTGGCTCACTTCCCATATCCCCTTTTTTACCAATTGGGTAAAAAAAATTCAGGTAAATTACACTTACCTTCTTAAGATTTAGAAAAAAATGCAATTAATTTTACACTTTTGATATACTTATACTAACCTCCATTTTGGTATGATTAAAATGATTAAAACTAATGCATATAGTGAGTAAACATTGAAATGAACAAAAATAAATATAGATTTTACTTAAAAATATATGACAATATTATTTTTTAACTCATACGATTAATAAATTATTGATAAAAAATAACTTATTATTGTTAAAATCTAGTGTAATTATGTCAAAAACGTGGAGTTAAATTATATTTTCTTCTAGTCTTAGAGGAGGTGAGTGTAATTTATCCAAAAATTGAATGTCGCAGGTAAGGCAGTGGATTAATCTCTGTTCCTCTTTGAAACGGTTCAAACTTTTTTTTTTTCTTTTTTTCTTTTTTTTCTCCAGAACGGAACACATAAAAAACCAAGAAACAAAAAACAAAAGAACAACTTAGGAAGCATCCCTGAAATTGACTGGTACAATGAAACCAAGCCTAAAATATCTTAGGAATTAACGTACTACGTGGATTTTCAAGATCCTCTATTGGAATTACCAAGTCATTCTTCTTAAAATAAAAATATTGCTTGAAATTGACATTGTTACGTATTATTTTCTTTTGCAGTCGACTAGAAACACTTACATCGGCGACGAAGGCACTCGGGGAGTCTCCGGCGGCGAGCGTCGTAGAGTCTCAATCGGCATCGACATCATCCATGGGCCCTCCCTCCTCTTCCTCGACGAGCCCACATCCGGGCTTGACTCCACCAGTGCTCACAGCGTCATCGAAAAAGTCCATGACATTGCTCGCTCTGGCAGCACCGTGATCCTCACAATCCACCAACCTTCCTCCAGAATCCAGCTCCTCCTGGACCATCTCATTATCCTCGCTCGAGGAATGCTCATGTACCAGGGATCCCCTAAAGACGTGGCTCTCCACCTTGGCCGAATGGGGAAAAAAGTCCCGAAAGGCGAGAACTCCATAGAGTTCCTTATTGATATCATTCAAGAGTATGATCAGACCGAGCACGGGGTTCAGCTGCTGGCAGAGTTTGCACTGACGGGGATGAAACCGCCAAGGTTGGATGAGGAGGAGTCGATGATGACAGTGGTGCCAACACCATCTCCGGCTCAACGTGGAGGGCGGAATAGGGTGGAGGGTAATGGTGGTGGTGGTGAGAAGGGAATGTCTGGGGGGAAGAGGCTGCACTTGCAGGCGGGTGCGCAGGATTCTGATTTTGATCACAGTGTAAGGAGTCCGTGGAACACGTCAAGGTCATGGAGTGCGGCTAGTCAGAGTGGGGTTATGCAGTCACTGAGGTTCACGCCGACTCGGCAGAGGTCAAGTGATCATCACAGATCTGAGATCTCAATGAGGTAAATCTTCCCATTCATTCAACAGCATTGTAGATTGTACCTATATTGTAGCTCCATAAAAATCAGAACATCCTAAATTTTTCTTGAGTTTATTGTATAACAAAATCACAACCAACAATTTGATAGTGTTGTTGTGCAGTTCATCACCCGGCTACTACACCAACTCCAACGAGATCCTTGGCGGCACTCCAACACCTCACAGCAGCGACTACACCGTCAACGAAAACGACTACCTCACCCCCAACAACATGGCTCAGGCCACTGCCCACAACCACCTTGGACCAAAATTCTGTAACTCATTCTTCACCGAGATCTGGATCCTCATCCGCCGCAACTTCAAAAACATCCACCGCACCCCCGAGCTCTTCCTTTCCCGCCTCATGGTCCTCACCGTCATGGGCTTCATGATGGCCACAATGTTCATGAACCCCAAAAGAAACATGCAAGGCATAACCAACCGACTCAGTTTCTTCATCTTCACCGTCTGCCTCTTTTTCTTTTCTTCCAATGACGCTGTCCCCGCGTTCATCCAAGAACGGTTTATATTCATTCGTGAGACTTCCCACAATGCTTATCGTGCATCCTCGTACACCATTGCCGGCCTCCTCACTTATCTCCCTTTCCTCCTTCTCCAGGCTGGTGTCTACGCTGGGATCGTTTGGTTCGCCCTGAAGCTCCGCGGATCATTCTTCTACTTCCTCGTCGTTCTCTATGTGTCTCTTCTTTCCACCAACTCGTTCGTCGTATTTGTCAGCTCAGTGGTTCCAAACTACATCTTGGGTTACGCGGCGGTCATCGCTTTCACTGCTCTGTTTTTCTTGTTCTGTGGATACTTTTTGAACAGTCACGACATACCGACATATTGGAAATGGATGAACAAGATTTCAACCATGACATACCCATATGAAGGGCTTTTGATGAATGAGTTTCAAACAAATAAGAGTTTCGGAAACAATACGCTCGGAGCTGAGGTCTCGGGGATCGTCATCTTGTCACAGCTGCATATTTACAACAAGGATGATTCTAAGAAGTGGGAAAAGGTTTTCATAATGCTGGGTTGGGCTGTTCTATATAGGGTTTTCTTTTACTTGGTTCTGCGATTTGGTTCGAAAAACCAGAGGACATAGAGAAAGAGAGAGAGTGAGAACAGAGAGTTGTAAAAGGAAAAAAAGTGAACTTGAATTTGTTGTTAGAACATACCTTCTTTTTTTTTTAGCTCTAATGAGCCTCTTTTAATATGGTTTGTTTCTTGAATTTATATATGTTAATACATGCATGAATTGTTCTGTTGATAGTACTTACCATTATTATAGTAAATTTACCAAAGTTGTAGGATTTGACAAGTGCGAGTTCGTTGTAAATCAACTGCAAATCGTTGATGATATACTGTTTTCAATCATATGATTATATATGGCCGTAAAAAACAAAACCCGCTAAGAGGGATTTTCGTTACTTGAATTTGGTAGGTAGAAATGATGGATTGAAATGTTTGGCTATCTTCTTGGGACGAAGGTGAGGGGTGATGAACCTTTTTGTGTTTTCAATTGCACGATCGTTACTTGAGATTTTTATGACATCATGCAGTTGAGAATACATTGAAACAGGTGGGCATAGATTTGAGTAAAGAGAATGCTTATAGCTTGATTACTTGTCAAATAGGTAATATCAATAAACTTACGCTTCGTTTGTTTGAGAGAAAAAAAAATTCTGCATTTTCTACAGCTTGATACAACGGAAAAAATAAAAAAAAATCAACTGAATTTGATTTTTTTTTTGTGATTAACAGAAAATAGGCTTATTTAGGTGGAAAGTGTTTTTTTCAGACGAAAAGCTTATTGATGCCACCACACCTCCACCTCCACCACCTCCCTATCATCTGGACACCATTAATACAATCACTAGTGCGCATTGATATTTTTTTAAAAAAATATTGGATAAATTACACTTACACCTCCTGATATTTGGGTTTAATACATATCACCCTTTGACGTTTGAAAAATTACACTAACTTCCCTGTCATTATAATTATTTAGACAGAATGAAGACATTAAACTCATGCAGTCTCTCTTTTTTTACTCTGCTTTACTTTCTCTTTTTTTCCCTTTCCTCTACTTTTTTTTTAATGTAATTTCATCTGTTTTTCTACTAGGAGTCATTACTTTTTATATAAGTAGAGTTTGTGAAATAAGACTATTAACCACAAGAATGTGAATGTAATTTCCAAAACGTCAAGGGGTGAGTAGTAATTGGACCAAACCTCAAAAGGTGTCAATGTAATTTACCCAAAAATATTTGGTAGAAAAATATTTCCTATCAATACAAAAGGTGTGTTGATTTCTAGCTATAATAGCAACAGAGCCTATGATCTGTTCCAAAGCAGGAAGATCATAGCACTAGCTTTGATCAGACCGTCGATGCATTAGCATCCAAGTAATGTTATAATCGCTGCAATTCAAGCTTCACCCCCATCAATTCTCTCTCTCTCTCTCACTCTCTCTCTCTCTCTCAATACATATAATTATATTGTATGACGGTACTCCTTGTCCAGCAGAGTCTAGCCAGTTCAATGACTAATGAAGTGTTTTTTTTTTTTTTTAAATTATATACACATATATAAATAAGATGAGCATGGCATAAAAGTCCTAATGAATAAGATATTAAATTAAAAAATTATAATAACATATATATATAGTAATCAGCCGTTCCAGCAAAAGCATCTTATAGTTTATACCTTCCGAGTCTGTTTAAATATATTTTACCAACTCTTTTTTTTTTTTTTTTTTTTTTTGGTTAAATTGTTAAAGCAATATATATAGCCCAATCATTAGCTTTCTAGCTGCCTTTGATTGGACGCAACTCCCAAACAATCTCTAATTAGTTACCAGATTAATTAACCAGGCAACAATATACAGCGATTGTACAAATTTGTTCAAGTGTTTTCTTTCTTCTTCTTTTTTTTTTTTTTTTTTTAATTTTAAATTTTTAATTTTATCAATAATGCTTTAATAATCACATTATGGAACTTCAAACAAGACAAAAGATGAAACTTGAGGTGTAATTATTCAATAATCTCATGGCACAACATGACTATTGTCTATGTGATGCTCCAAATCAATCATGTAACATAACATGTCACCTTTATTAACTAGCTATGAGACAAATAATAACTCATGTCATGTTTGTTTGGGCAAACTAGATTAAATAGGATTCACCATGTTTATTTCTAATTTCTTGAAAAATACTTTTTAGAAAATTCTACTTTCTTATTTTTCGTAATTTTTTATTTTTACTAAATTTTTTTAATATTTTAAGCAATTTTTTTTAATTTTTAAACACACCTAACATAAATACACTTAAAAAGTATAATTTTCGTGAAAAAATCTTTAAAAATTCATTAAATACCAAAAATACAAAAAAAAAATACAAAAATTCAATATATTTTTCGTATTTTTGTGTATTTATTAATTTTTTAAAAATTTTTTTCACAAATATTTTATTTTTTAGATACATCTAAGTAAGGTGCATCGAAAAAAATAAAAAAAAAAATTTTAAATTTTTAAAATATTCACTAAAAACAAAAACAAAACAAAAAACACAAAAAACAAAAAACTCAGTTTTCAAAAAACTAAATTTAGAAAACTAAAATCAAACACACTAGCATTTAAACAGTTAGTCCTAGAATTATCAATTATTTTGAATTGTTTATCCTATTCCATGTTTAAATTGTTTTATGTTTATGAAGAGGGATTGACAAAACCTATCAATTTTACAATTTAACTAATTCGTCTAAACATTTAATTACTCCATTTTATATCTCACCCCTTTCTTGGAATTCAATAGTCTCATATACAAGGGATACTATGTCTAAATAGATTACTAGTCCAAACACCAATTTGCTCAGCTAAATATCAAATCTTGCATTTTGTAGGATTATTAATCCAATCCCAATGTTAAGTCCTCCAAACAAACATTTAGCGTGCATTACAATTTCTTATTGATTGAGAGTATCATGTAGACAATACCACATAATATTCCCGACATATAGTTTATATTATCTTTCTTTTACAATTCAGTCTTGTATGATCTTGCTAAATTACATTTTAACTGATATTGTGACAAAATCTACCAACTCATGACAATGCTATAAAATCGAGTTAACTGACCGAGTCATCTACACTACATAGTCATGAATATCCCAATCTTTCATAAACACTCATCCCACCCTTTTCAACTGTCAATATCTACATCTCCTCTGCAAGACAATAAGGATGAATAAAAACAACAATAACAAATATTGAGATTTTCTAAGCCAAGATTAATCGAGAGTTGCATCGCGCAACTGTGAGATTTGCACCCAAGCATCATGCCCGATAAGAAAACCCCTCATCGGTGAAATATGATTAGTAGCCAACCATACTGGAATTAGAGGCCAAATCCCAACCTCATTTCCACAAAGTTGCATTCAGGAGGGAAAAAGACAAGAAGAGAGACGAGGACGAAGGGTTGCTCCGCCACATTATTTTAATAAAAATTTGAACCACCACCACCAAAACAACTGATAATATTCAATTATATTTAATAATTAACTCACATAAAAAATAATAATTAAATTTGGATTATCTTAATTCAAGCTCTCTCCAATCTTTGTTTTCTATACTTCTGTGGTACTACCCACATTTTGAAGTCAAACAAAGGTTTTACCAATCTCTTCCCTCTACAAGACTTCCTCTGTTTTGATTCTTTTTTGTCCCTAAAGGGTAGTTGAATCTTTTGCTCCCAACAATTCATAGAAGACTTGTTACAAGTAGAGTGTTTTCAGGTTTGAGTCTTGTTCATGGGTTTCAGAGTAGTTGGTGCAAGTTGATGGGTTAAGTTTGATTATGAGTTTGATACTCAGATGGATCGACTTTGGTTTAGGATAATATGATGATGGAGGGATCAGATAACTGGAAATTGAGACCGGTTAACTGTTTCATCCTTTGCCTCTTCTTTTCTATTCAATCAGCTTGTGCCCAAGAAGGTTAGTATGCAAACAGTTTTGGTTAAATCTTTGAAGATTATCAACTGAATCAGTTTAGTTATAATTACTTCGAGCAATTCTAATCTCAACTATATTTGGAATTTAATAGGGAAGCCTACAATTCAGCAGAAATTCGGTTATATATTTTAGTTGATTGACACAAAATTGTACAGATCACGTAGATCCATCTGGTCATTATAATGTTTAAATATTGGGTAGATCTTTGAACAATGTCAAAGTATGATTAGAAAACAGAATATCAGATGTGTTTTTAGTTTTCCGATACAAATTCAGCGTAGGACTAATTGCTCTGATTAGCAATTAATCTTAATTTCCCAAAATGATCTTCTATTCTTAGCATTAATGTTAAATGTAATTTTATGCAGGTTTTGTCAGTATACAGTGTTGTGCCGATTCAAATTTTACAGATCCAATTACCAGAATTAATTGGATAACGGATAATGATTGGTACCCAGATAAATTAACTTGCCAAAACATAATCAGGCCAGTGCAAAATGACACGGGCTATGACGAAGCTCGATTGTTTAGCTCATGGTTTGGCGACAAATGGTGTTATAACCTAACGACAGTGAAGGATCGAGACTATCTTATAAGGGGAACATTCCTTTTAGGAGACGTGCAAAGCTCTTTTTATGTTTTGATCGGTGTGACACGGATAGGTATAGTGAACTCGTCAAATGATATGGAAATCGAGGGAGTTTTTAGAGCTACGAATGAACAGATAAACTTCTGCTTAGAGAAGGAGAAGGGAGATCCTTACATTTCGAAGCTTGAACTGAGGCCTTTGAATGATTCTGATTATCTAAAGCGAGAACCTTCAAGTGTTCTGAAATTGATTGATAGAGTTGATGTTGGGAGTGACGTACAGGAGATCAGGTACGGTACTCCATCTACAACCTAGAAGGCAAATGAAATAGATAGACATAAGCTTGACCAAGTAGGAAAGACAAAACATAAAATGCCATAAACATGAGTGAGAAACATCTGCCCCATTCAAAACCTACTAACTGCTGCAATAATTCCTTTTGATAGGTCTAAAAATGTTGATCATAAAAACAACAAATTCGCTTTTACTCGTTAAGTAACCCACCTATTTCACTCCATAACCATTACTTCCACCAGTCTTCCTCCATTTTGCCTTACTAGCTCTGCCATTCCCCAAATTTTCCTATGATCACACATCAAAACTATCCGCTTTATAAGAAAATGCAAGAAAAAAAAAAAGTTCATCATCTGGTTGGTATTTCTTCAACACTTTACCCCTAGGGAAAATAGATTACAGCCATGATTATAGTACTGCATAAATGTTTGTGATACCTAAAAATGAAGGACTTGACTACATAATTCAAAATTGTCATTTACTTAATCATGGTCAAAGCCCCAAAGACTATTGTAATACAGGTCACCTACACCCACAATAATTATAGACATGTAAACATGTACGCATTAAAGAATAACTTTTTCCATGTTAACATAATCTCAGGTATCCATATGACCCATATGATCGAATCTGGAGAAAGGAACTGAACCAAAACCAAACAGCCAATCGGACATCATCATCGACTGCCTATATCACCAATGGTAACACAACAGCACCTCCTATCCAAGTGCTACAAACAGCACTAACCCATCCGGAGCGTTTGGAGTTCCTGCACAATGACCTTGATACAGGGTACTACAATTTTGATCTTTACCTATACTTTCTTGAGCTTAACAACACTGTTCAAGCTGGGCAAAGGGTGTTCGATATTTTCACCAACAATGAGAAAAGAGAGGAGATTGATATATTGGCTGGGGGTTCCAATTACCAAGCAGTCATTTTGAACTTCACTGCGAACGGGTTTCTTAATCTGACCTTGATCAAGGCCTCAAATGGATCCCAATTTGGACCCCTTATTAATGCTTATGAGATCTTGCAGGTGCACCCATGGGTTCAAGAGACTGCACAAGCAGATGGTAAGTGATCATGCATTCCTCACAACTGAATTAATTCTACTTAATTACTTTCCTGATGCTACCAAACAGCTTATACTCTCTCTCTCTCTCTCTCTTTCTCTCTCTCTCTACAGTGGATATGATTCTGAAGGTTAGGAATGAGTTACTAATGGGTAACCAAGATAATGAGGTATTGAAAACTTGGTCCGGAGATCCATGTCTCCCTCTTCCCTGGCAAGGCCTGTATTGTGAGCACATCAATAATTTCCTAGTCATCACTAAACTGTAAGTTATATTTTGCCTTTCTTAATTTCTGGCAACTGATTTTATATGAAATGCGAATTATTATTCTCCCCCCACCCTTGTCCTTGAATTAACTCCATTTCTAAACGATATAACAAATGTTATAGTTCATACATTCTATATGACTGAAATATATAGTTTCTTTATAACTGTATGGTTTCTTCATTTCCAAACTTTTTCAGGTATCTTTCTTTCAGTAAACTCCAAGGACCACTTCCTTCCAGTATTACTGAGCTGACCCACCTAAAGGAATTGTATGATTCACAACACTACTAATTGTTGTCGATGTGATTATGTTGTCTATGTTGTTGGAACTCTATGTAGCTTTATTAATTAGTTGTGGAATGCAGGAATATGAGCAACAATGACTTTATTGACGCCATCCCTGCATTCCCAGCTTCTTCCGTGTTGACCTCAGTGTAATCTCTCTCTCTAACTCCAGTTTGAGCAGTTCATAATTAGTTAAGCCATTGAATTCCTTGAGCCACTGTCAATTTTATATTTGTTGCAAAATTTTGAGGAACTTAAAAAGATATTACGTAAACTACAATCAGTTTCTACTGTGTCAAAAACTCAGAACATAACAAGTCCATTCTGTTTCTTAAGTGAAAGGTGAACTAAGTTTTAGCCTAGACAAAATAGACTAATATTAATAAAGAAAAGGATTACAAGATAACCGGAGGACAAGAAGTTCTCCAGAAAGGAAAAAAGAAAAGTAAACAATGTCTAAAGAAACATGTCACACACCCCTCCAATCCCTAGAAATCCAAAAAAGGTGGTAACTTAAGGGAAACAAAACTGAAGCCCAAAAAAATGACAAGTAACAAACGCTATCCCATAAGACATTAAAATCCTCGATCCTGTCCTCAAAGATTCTTGCATCTCGCTCCAACCAAACCTTTATAATCTGAGGATTCATTATTACATTTGGATATCTATTTCCCTTTCACTTAGATTGTTTATATATTTATGATTTATATAGACATACTGCCAAATCCTTCGCTTAATATTGCTGAAGGGTTGCCTAATTCAACATTGCACACTCAAAGATCTCTGCAATGTCAGTTCATCAATGTATGCGATGCTCTGAAAACCTGAGTAACTAAAAACCATAAATAATCAACACTTGCGAGTACTATTCTTTTCCTGCATCATATTCTACCCACTATTCATTGGGAGATTCATGATTTCAGCAGTGTACATAAGATAACATTTCGTGTTTTGGTGGTTTCTTTTTGTATCAGGGATCTAAGCCACAATGATCTTATGGGAAAGATTCCAGAATCCCTTACCTCACTTCCATATTTGAAAACATTGTAAGTTCAATGATTAATTTGTTTTGGCATTATAAATAAACTATCAAGATCCTACACAAGAGCCATGTTCGAAAAAAAAAAAAAAGGGCAAAAGAAAGTCTTCCCTCAGTCACCAGTGTACCTAATTCAGTATTTATGTGCTTCCTCAGGTATTTTGGATGCAATCCTCATTTCAGTGAAGAGACTCCCGCCAACCTCAACAGTTCAAAACTTAAAACAGAGTATGAAACTTATGCCTCCAAATGCAAGAGCAATGGACATATCCATAATAAAAAGAGAAAATCTTATTTTCTTCATTTTTTTTTTTCCTTTCAAACCTGTATTTTTTAGCGAAGGAGTGTGTAGCAGTCAAGAATCCTCACATACAGCACAGCGAATAGTCATAGGCACAGTTGCAGGTGGATCTTTGTCATTCGTAACTGTTGCAGTTGCAATTTTCCTTGTTTGTTTTCACAAACAAAAATTGATGGCTATGGGAAAATGGGGCGGCAAAGGACACCCAATGGCAAAGGGTAAGTGCACAGCACAAGTCTCTCCTTCCCTCCAGGATCTCCTAATTATACTTATAGTCTCAATGTGCTTGATGATGTATATGGTCTATCAATGAAAGTCTCCTAAATTGCAGGTTTAGTATTTTCTATCCCCAGCATGGATGAAATTGATGTGAAATCAATTTTTATACAAAATTTTACTCTGAAGTGTATAGAAACTGCCACCCAAATGTACAAAACTATGATAGGTGAAGGAGGTTTTGGATCCGTTTATCGTGGTACTCTAACTGATGGTCAGGAAGTGGCAGTGAAGGTCCGTTCAGCCACTTCAACTCAGGGAACTCGTGAATTCAATAATGAGGTAAAGTACTATATTGTTGTATCTTTATACACAGATTCTGAAATCACTTACTGTTGTGTGTTCATATTTACCCTCACCAAGTTAACATTTACCCTAAAGAATTCCATAAAGGCATTTTCAACATGGCCCATGGAACCATCAGGTTTCATTAGATATTTTTTCCTGTTCCATAATAAGTTTCCTGTCCATTTATATTAACATTCTGGCAATAAATTAAGCAATCAGTTTTTTGTTATTCACTAGTCCATCTTAGAGATATTGGCTATTTCAAATCAGAATACTAACCATGTATTTTTTGTAATTTTTCTTATCAGAGGTTTAATCTATTTATATTATTACAATTAGTTAAACAAATACATGTTTACGACTTTTCTCTATTCATGCGTAAGACAACTGACAGTTGTTATCAATTCATTATACAGCTCAACCTTTTGTCAGCTATTCGGCATGAAAATCTGGTCCCACTCCTGGGGTACTGTTGTGAAAATGACCAACAAATTCTTGTTTATCCCTTCATGTCCAATGGCTCCCTACAAGATCGGCTCTATGGTACTTACTCTTCTAAACCTGAAGCTCTTTTAGTACAACTTTCGTAACGTTTATTTAGTATCCTTCATATTCACCTATTATTCAATATTTAACAGGGGAAGCAGCAAAACGAAAAACTCTAGACTGGCCAACCAGACTTTCCATTGCTCTTGGTGCTGCTCGAGGCAAGTAACAAGGAGTCCATTGCATTCATAGATTTTGATATGTGTACTCTATCATAAAGTAATAATAAATGGGCAGATAAAGTCATAGTGTATTGTTAACCTAGTACATGTCCTTAAAATAAATAATTTAAATAAAATAAAAAAAGATTCATTACTGGATTGTATTTCAAGATGACCATAGTGCAATTCTGCATCTTAATTTGACTTTGAATATGGCGTTATTTGGCATGCACTTAGCATTGAAACATTTCAATGCTAATAAAAAAATGTCAGTAACATTTCAAGCATGGAGAACTGAATATCAAGTACCAAGATTATGACACAATGCAACTTGAAACTTAACAAGATCTTAAATCTAGTATGATTCATAAAGTCACAAAAGAATTTATAGATACACAAGAAATGAATCTTTCAGAGAAACAGAGTTAAATAGAAAAATTACTAAAAAACTGCTAAATGTAACAATCACTTGGTCAAATGCTTCCATGCAAAGTGCTATTAAAAAGAAAAAAAGGGAACATAATGGGTATGTTTGGTTTGTGTGTTGAGAGATGTGTTTTAGAGATAAAAAGTACGAAAACATGTTTGGTTTGGTTTTTTGGGAAATTTGTTTTTGGAAAATTGTTTTGAGAGAGAGTTTTGGAAAAAGTGATTGATTTGATGTGTGTGTGAGAGAGATTTGTTTGGAAACTTGTTTGGTTTGTGTGTTTTGGGAAATTTTTTTGGAAAAATTTGTTTGGTTTGAATTACTTTTGAAAACTTATTTGTAGAGAAAATTTCCGGAAATTTTTTTCAGAACACAAACCAAACGAACCCCAATAACTTCTATGTGGCTTACCAAAAGATAAAAAGAAATTTTTATGTGAAACCACTAAGACATGATGTAGATATATTGTAAAGGCTTGATAATATCATAGAAACTAGCATATCTACCCATGTTGCGTATTTTTGTAGCCTTGACCAAATTTTTACCAACTTCAAAGATACTATCAATTCTAGAGAAACTCATGTATGATAGGCAATTTTTTTTTTTTTTTTTGGTGACAAATAAGAGACAAATATTATTAAAGAAAAAGCATCAAGGAAGCTCACAAGTGTGGTAAGTGCAAAATCTGTGACCCCTAGTACATAGCTATGATTAAACAGATTATATAAACCTTAAAGCGAATCGAGCCCTGTCAAGTGTTCGTAGGCCTATTGATTGACATTGGCACGACTGGAATAATAGTCCCACTTGGTTGGACCCTGCCGGCTGTTTTGGTTCGACCGTCCTAATCAGCTGTAGTAGACACAAATGTTTTTCTTTGACATGACCTAATTGCCACAGAAAAATATCGGGAAGCCCTTGGAAAAGAAGGGGGCGGGGTTTTTATGGCATTAGTCCAGTGAGTACACTAAGGTATGATCTTGGATTAGAATAACAGATCATAGAATCTCTGAATTATAGGTGCCACTGATTGTGTGTTGAGGATACCAGTGTTTTCTAGGAATGGTTGATGCCTCTTGATGGTGTGGGGTAAGTACTGGCAGTGGTATTGTGAAGTGAACCTGGCTACTAAAGCTCGTTTGGCAAGTTAATATTTTAGCCAAAAAGTCAAAAAGTTACTAAAAAGCCAAAAAGTCTATAATCTATACCAAAAAGTCAAAGATTCTCTTTTCTCTCTACTTTCTGTACATCTTTTCGTAAAAAGCAAAAAGTCACACCCAAACATACTAGTTTTTTTTACCTCATATTTTAGTCAAAAAGCCAAAAGTTACTAAAATAGCATGTTCCCAAACGAGGCCAAGTATATAAGCATGAGGGTACCATCACCTCAATAACTAACTTTTGGAATTGAGTTCTACTAAGATCGTGTAATAGTTATACCATGATGGCAGATAAATTTTCTGTTGTGATGAAAGCGAACAAGTTAGGAAAAAGAGCAGAGAAAGAAAATCGAGGGCTACTCAAGTGTGAAGCATCTGATATAACATCATATGAGAAAGCCTATGAACATTTAGAAAATGAACATAGGGAGGAGGTATAGCACTGACATGCATCTGAACAAAACTATTGTAGAATTTGATCGCAAACCATGCAGTGTTCAATCCTGGTCTAACAAGTGAGAGTCTGACCTAGTGTTTTGTTAAATCAACACTCCTGTTCATCAAAACTGCCTTGCTTGTTTATCTCATCTGATAATTGTTTGGAGAATTCCACAGAAATTGAATTTATTTTCTTTTATTTTTCTAAGTATTTTCATTTTTCAGGTTTGATGTATCTTCACTCATTTGCTGGGCGCTGTGTCATACATAGGGATGTAAAATCGAGGTAACATACTCCTCGATCATGGCATGTGCGCCAAGGTGGCAGATTTTGGTTTTTCAAAATATGCTCCTCAAGAGGTGATAGCGGTGCTTCTCTAGAAGTAAGGGGGGACAGCTGGATACTTGGATCCAGAGTAAGTATGGATGTTTTTCAAGAATATACTTGATTTGGACTTCCATACCATGCTCAACTCTTAGACTATTTTGCTTGGCATATGATCCATGATCAAAATTCTTGTAATCTTTTCACTAAAACGAGCATGGAGGATTTCTTACACGCTTGGCAGATCATTTTCCCAAAGGCTCCGTTCGTAACAAGTCAATTATTTCATCATATCCTAATCTATATTGTTCAGGTACTATTCCACCCAGCATTTGTCTGCAAAAGTGACGTCTTCAGTTTTGGTGTTGTTCTACTTGAAATAATAAGTGGTAGAGAGCCTCTCAACATCCACAGGCACGCAACGAGTGGAGCTTGGTTGAATGGGTATGGAATAATTTTATGTTCTTACCTTTCATAACGTTGCCCACTCAAAATATTTCTCTTATATAAGTTACGTCTATAGACCTCTCCTGCACACAATTATCACACCTCAATTCAGAATTTTCGCACTCTTAAATAATCACCACATAACTTCTTCATCTGCTTAGTGGCCAATAACTAAAGGCTTGGTCAGCACCAAATCAACATTACAACACAAGCTTAGCCTAACCTGTTTTATTTTGTTGTTTTTCTCATATATATAATTGTTTTCTAAGTTATCAACTTATTCATAGGAACATCACTAATAAAGAGTACCTTTTTCATACAGGCTAAACCATTTATAACGAACTCAAAAATTGATGGAATCGTGATCCTAGCATAAAGGGAGGGTACCATGCAGAGGCCCTATGGAGAGTGGTAGAGTGGCACTAGCATGTATTGAGCCCTTCTCTGCTTATCGACCGTGTATGGTTGACATTGTCCGGGAGCTGGAGGATGCTTTGATCATAGAGAACAATGCATCTGAATATATGAAGTCCATAGACAGCTTTGGAGGATCTAATCGCTTTTCCATAGAAAGGATGATTGTCCTTCCACCTACTCCAACAGGAAACAGAAACATCCTCTATCCTTTCGCAACCCGCACCTCCACAACCAAGATAATGGTTTGGGTTAATGATGTATCTATGAATCACAAGTGATGATCGGTTTAGTAGCATTACATGATCATTGACGATAGATAATGAGGGTTGATCCGTCATGCTCTCCATAAGATACTAATGCAACTTCATGCCCATACAATTTTTCAACTAGAGCATTCTTACTAGAAACATTTAGGCACTGTATTGCATAATTTTCTTCTCATTAGTATACAGACTAGGAGAGGTAACTGAAATTTGGGGCCTCATCACTTGCACTCACCCAACCACAAGTCTCTCAGGAAAGTAAGAAATACATAGGCAAACATCAATCAGAACATCCAGTTAAGCTGATATATAAGCAGGAAGTTCTTGAGCAAAGATGGTGCAAATATAATAGCTTATTCAATGGAATATATTCTGCGGATAAGAACATAAGATTTTGCCTACTCAAATAATATTTTTGATATGCACCCTAGCAAAAGGTCACAGAAGCAAGCCATATTGATCCCTTGCTCTTTTATTTGAAAGAACTGAAAGCTCTTCCATATAATTTTTTCAAAATATATACATCTCTAAAAGCTACCTCTATTTAGAAGCTTCACAAAACCCACAAGCTCAACAGCTGTTCTTTTTTAACCTGTCCCTTGTCTTTTTGCACCTTAACTCAAATCAAATCACTCCTTTGTACAGAGAACTAGTGTGGACATTGAATTCAGCCATACATTTCTGGACAACTTTCCCTCATCTTCAATCACTGGTGACTCCCAACTTCCCATGCCATGAGTGCATTCATTTCTTATTCAATTTTTTTCTTATCCTGCCTTTCATATACATCTAATCATTCCAACACCATCATGTCATGTTTTCGTGTTTCATCTAGCAAACAACCACTTGAAATCCATAGAAGAGTGATGGCAGTAAGTAGCCAACATAAACTTATATACATCTTTTTAAGTATGATTCATACAGATTTCAGTCTTGCCAAAAAATATGATAAAGGCGAAAGAGATTGAAAAAGAAATCACTTGCAGAAGTAGAGCAAGATACATGAAATGAAGAAAGTATTGAGAGATACAAATCTATAAAAATAAAAATAAAATAAAATAAAAAAATTTGACTAATAAAGGAACTATAAGCAGTCCAACTAATTTTATTAGATAATCACTAGTTAAGAGCTAACATGCCCAGAAAATGCATAGATCAATCAACAACCTATGACATGGATTTCAACAAGAATAATAATGAATAGAATCAGATGCTAACAGGTTAAAAAACACAACAGCCCAAGTGTTGTCTTCCCATTGTAAGATTGAAGAGTCAAAAGTTAGAAAATTTTAATTTGTGACAAATGAAATTGAAGGCAAGGAAAGAAAGTTCATTCATGTGACAACCCCGTTATGTGATATGCTATTAATCTTTAATTGGGTTCGGGTCATGACAATTCAAGTGATTCATTCATGTGCAAAATGATGCTGGGATGGAAGAACAAATAGACGGCAAAAGCTCTCTCATGTAAGTGTGTGTGTGAGCACTGGAAGAAACGGTGGCTACCATACGATAACAAGATAGGAGAAAGGTCAGTTGAAATTGTCTGGAAATTTGCAAAAATAAAGACTGGTAACTGCAGGCTGCAGCAGGAGTAATACATCCTCTTAAAAGAGTTCCAAGAACCAAGGAAAGGCAACCAAAAAAAAAAGAAAAAAAAAGTCAATGTTGAGGAAAAGTACTACATCATGCAAAGGATTTGCTTAAGTCACATGTCAATAAGCAATAACGATTGCCCTATTAAAACTCGTTTTCGCTATGGCTCCACTGGGTTTCCTTAACTAAGCCACTGCCTATATGTTTCTGGCTCATTCTTTTTTTTTTTTTTTCTTTTTTTCACTAACAACAAAGAATTTTATTAATAAACAAAAGAGAAAAGAAGATAAGGTATCCTCTACAAAGATGGCAAAGGAAGAAAGAAAGCGAATACAAAGCCCAAACAAGTCTACATCAAAATCCTTCTACATGTTTCTAGCTCATTCTTCAACAAGCACGCCCTCAAAGGCATGGGCTCCTCCCACTGCTTAGGAGCTTACAGTTTCATGTTCTATTTCACTCCCCAATGGAGACTCAACCAACCCAAAAAAAGTGAAAAGACTATTGAGTTGCGTATTATCAGTACAATAAGAGTTTCTTGCACAATCACCAACATTCCAATAATTTTTTTGGTGATACACATGTAATAAACTTAGCAAGATAAACATATTGACAGTCACAAAAGGTAGAAAGAAGACCTCAAACATAGAATAACCTTTAGATTATATCATAATCCATACATGAAGAGCAGCTACACAACACCTTCATATTTACTCCATTACAAAATAAAACAGGATGTGTTCACAAGAACCTGATATGTGAAAAGCATAGCAGATATTTGATTTCAAAACTGGATTCCAAGACCAAGCAATCTGTCCACAATCCAGATGAGAGTTGCTTACAGGCAAACTAGATTTTTCTCTAAAATGCAATGATCCAGTAAACATCAGGCATTAAACAGAGAAGGGTTAGCTGACGCAGTACCCACTTGGACTTCAAGCAGTTCGAGGCGGCGCTCTAACGTATCAAGCTTCTCATTCAGTGATGCTAGTTTGCTCTTTGTTGTAGCCTCTGAAAAGGATTCATGATACCATAAATACAAGATATAATATTTCAAATCCAACAAAGTCATACCCTATTTACAGCAACTACTCAATAATGAAGTTGACTGCAACAATAGACCAATTAAATGTTCTTAAATTCAAAGCAACCCTCAAGACTACACAAGAGCATACTTTTTTCTTTTTTTTTCGTGAAACCAAAATTTGTGAAAGACCCCATACAAATTTTGGCAAAAAAATCCTCACATTCCAAACAGGATAAATATTCTAATTAAATAGCAAAAGAAAATTATACATGCATACATGATTGGTTAGGGCTGCAAGTTGGACTGTGCCAACTAGATCCCAGTGCCCAGTTGTTAAACCAAAGTTTGAGGGAACTGAGCCATAGACCACCAAAGATTGCATGAGGACGCCTACGTTTAGGCGCATTGAAATTGAAGCTCAAAATCTGATGCTTAATACACTAGGATGTTGTGTTCTGAATATGAGATCCAAAAATGATTATCAGAACTTTACTCTGATAAACATTATAACAACTTCCGAAATGCTAACCCATACAGGCATATTATGCTCTTTAAGTTGAACATGTCCCCTAACTTCACCAAAGATGAGAATTGCTTAACATTGTGTTTGGTTAGGGGATTTGGAAAGGGAAAGGGAAAAAGGTGTGTGAAACTACTCAAATACCCCAACCAAAAACAGGGTAATAGGAAATCCAATATGAGGACATGTTTTCCAATACCAAACTATCAAATTAGATAGTCACAAAATTTGTGAAGCTCACAATCTGAAAGTGGGAGGGGCCATCAACACTTGACATTACATAGCATCTCAAGATTGAAGTTTTACTAATAGGAACAAAAAAAAAATTGGATTTCACCAAGGAAAACTAGAAAAATATCAAATGCCAAGAAACATGACCAAGTTTCCCCATCCATTCCCTTCAATTGTCCTGCTTTTAGGAAAGAAAATTTCACAGCAAACAAACACCACCACAGAAAATGGGTACTTTTGAATTTAAACGAATTTGTGAAGCACATCTCAGTCGAAAAAGATAGATTTGTGATAATAAAGAAATCGAATCCATGAAAACTAAACCGTCAAGTTAGCCAAAGAGTTACAATCCAAGAACAAGGCTAGGCATTGCTAAAACAATGAAAACCCACTATATTAGGTAGAAATGCAAAACCATTCACTCATTCAATCAATCTTCAAATTCAGAGAAAAGGAAACAATAATGAGATCTGAGAGAGAGAGAGAGAGAGAGAGAGAGAGAGAGAGAAGATAAAAGAAGTACCGAATTGGACAAGGAAGTCGAAGAGGCGACGAACATTGAGCGAGATGTGAGAGATGAATTCGCGATTCTCCCAATCAGCTTGGACTGCTATCCCTACATTCACTGCGTTCGTTATCCCTCCCGCTCTAGCCATTTTTACACCCACAAAACTCCGAATCGAGAGAGACAGAGAGACAGAGAGAGAGTTTGAAGTCAGAGAAAGCTATTGAAAACCAAACGGAGTGTGTTTGTTAGTGCTGGTTGGAGGTTAGGTCGGTCGGTTGGTTGCTTGACCGGATTTGGGAATAAGCTATTTTTTATAAATAATTTTTTTTTTTTTTTTTTTTTTTTCACTCTTCCTTATTTCAATGTATATATTTAATGAAATTTTATTTTAATAATAATTATATCTTAAAATAAAATTACCATAATAGATATCAAAACACACCGTAATGTTATATTTAAATTTTCTCTATACATATTTTTTAAAAATAAAAAAATTTAAATGCACATCTTGATGAATGAAGTACATATTTTTATAAACAAAAAATCTGACTCCAGCCTTCATCAATGACGATGCTTCTTGGAACTTCTTATATTCAGCCATAGATGCTCACTCCTTGCATTTAGGGGTTGTTTGGAAGGTTCTAAATAAGTGTACTTTTTGATTTTTTAGACTAAAAAGTTGAGAAAAAAATATGACTGTTTGAGTTAACTTTTTGACTTTTTATGAAAAATATATATTAAAAAATTGTATAAATTAATATGTAGGAGAAAATAAGGGCAGTAGGCAATACAGACGTACCGTCTGGCATAGTGAATTGATGCTAAGAAATGGTTGCCTACTTTTCGGGCATTGCATTCGATGGTGTTGTTCGGCTTGTGGGGGCCATCACGGGTCCTATTTTGATAATTTAAACCGTTCAATGTATAGAACTCGTCGAGTACTATATGCATGTAAACAATCACGTTGATCGAATATCGATAGTTATCTGATCGGATTAGTTTTTTTTTTCAACCGTTAACTATAACACCATCCATTTTTTATACAAAACTGATTTGATCATATAGTTAACGATATTCAATCAACGTGTTTTTTTACAAACATATAGTACTTGACGAGTTCTACACATTCAACGATTCAGATTATCAAAACGGGACCCGTGATGGGCCTTCATGAGTCGAACAGCACTAGGGGTATTCGCGGTTCGGATTTGGACGGTTTGCGGATCGATTTGGACCCGTCCGCATCTATGTGATTTGGGGAAAAGACAACCCACAACCGACCGCAGTGCGGTTTGCGGTTTGTACGGATAAGGTTTGCAGTTTGTGCAGATACGGTTTGCGGATTGGATCTTTTTTCTTCAAAAATTTATTTTTGAGCCTTATTTTTTTCCCATTTTGTAAATATTTATTTTGGACCCTTTTCTCCCTATTTTTCTAAAATGCTCCAACATTAATAATTAATTAATTAAAACTTATAAAATTAAAAATACAACAAAATCAATTCGTAACACAAACAAAAACAAATCATTCAAAATCTTAAATTAAATCATAAACTAACACAAGCATATATTTCAAATTTCTAAATTATAACTCCATATTCATTAAGGAATTTAAAATTTCAAATCACACTTCATCCGGAACAAGTTTAGTTATATAACTGTGGGGATGTATTTTCTGAGTACCAACACGTGGCCAAGGTGACTCCGACGTGTCAGCCGAGGTACCACGTGTCCTGGTCATAACGCCGAGGTGATCTCGGCTAGGCCGAGGTTATCTGTGAGAATACTAGAATCCTGGATAAGCGGATAAGGGACAAGAGTCTTAGAATGGGAGAAGACTTCAGTTTGGGTAAAGATAAGACTCTTAGAGAGTTTATCCCAATCCTACTGGGAGTCCAAGATTAGCAGTAATCCTAAGTCCATTGAAGTTAGGCTTCTATTAGGACTAGGTTTGTGTTGATTATAAAAGAGAGGCATCTCATGGGTCTAAGGTATGCTTTTTATGCTCTGAACAGTGAGTTTAACAATTGATTATCTTTGAGAGATATACTAACTTGATCGTCGGAGTGCCCCCGGGTGGACGAACCACTGCCGGAATCTTCTCTTTCTGTTGCAGGTCAGCCAGGTGTCATCTATTCTACCAATACTCTCCAGCTGAATACTGAGTTGGCAGTGTAGTCAGAAAATCATTCACACAATTTTGTGCTGTCTGTGAGAAAGAAAGAGAATAGATGGCCAGCAACGGACATAAGGAAAAGATTGGGGACGACACTCTTGCTGGGAGTGGCAGACCTATCGACCTTGACGTCGAAGGAGACAACCGCAACCAAAAACTTGTGACCAGAATCACAGCAACAAAGACGTCGGCCAGGATGGCAACGTACCAAAGAAGCCAGATCGAAGTGGGTACTACAATGAGGATGACCTCCAAGTATGGAAGGATAGATGCCTGCGGAGGGACGAAGAGGTAAAAGAGATGACAAATAAATTGGCAGACCTGCAATCGGTCGTTAATTTCATGATGCAAAACAACGTTATGTAGCCACCATTCCCGCTGCAGGACACGCCGATTTCAGCGGCCAATGCCCAGAAGGAAGGGCAGAAAACAATCCTCATAGCCCCTCAGCACACCAGGAACGAAAGACATTCTCACCGACCTTTTAGGGAAGTCGGACGAGGAGAGTCAAGAAGGGAAGAATCACGGAGGACGCATTACACAAAGGAGGCAGACCCCAAAGAACATCGACATGTTCAGGGGCAGGCGCTGTGCTTCGACACAACTAATAGAGAAATGTCGAAGAGGACTCACCACGAAGCTGAAAGTAGTGCACCAAAAAGATTGAAATCAGGAGATAGCTAAGCTCCTGGGCGGACAAAGGAGGACTTAAGAGATTACCTCAAGAGGAAGCAACAAAAGCCCAATGCCGAGGTAAACTCCCCTAATAAGCCGAGAATACCGTTCTCAGTGGAGTTTGACAAATTTGAAGCACCGAAGAGATTCAGTATGCCGAGGTTCCAAATATACGATGGTAAGTCAGACCTCAACTTCTACGTTGGATTATACTTGAACTCAATGGCATTGTATAATGGGAACGAGCCGTTACTCTGCAAAGTGTTCCCCTCGTCCTTCGGGGAGATTGCATCAGATTGGTTTCACAAACTACCAAAGGAAAGTGTGAAGACCTAGGAAGGCCTGGCCGAGATGTTTGTGGCCAGGTTCGTGACAAACAAGCTACAGCCATTAAGGGTAGACGCATTGATAGCTCTGAAGATCAGTAAGGATGAGGGCCTTAGGGCCTACGCAAAAAGATACTATGAGGTGTTCAACCGAATACCCGAATGTAATCAAGAGGTGGCGGTCCTATTTTTCAAGAACGGCCTAAAAGACAACTGCCCGCTATGAAAGTCTTTGGCAAAGACACTGCCAAAAAGCATGGAAGAGCTCATGACCAGAATTGAAAAATACGCTAGAGCCGAGGAAGATACATCGGGGACTAAGGAGACAAAACAAAAGAAACGAAACGGCTCACCGAAGCGGGGCCGAGGAAACAATGAATCCAGTAAGCAAGAGACAGAACTGAGGGCTGCACAGGCAGTGACAATAAAATTCGGAATCAACCCTATTTCAGAACACCAGCGAGGGCACCAGGAAAATTTATGGGAAGAAACCTTGGCAGGCATTGTGCTTACCACAATGAAGATGGGCATATGACTCAGGGCTGCAGAGCCCTGAAAACACACTTGGAAGACCTGGTGAGGCAAGGCCATCTGAGAGACCTTGTCGATGAGACCAGAACAAGGGAAGAACAGGCAAGACTGCCTCAGGCACTAGCAGCTCCGCCTCCCCCAGCATAGCAACCTTAGGTAGGAGGACCTCGGGTAATTAATGTAATCCACTCGAAGGTCAATGAGAACGAAATTAAGGGGGAGACCCAGAAGGTGAAGCACTTGCAGCATGTCTACCAAGTCGGGGAGAAGAGACATCGAGCAGAGGAGTGCCAAAGACCAGTAGTGTCCTTTACTGAAGCCGACCTTGAGATGGTGCAGCATCCACATAACGATGCCTTGGTGGTATCCCTCCAGGTTAGGGAATGCCAAGTAAAGCGCATCCTGATTGACCAAGGCAGCTCTTGTGACATCATGTACGTTCGATGTTACAAGGAGCTCGGCCTTCACCCAGACGATATAGAGCAATCCAGTAGCCCAATGGTCGGGTTCAATGGAACGCCGACATAGCCACTGGGAACAACCAACTTGGAGGTGCAGGCAGGCACCAGGAAGATAACAACAGAGTTCACCGTAATCGACACACTCTCCCCTTACAACATCATCTTGGGAAGGCCATGGTTGCATGCAATGGGGGCTGTTCTCTCAACACTGCACCAACTATTACGGTTCCCAACAGAGCATGAGATTGAGGAGGTTAGAGGAGATCAACTGCAGGCAAAGAATTGCTCCATGGCAGCAATAAAATCCACCTGCAGCATTTGAGAACCAGAAAAGTCAGAGATCAAAGACGAGGACATGGAGGTCCTAAAGGATGTCGGCAAAGAGCCAGCCGAGAAGAGTAAAGAAGCACTGAAGAAAATCCTAATCCAGGAAGGGGATGAAGAACGCTTCTTTCTTCTCGGCTTGGGCTTAGTCGAAGAAGAGGAAAAAGAGCTAGAAGCTTTCCTAAGAGCAAATATTGAGGTGTTTGCTTGGACACCTTATGAAATGCCTGGCATTGACCCCGAGGTCACTTGCCATAAACTGAACGTTGACAGGTCGGCAAAACCTGTAATCTAACGAGCAAGAAGACCGACATTGTTGCACATCGAAGTAGTGGAGGAAGAAGTAAACAGACTTCTGGAGGCTAGGGCCATCCGAGAAGTAAATTACCCGACATGGCTATCGAACACAATAGTGGTGAAAAAGAAGAATGGTAAATGGAGGGTCTGTGTGGACTTTACCAGCCTAAACAAGGCATGTCCCAAAGACAGCTTCCCTCTACCCAAAATTGACCAACTAGTGGATGCCACTTCAGGGCATGGAAGGATGAGCTTTCTGGATGCCTACAGAGGGTATTACCAGATAGCCGTGTACCCCGTGGATGAAGAGAAGACTGCGTTTATTATCCCAAAAGGGCTGTATTGCTACAAGGTGATGCCTTTTAGGTTGAAAAACACAAGAGCAACTTACCAAAGGTTGGTAACCAAGATGTTCAGACACCTGATTGGCCGAACGGTGGAAGTTTATATCGACGACATGGTCGTGAAGACCAAGGAACCAGAAGGTCATTTGGCTGACCTCAAAGCAGTCTTTGAAATCCTTAAAGAATATCGGCTCCGACTCAATGCATCAAAGTGCGCATTTGGAGTTGGATCTGGTAAGTTCTTGGGATACCTGGTGACCAGAAGGGGCATTGAGGCCAGCCCAGATCAGATCAAGGCCATCCTGGAGTTGAAGAGCTCGACATCAACAAAACAGGTACAAATGCTAACTGGAAGGGCCGAGCCCTAAATAGGTTCATCAGCAAAAGCTCAGACAAATGCAGACCTTTCTTCAACTTAGTAAAGAAAGCCACAGACTTCCTGTGGACCGAAGAATGCGAAGCCGCCTTGGCCGACCTAAAGAAGTATCTAACCACAGCCCCAGTTCTTTCAAATCCAGAACCTAGAGACGAGCTGTTTTTATATTTAGCAGTTTCAGAACATGCAATAAGCGCAGTGATAGTCCGAGAAGAAAAAAGGGAACAAAGAGCTGTTTACTATGTAAGCAAAACCCTAGCCGATGCAGAAACGAGGTATCTACCCTTAGAGAAATTGGCACTGGCTTTAGTAATGGCTTCAAAGAAGCTGAACCATTACTTCCAGGCCCATAAAATTGTGGTGCTAACTGAACACCCCTTAAAGTCCTTACTACAATAAGGAGACTTGACAGGAAGAATAGCCAGATGGGCAGTCGCCCTGGGCCAGTATGACCTGGAGTAAAGACTCAGAATAGCAATCAAAGGCCAGGTTTTGGCAAACTTCGTGGCCGAATTCACCCCAGAATCCATCAAACATCGGGCTCCGTTGAGCCAGGGTGAACGATGTCCAAACAAACAAGGAGGAACCCAGCTGAGGGCAACGGAACAAAGAAATGAAGAAAAACTCAGGCCCTGTAGCATTTACATCGGCGACTCCTTTCGACTGTTCGTTGATGGGAGTTCAAACCGACAGGAAGCGGGGGCAAGAGTAGTATTGATATCTCCAGATGGGCAAGTACTAGAACAATCGATTCATTTGAGGTTCAAGGTCTCAAACAATGAAGCAGAGTACGAAGCACTCATTGCAGGACTAAAACTGGCAGCAGCAGTACAAGCAGATGAGGTAATAGTCTTTTGTGACTCACAACTTATAGTCAACCAGACAACAGGTGAGTTTGCAGCCCGAGATGAAATAATGTCGGCCTACGCAAATGAGGTCATCAGGTTGGCAGCCTTGTTTCAGAACTGCTGACTACTTCAGGTCAACTGAGATGATAACAGTCACGCCGATGCATTGGCCAACCTAGCTAGTGCAGTACAACCTGGAAAAGCAAGGACAATAATGATTGACTATTTGTCGGGCCCGAGTATTGAACCACTGACCACACAGTGTGAAACAATATGTATGGACATGGGACCAAGCTGGATGGATGTAATTGTTGCATTCCTGAAAGAAGGAAAGCTGCCAGATGACCACAAGGAGGCACACAAGATCAGATTGAAGTCGGTAAGATTCAGTCTAACAGCAGAAGGACATCTCTTCAGAAGATCCTTCACCGGACCCCTTTTGAGGTGCGTACATCCTTCACAAGTTGAAGATTTTCTATATGAAATACATGAAGAAATTTGCGGAAGCCATGCTGGGGGCAGATCACTAGCTCATAGGGCCATTACCTAGGGGTATTGGTGGCCCTACATGCAGAAAGATGTAGAGGCCTATGTCAAGAAGTGTGAAAAATGTCAAAGGTTTGCACCTCTAATACACCAACCAGCAGCAGACCTGAACCCAGTATCTAGTCCTTAACCGTTTGCCCAATGGGGCATGCATCTCGTTGGGAAACTGCCCCAAGCAACTGGACAAAGAAAATACCTGTTGGTGGCAACAGACTATTTCACCAAGTGGATAGAAGCTGAACCCTTTGCCAAAATCCGAGATATTAATGTGAAGAACTTCATATGGAAGAACATCATCACCCCGTTTGGGATTCCAAGAGCAATAGTTGCAAACAATGGAATACAATTTGACACCAAGCTAATTAAGAACTTCTGCGCAAAGTGCAAAATCAAGAACTATTTTTCAACCCCAAGCTTTCCCCAAAGTAATGGGCAAGCAGAAGCATCCAACAAAGTTATCTTGGATGGGACAAAGAAGAGGCTGCAGGCAGCAAAGGGAAAGTGGGTGGATGAACTACCAAGTGTGCTCTGGGCATATCGGACTACGTCGAGAAGATCAACGGGGGAATCCCCCTTTACCATGGCTTATGGCACAGAAGCTGTCATTCCGCTGGAGGTCAGCATCCCTAGGATCAGAACCCAGGGAGTAGAGAACAGGACTAATGATGTACTCTTAGCCCGAGATCTAGACCTACTAGAGGAAAGAAGGGAGAGAGCTGCAATTCAGCTGGCGGCATACCAGCAGCAGCTTGTCAGAACTTATAATAAAAAGGTCAACCCAAGGGAGTTTCAAATCGGTGACCTCGTCCTGAGGAAAGTCGTCGGCAACAAGAAGGATCCCAGAGAGGGGAAGCTTGGCCCAAATTGGGAAGGACCCTACAGAATCATCTCGGTACTAGGCAATGTGGCATATCGGCTTGAAGATAATGAAGGCAAAGAGTTGCCAAGACCTTGGAACACTTGCAGTTTGAAATTTTTCTATCATTAGAATTTTTTGTCATTTTGCCGAAGTAAGTAAATAAAGTTTTAGCTTGTTTATATATGTTTATACACTTGTGACTCATAAAAATACATAACGTTATTTCTGGAATACATGTATCATGAGAACCCAAGTGGAACTTAGGTTCACATCAGGGGGCAGAGAGAAGAAAAATGGGTTTAACACTTGTTGAAACTTGAAAAAAGTTTACAAGTTGAAGTTAAACCGAGATTATGTTTAACACTTGTTGAAACTTGAGAAAAGTTTACAAGCTGAAGTTAAACCGAGATGATATTTAACACTTGTTGAAACTTGAGAAAAGTTTACAAGTTGAAGTTAAACCGAGATGATGTTTAACACTTGTTGAAACTTGAGAAAAGTTTACAAGTTAAAGTTAAACCAAGATTATGTTTAACACTTGTTGAAACTTGAGAAAAATTTACAAGTTGAAGTTAAACCGAGATGATGTTTAACACTTGTTGAAACTTGAGAAAAGTTTACAAGTTAAAATTAGACTAAGGTTAAACACTTGTTGAAATTTTATGAACAAATTTACAAGCTGAAACCAAGGTTATGCTAAGAAAGGTACTTGGGTGCTTGCCGAGGTAAATCATCAGTTTGTATAACCGAGGTGTGTCACCCCGAGAAGGTTGCATAAGGATTGAAGTGTATATTAAAGACATGCAAAATATTCTAAGTATAGAATCATGCAAACGCAGTAAAGAGAAGACAAAGATACAAGCATTCAGAGAAGGAAAGTTGTATTAACATTCAAAAGAAGGTACGTCAGCCAAAACTTACTAATTGTTCCAAAAAAGAGAAGAACAAAAATACAAAATACAAAGGAAAAACATATCGAAGTAAAGACTCTTCGGCAACAACAGATGGTTGGGTCTGAAGTTCGGACGACTGCTGGGAAGACACCTCGGCAGCCTTTTCCGCCGCAAGTTCGGCATCAATTTCTTGAAGGGTTTCATCAAGGCTCTTGTCGGCAAGGGTCACGTCGGCTGATGCCTTCTCAGCTGTAGCATCTTTGGGAACTTCCTTACCCTCCTCATCTTGAGTCAAGTCCAGGACTTGCTCATTTAGAGAAGGGGACTTGGTCCCAGCAGCCTCCTTTGATTTCCTCAACAAGGTCTCCTCTTCAGACTCAGATTCGTCGTCGAATTGACTTGGAGTTGGAGGGAATGGAAGAGGAATGACGTCAGCGTTCCTGAAGGGCGAGTCCTCGAGGACATCAAGCTTTTTTAGAAGAGACATCCAACCAAGGGTGAAACCCTTGTTGCATGCCTGCTTCACTTGCTTTTCATAGTCCGTCGTGACATCGGCCACCCCCTCAGCATATGCTTTCTCATCGGCGGCCTTGACTTCGGCCTCTTTTGTTGCCAAAGCATCCTGAAGTTCTTTTTGGGCCTGGGATATCTTTTCCTCGGCCTCTCTTTTTTGGGCCTCAAGAACCTTCCTAATGGCCTCAGCGGATTTCGCCTTTTCTTCGGCGTCATGTTGAGCCTTGATAGCATCCTCGGCTTAATCCTCTAAGATCTTCATCTTTGATTGCAAGTTTTTATTAGTTTTCTGAAGACTGGAGACCTCCCTCTTCTTCTCTGCCAACTTCTCCCGGTTCTCGAAAGATTGTACTGAGAAAGAATTAGCATATTGGATGGCCTGAGAAAAAATAAATCAGAGCATAAATTATTACAAAATCTTCTAAAGTATAAAAAGAAAGAAAGAAAGAAAGGAAAACGACCAAATAAAGGCACTTACTTGAACAGAGCGCTGAAGCATCAGAGCATAGTTCTCATATTTACTCAACTCGGCGTTTCGGTCGAGATCGCCGGGAAGAAGCAGAGCGGTGCTAAGGGCAACGCTGACATTAATGTCATCAGTGCTATCGTTGGCCATAACTGGCTTATCTTCCAGAGTGATTTGGGAGGCCCAGGGGGAATTATGCTTTCGAGACCCCAAGGTGGTTACAGCAGATGACCTCGGCCTCTTTGATCGGATGGACTCGGATGGTTGGGCCTCGGCAGGCCTCGTCTCGGCAGCAGATGTGGTCTTCTCACTCTTAGCCAATTTCAAAATCAGCAAAGTATTTTCAGTATCAACCTGAGTCACCTTTGCTTTTGGCTGAGCCTTCTTTATTCTTTTTGGCTTCGAAGGGGACTGGGATTGCGCTGGTGGAGCGTCAATGGTTGATGGGATGCTGGCCAAGAGATCTTTGGCAACTATTTTTTGGCGGCCCATCTCAGCAGAAAAAACAGTTCGTCGCCGACGTTGGTGCTAGGATATTGGGATCAGATAAGGAGCCGAGGTTGACGACTGCTCGGCTGGATCAGAAGTTGATCCTTGATCTTGCCGAGATGTGGAGGCAGCTTGAGGAGTTATGGCGGAAGAAGGAGACAGACTCTTCTTCTTCTTCTTCTTGGGGACGTCGGAAAGAGCTAACTTGTATGTAGGAATGAAATTAAGTAGAAGAGGGGCCTTCCGTTTGTGGACTGGCAGATCCAAGAGTTTTCTCAAGTGTTTGCTGGGAAAGAAAGGCTAACGGAAGCCCTTTGGTGGCTGAGGGAAAGCTACAAGAAAAACAGACGTTAAAAACAAATAAAGTATTGAAGACTTTAAAAACAAGTTAGTATGAACACAAGGCTCTTACCATTGCCCTCTACAAAAACTGATCGAGGAAGAGGGTAGAAATGGAGGTCCTCGTCTGGAGCGAACTCCCAGTTCCCTGAGGTAATGAAATAGTCATCCCCAGCTCCCTTGTTGGAGTCAGGGAGGTCAGCGACAATTTTGTACTCCGTGGACCTTGGCTTAAGGTAGTAAAATGTAGCCCGTATGTTTTTTGAGGCCACACATGGTGTAGCAGTATTGGATATCAACTAAGGTAATCCTAGCGTTTTCTTGTTTGGCTAAGGCTATGATACCATTAATAACTCGATAAGAATTGATGGCGAGTTGCATCGGGTTCAACTTATAGTAGTGAAGTATCTCACGAAAAAGGGTGTTGAGTGGGAGCCGAAGTCCGCACTCAATGAGGCTACCACAAGTAAGGGCATAGAATCAATTGTAGGCATGATGGAGTCATCTTCCCCAGCCAACCTCAGATGGACGTCGGCCGGGATGTCAAACTCACGCCTAAAGTGATCTAACTTGGTCGGGGTGTCTACCCTATGCTTCCACATACCCATAACATCGGCTTCACTTAGCGGAGTTGGATTTCAAAATGAATGAGTTTTTTGAGGGTTTTAGGGACCTCGACTAAAGCCTAAGAATACACAGAATCTGTGGGGAATCGTTTCAGTTTTTTCTAAAATAGGTTCTACAAACAAGTCCCAAACCTAAAACTATGGAGATGAAGATTGAAGGCACGAATCTGGAAAACAGAAACAGGTAATGCGATTCAGAGTTAAGAACAATGAAGGAACATCAAGAAACACAAGACAGGTGTAACAGGTCAAGAACAGTAGCAAAAGTGCAGAAAAATTGTGAGCAGTACGTATATTCAAGACATGAGCAAGAGCAAAGTCGTGAAATAATCACATTCAGATATATGATTCGCAAATCGAATGTTTGAACAAAGCAGTGATGGCAACGAGTAATGAAAAGCATCAAAAACTGAAAATAGGAGAAACAGTAAACTCACCGAAGAAAAGAAGCCGATGTTGAGTTCGCCGAAATCAGATGAACAGTATTTGCAGAAAAGATTAGCAAGAACCTCGCCGGAGGAGGTGAACAGAGCAAGTTGCAGAGCTTTAGAAGCTTGAACAATGGAGGATTTGGAAGAAAAAGCTAGAGAGAGAGAAAGCCTCAGAAACGACGGAGAAAAGTGAAAAAATAAGGAAAGGAGGAAAAAGTTTTGTTAAAACTTGAAACGGCGGCAAAACAGAATTAATGAACCTAGAACAACGGATCTATCAGACGGCGCACGCAAGCAGAATTCGACTTATAAGCGCATAACAAGTACGATCCAGTAAGGGGAAGGCACGTGGCTTAAACGGCTGAGTTATTATGTGTAACAGCTCATACGCGTGAAGAAGCTCTTGGAATTCTTGATCTTTAAGAAGACATGTCGGCCTATAATGATGATCTCGGCTGAAGCCGCTGTACTGGCAGGAAGTGCCGATATAGGTTCCATCACCTAAGAATGCCGAGGTAATAGAACCTAGGGGGCAGTTGTGGGGATACATTTTCTGAGTACCAACACGTGGCCAAGGTGACTCCGACGTGCCAGCCGAGGTGCTACGTGTCCTGGTCATAACGCCGAGGTGATCTCGGCTAGGCCGAGGTTATCTGTGAGAATACCGGAATCTAGGATAAGCGGATAAGGGACAAGAGTCTTAGAATGAGAGAAGATTTCAGTTTGGGTAAAGATAAGACTCTTAGAGAGTTTATCCCAATCCTACTGGGAGTCCAAGATTAGTAGTAATCCTAAGTCTATTGAACTTAGGCTTCTATTGGGACTATGTTTGTGTTGATTATAAAAGAGAAGCACCTCATGGGTCTAAGGTATGCTTTTTATGCTTTGAACAGTGAGTTTAACAATTGATTATCTTTGAGAGATATACTAACTTGATCGTCGGAGTGCTCCGGGTGGACGAATCACCGCCGGAATCTTCTCTTTCTGTTGCAGGTCAGCCAGGTGTCATCTATTCTGCCAGTACTCTCCAGCTGAATACTGAGTTAGCAGTGTGGTCGGAAAATCACTCACACAGTAACAATAATAATATGATCAGTATTTATTCAGTTTCAGTTGATATAATACTATTAGCAAATGTAATGCTAGAGTAAGTTTAAAAAATAAATGGTGTTTTATTTTGGACAAAAATATCTAAGTGGGATATAGAAATGAAATCAATAGTTAAGATAAAAATAAATAAATAAAGTGTGGACGGTTTCTTGCGGGTGCGGGTTAAACTCGCAATCCGCCCGCAACCTGCAAAAATGTCATATTTCAAACCGCATCCGCCCGCATTGTATTTGCGAAACTGCCCATTTGTATGCGGATTGAGTGGGTTGGACAGTTTTTGTAGATCGGATAAACCGTTGCCCACCCCTAAACAGCACTGTGTTATTTGTGCACCCTACCTGTGCAATTTTTTCACAAAACTCAGCAACAGCCTGTGCAACATCAGACTGTGAGTTGTAATAATTGTGTATTAAAAAAAAAAAAAATTATAAATAATAATAACTTTTTAACTTTTTTAATAATTTTTTAACTTTTTAAATTTTTTTAGGTATCTCAAACTAAGCCTTAATTATATAATAAACGTTGTGTTTGATCCACCTTAGTGACTGGGGGAAGCTTACTGGCTAAACTAATTTTTCTGACTCTCTCTCATTGATTGTATATAATAATCGCATATAATTTTCAAAAACAAACATGTCATAAGCCTAAAGTCTCATCATGAGTCTACTATTCAAACTCAATTTTCTTCTCTCTCAATCATAAATTATGCTCTTCTGTGGTTGGGCTATGTCGATCATGATGAATGATGATTGTGGACATCACAAGAAACCATGCTGTGATGAATTCTCTCTCTCTGATATGTCCATCAATATAGAGAGAGATCAATAAATCAATATCTATGTAATTGTAGATTTGAATTTTTTTTCTTTATTTTCATTCATTCAGTGTTTGTCTCACGGATTTTCGATGGCTATGTGAGTGTGTATTTGGGTGAAAAGTGTGTATAAAATTTGAGTTAATGATTATAGTTGGAACATGTGGCATGTGGAATAAGACAAATTATATCTAATCAAATTTATAAATGTTTGTACTGAGAAATAATATGTACTAAGGTAAATAAATATGTGAAAATAGAATTTTTCTATTTTTTTAGCTATTTTAACATGTTATTTTAGTTTTTATATTTAGGAAGATGGTTTTGCTTCTTTTATTTTTTTTAAAAAATTGTGTATTGAAAAATGTGGTTGAAATGATGTTGGGATGGTAAATCACTAAATTGCCCCTACAACAATAATCAGTGTGTTTGGTTTGAGTTTTCTGAATTAAATTTTTTGAAAACTAATTTTTTTGATTTTCGTGTTTTTTTGTTTTTAGTGAATATTTTTTAAATTTTAAACATTTTTTTACTTTTTTAGATGCACCTTACTTAGATGTATCTAAAAAGTAAAAAAAATGTGAAAAAATATTTTAAAATATTAATAAATACAAAAAATGTACTGAATTCTTGTATTTTTTTTGTATTTTTGGTATTTAGTGAATTTTTAAAAGATTTTTTTTATAATTTTTTTACTTTTTAGGTATATTTATGTTAGGTGTGCCTAAAAAGTAAAAAAATTGCTTAAAATATTAAAAAAAAATTAGTAAAAACAAAAAAATACGGAAAATAAGAAAGTAGAATTTTTTGAAAAGTGTTTTTTGAAAAATGGAAACAAGTTATTCTCAAGCATAGTAGGGGTGTTGTGGCAATACTCTTTTCATGGAAATGCAAGCAACCGCGAGTGAATCATAGGTCTCGTTTGGCATTTGGTTTAGTTGATTTTTTTTGCTAAAATAGTCATAAGTCAATAAAATAAAATGTCATATCCAAACCATAATCATTTTATTTTTTCTCTTACAAAAGTCAAAAAAACCAAAAATCCAACTCAAATAAGGATTTTTAACCTTAGGCTAAAATAGTAACAAACCAAGCCGCAGGGGCAAAAGCGTCTTTTGATAACTTATCCTCGTCATACAAAGCCACGCAATGGATTTTTGTTTGTATGTACTTATTAACTATTTTCACCTCAATCTTTGCTTCCCAAACATCTGTAACACTCCAAAATATATTTACTTATGTTGTCACTTTAAGTGATCTTCTGTTTGTCATGAATCCACTAATTCTCTAATTTTTGGTGTGGAGCAAAGTATTGTGCGGAATTAAGTGTTACATTATTGTGGGAGCCACCTTTAGAATTCATACGAGTCACCTCTTCAGTCTATAGATCTGTTCTATTTTGTACCGTGATTATGATTATTTACTTATATAATTTCTGCTTGATGCTTCTATTATTTAAAATGATTTATATATTTTTGTTACCAAACAAATCTCTATTTAGCCCAACTAATTATCCATGGTGATTTTATATCTTCATACTCTCATTATAATAACTCTGTTATGTGTTTATAATTGTTAATCACTTTCAAGTGATGAAGCTTAAGGAATGATTTGTTCTCTTATCCGCATGTTGGTATAGCGGGACCAGGGCTTGGATAGACATAGGCACTTTGTAACCATAATTTTAACTCTGACAATGTAAATAAATAAAACCTCTACTGTATATTTTCAATTATATAAATATTTAAATATCTTTTTATTTTATTCTACTGTTTTTTTAATCTGATACATTTTAATATTAATTTATGTTTTATCTGATCACAACGCCGAACATCTGAGTAAGGGATTGGATCCTGACAGTATGTTTGACAATTGTCTGGGACTAGTCTTTGAAGCCAAGCTCTTATTATTGTCATTTTTACATTACCAACTAATGTTATTTGTTATTCACCCAAAAAAAATTAATCAGCTTGTTTAATTTAAATTTGTAGAATTTATTTTTTTTATTTTTCATATTTTTTTATATTCTAAGATTTTTTTAAAATTTTTTAAATACACGTAACATAAATACATTTAAAAAGTATAATATATGTGAAAAAAAAAAATTTTAAAAATTTATTAAATACAAAAAATATAAATAAAAAAAATACAAGAATTCAGTGTATTTTTTATATTCTTGTGTATTTATTGATTTTTTAAAATATTTTTTTTACAAATATTTTACTTTTTGGATACATCTAAGTAAAATGCATATAAAAAAGTAAAAAAAAAATTGCTTAAAATTTTTAAATATTCACTAGAAATAACAAAATACGAAAAATAAAAAACTTAATTTCTAGAAAATTGAATCTAAAAAATTAAAACCAAACACACTGAATGTTATTTGTAATAGTTTTTATTAAAAAAAAAAAATCAGTCAGACACCTATATTATTATTGTTATTATTATTTTAGAACCAGACACCTATATTATTGAATATGAATTGGATCATGTTTTAAAATTTGAAATTTTCTTTATTCATATTAATTAATTAAAAAATAAAGTTTATTTTTTCTATCAAGGGCACATTACATCATAAACATTATACAATATTTTTTCCTCTATATTAAAATATAGTTAAGTCTGTACTTTTGAAATAATTATATTAACTAAACTATTATTGATGCTAAAGCGACTAAAATTAATATAAATAATGAATAAACACTAAAATAAACAAAAATAAATATACATTTTAATTAAAAATAATTGACAACATTATTTTTTTTTTATTCATATTACTAATCAATTATTAATAAAAAATGACTTCTTTTTTTATGAATTAAAACCTGAAGAGAATTAAAATGTGGACTAATCGTATTCTAAATTTCAAGCGAGAGAAATATAATTTATTTATTTTTTATTATAGTTATATCAAAATGTAAAGTTAACCATAGTTACACTTATACATAATTGTTTACTTTTATTATAACTAGTTGGCCCCCCACTCATGCTACAGTTTCAATATAAATATTTCTACAAATATTTTCAAATTTTAGATGTTCAAATCGATGTGGAGTAATTTTATGATTAATATTATAAAGTCAGAAAATATTACAATGTGCATTTAAAAAAATATGTGTGATATGTCTTTCATATTTTTTTTAGACCAATTTATAACTGTTAATATTTCGCCATCTGATGGCTTAAGCAATAAAGCGAAAATTGAGTTCTATACGTTGTGGAAACATATTTGAGATTAGTGTGTTTTTGGATTTGGATTTGTAATTTAAAATTTGATGTTCTGACTTTCATGACTTCTGAAATAAGATATTTTCTCAATTATTTGAAAACCATAAACTTAAGGTATTGAACAGGCGTGAGAAAGTTAAACCAACTTTGCAAGATGGTAAGTATTGCTACCTAATGGGTTTGGATTAACTGCTCAAATGCAGCTGAATACTCCAATTGTTGTGGAGTATATTTATATGATGAACTAAAGTAGTTGACTATGGTAAAAAATTTATTGTACAAAGTTGACAATAAAAGGGAAAACGAAAAAAAGCTACAAATGTAGAAACAGAAATATCACAAGTGTAGAAACCCAAAAAAAGCTAGTGTAGAAAACCAAATATCACAGTGACAAAGCTGTAGCGGGACCATCCAGAACTTGTGAAATGGTACCAACCATTTTAGCAAACAGATTGCATGCATAACACCAGACACAACTATTTAGCTAATTTTTCAATGCTTCCCCGACATTCTTGTCGAACCTCGGGAAAAGAGCATAAAAAAAACACTGTACCAACAAATTAAGAGGGACATCAAGCAAGCCTAACATAGGCAGATCCTATTCTATCCAAATTTACTGAACCTTTAACTAAAGAAGGAAGACTATAATTTTTTTTGAAAATGTAGTCTTGATGATCACAACCCAATTAGCAAAAGCATAAACTATCATTGGCCTCCTCAAAACCAAGAGACATTGAACAATGAATACCAAACAACAATTGCTGCATGACAAGCACATCATCAATGAAGAACTAAGGGGAGCCAAATGTATCATTCAGGAAATCCACCAAAAATTTCGAGTCACCCAATCTGCAACCAGCAAATATCCTATTCAAACGTAGACGATACAAAATAGCCATGCCTTCATTTCTGCTACAGTATTGGAACACTGCACAAGCAACAACAGACAAGCCAAAAATAATTTGCCATGACTCTCTTGGAGAATACCCCCACCACTATCCAAACCAGATTACATTGACTACATCTAGCAAATGATAAAAACAATCAAGTAAAAACTTACCTACCCAATTCCCAAGAGATAAAGCAATTGGGAAAAACTTAGTTGCCAACAATTATGCAATAGAATCATAAGCCTACTAAATATAAACTTGAAAATTGAAATCCACTGAAACGGTGCAATTACATAAGTTCAGTAACAAGGTAGATTGAACAGGGGTACTTTGAACAGGGGCCTAGCTTATGGACATAAATTTTTATAAACTATAGAAATTTATAAATAAAGAAACATGGTGTCATATTAAAGATAGTTGCGACAATAAATTTTTATCACAATGAGATCCATGCTATTCAACAATACGAAATGGAATATTTGGAGCCTACAAGTAATCCGGTTTTTTCCCTTGATACTTAACCACACACACTAATAAATTTGGAATGGCTAAGTGGAATTCATACATATGCACAATATAAAAGCAAAAAAGAGACCTGGAATGCAAGAATAAATAGCTATTATATGTGGTATCCAAAAGCTAGCAAGCATATTCTTATACTATATACCATAGTTATTTATATGTTGTCCAAAAAGTTGAAGTTATTACATACAAAAGTTGTTTATATGATATCGAAAAAGCGAAAGTTAACTATTATATATAACTTTTAGTGAAGTATATGTATATATATAGAGAGAGATATGTTAATATATATACATCTACTATTATATATAACTTTAGATGAAAATTCATTTCAGAATAACTTCAATTTGCCAAAGAATTATGATACATAGTTATTGGCTGGTCATATAAAATAGAGAGAAGGAAATCAATGGGGGAATCCACTTTGGTTGCTTTGTTTTTGGATTGGTTGCCTTCTTTATGATTCCAAACTTGTGCTCTTTGAGTTGTCTTTTTGGAAATCATTCCAATTTAAATACCAGAAGGAAAACTCTTTTAGAATTTTTTGTTTTTTTTTTTTTGTTTTTGTTTTTTTGGTTGCTGAAAATGATACATATACACTAATTAACTCAAGCTTTTAGAATGTTTGAATGGGTGATTAGCAAGGTAGATCAAATTAATCTTGTTGTTCTTGAATGATATAAGCATGACAATGGCTCCTACTGATTTGTAGTCAGCTTATAGTTCAGAGTTTTCTTTAATGATCTTCGAACTTGTGTAATTGCACTACTTCAGGTTTATATTTAGTAGGCTCATGGTTCATCATTTGCAGCTAGGTTTCTTTTAAGCTTGAGGCACTACACTTCTACCCACAATGGGAGAAGGAACAAAACAAAAAAAACAAATTCACACCAAAGACAACAACCTAAACCCAAACCCAAATTCGAAACATATAGATATGAAACTCCACAACAAAACCAGAACCACTGTGAAGAAAAGTCATTTGAGAGTAACTCCAATTTGCCAAAGAAATATGATACATAGTTATTGGTTGGTCATATAAAATAGAGAGAAGGAGATGAAGCTTTTGACCATTTTTATTAGGTTTTTTGGGTTGCTCTTATTTTTATTTTTTTATGTTTCTATGTTGGTAGTTTTAAGTTGAATTGATTTGACATAAACAAGGGAATCAAACTTGATTGCTTTCTGTTTGAGTTGGTTGCCTTCTTTATGATTCCAAACTTGTGCTCTTTGGATTGTCCATTTGGGCATCATTTGAATTAAAATACCAGACGGAGCACTCCTGTACAGGTTAGTTTTTTTCTTTTGATTATAAATTACATATTTGTATGAATTCTAACTAACAGTGAATAATTTGAGGATTTAGATATTGACCCCCGATTCGTATAGATGGCAACTACTGAATGACAATGACAGAACAACAATTGCATACCTATCTATACATCAGCTAATTAACCTACGGACCTATATTTGCTATATTAGTTTAATATATTTTAGTATGTAATCCAAAGTAACACCATTATAGCTAAATCTTTTCCACATAAATATTTCTACAAATTGTGTTTGGTTTATGAATTTGAGAAGTGAACTGTAGTTATATTTTGTCTCTAATAATTTTTGGATTTTCATTTTCTTTATTTATTTGTTTTATATTTTCAAGTAATATATCATACATTTCTCTTGCTTGGATTTGGATTTTCAACTTAGAAAATTGGATGGGGCATATTTTTGATTCAGAAAATTCAGCCTGGTGAACTCCTTATTTATTAAGACATATTAACAAACACATGGTGTGCATTTGTTGAACATGTGGGTATGGAAAAAACAGTGTGGTTAAATATTGTGCAACATACTTGTAAATAGTAGCCATGAAATTACAAATGTACGTACCAGGATTTGTAACTGCAGAACCAGAGCCTTGGATGCCCAATTTTCACAGCGTTACGGCAGGAAAAACACCGACGGTGATGGAAAGAAGAGGACAACAGCAACTCCATTAACAAGATATATATATATCTTATGAGAAACCCATGTTCGAAGGGGAAAATTTTGTTTTCTTCTTCATTGTCGGCGTCACTGATCTGAATTCCACCTGGGTAAACCAAAATCTGCAACAAAATGTAGCATGGAAGAGCTTTGGGAAATAGGCAAACTGAAGACCACCGTTTTGGGGAAGTTCTACGAGGAATGGTATTGGAAATAAAGGCCACGTAGCCAGGCCAAATGATGGAATTTGTTTGTTTCTGCTGTCGTGTGTGGCTAATTTGAAGACCACGTAGCCAAGCCAAATCTATTTCGTAAACAAAGAAACAATAGATTTACACCAGAGGCACCAGCGTTACATCATGTGACACCACTCTTACCTTCTTTTTATATATGTTATATATATATATATATATAAAGACAGCATCTTATACTCATAGCCCTTTGGCAGTTCTCACACCATCTTACTAAGTGGTGTTTTGAAAAATCAGTAAGAAGTTGGTTTTTTTTTTGACTTTTTTAGTCTATTTTGTCTTTTTATGAGTAAAAAATATAAAAAGTGATGTGACCTAAAATAAGTAAAGAGTGATTCTACTTACACCACTATTTTACCTCTTTACACCTTCCATCTCATTATACCACTAAAAAAAATGTAATTCTCATTACACCCCTAATATATTACCAAAACTAACCCTAAATTAACTATTCCATCTCTTTAAACTACTAATTTTTGGAGGGAAAAGAGAGAAGCAGTAGAGAAAAGGAGAAAACAAGGAAGACGAGGGGTTCGGCGGAGCCCATAGTGAAGTGTCTGTTCAGTTACACAGTACTAGACAATTTACATTCTTCAGGTGTTATGTTGCCAAGAAAAATAGGTTTGCCCAACGTTTTGCTACTATACATTTACAGAGCCACTTTCTTCCAAACAATAATTTGGACTTGTTCGGTAATACAATGCTAATGAATTTGAATTCATCCAGTGCCATGTTACTAGACAAACTTTTTTTTCCTAGCAATATGTTGTCGTCCGATTGGATGATAACAAGAAATTAATTCCGGTTAGTTGTGAAGTGTTTGTTCGATGATACATTGTTATACAAATTGAATTACTCTAGTGTCATGTTGCCAAACTATAATAGATTTGTCTAGGCACTTGTCACTGTACATTGAAAGATTTACTTTTTCCTTCAAACATCCATAAATCAAACACGTATCCATAAAATCATAAATAAAAAGTATTCATAAAATTATTCATTAAAAAATTAGTGTACGAATATCTATAAAAGCATCCATAAAATCTGTCATTGTTTGCATCTTTTAATTAAACATGTTATCATAATTCGTCTATATCGATAGCTTTAGTAGTTACTACATCAAGGCTAACAAGAGTACGGAATTGATGAATACGGAAAGTATATGTTGTCTCACATCCACTAGCACAGGGGTGATGAAAACGAATCCAATTATTTGTTATTGGAGGTACCGGATGACCAGGTTGCAAATAAACCTATAACAAAGAAATCAATAAGTAGAATTACAAAATAAGACATGGTAATGATCAAAGTAGGCTCAATAGTTACCTACACAAAATGGTTTCTATTTACAAATCCTATGAAGATATCTCTTCAATCAGGTGTTGCAATCGGTACTGCTCTAAATGGTAGAAATGTCAAGCATTATTGCATAGATAAATGATAAAGAACGACTCGGTAGTATGATGTTATCAAATGGCCCATGTCGGGCATAGTCATCTAATGATTAAATCCAAGGCCATGTTCGAAGTAGGATAAGATAGAGGTAAGGTTATCGACCCTTTCTTATGAACCAAATAGTTGCACGTAGTGCACTACATTTGAATGCAACTCAGTCAACAAGTTTCACCTAACTTATTGCCAATCATCTTCACCTAAACCAATCAATCTAACCACTGTCCTGGAACCACAATTGCCATCTGCTTGTACATCTTTTATGCGACAGATATATGGTCTCAACTTCTCCGAAAATTGTTCAAAGTAAGAGATACGATTTGATTTAACCAATATCTCTTTGTTTTAATGTAATTAATATGTCTTTTGGTCTCACCATACACTTTGACATGTCAACTAATAAGGATGTTTCCTCATTAGATAATCTGCCAGTAAATGAGTACCCTTTAATATGTTTAGCAGGTGGATGATTGTACACTTCGCATAGGACATGCAACATCCACTTATTATTTGTAGGTAATTTGTTCCCCCTTAATAAAAATAGACATTCACACTTTTTAGAACATGTCAACCTCAATCATTCTCCCTTGATTTTCATGTTATCTCTAACAAGCAAGTGTAAGTCTTGGTTTTCTGCAATTACCTCTCACATCTGATTTTTTATAACAATGACAAATCCAGTCTTCTTCCCAACGTTAGAAGCCCATTTAATTAATGCTTAACGACTACTAAAAATCTAAACATAATAAATACATTTATACGTCGAATTATTAATAAAACTCAATACAAATTAAAAATAAGAAAAAATTATATTCATAAAAACACTTAGGGCTGGTTTAGCATGTTGAGAAAAAGTCAAAAAGTTACTCAAAAAGCAAAAAAGTTATCACTATTCACAAATTAAAAATAAAAAAAATTAATTTCCACAATATTAGTACAATCCAAAAAGCTACACAGTGATAGTACTGAATTGATGAGAAATTTACACAGTGATGGTACAAAAAAAAATTAGATATATATATTCATTAAGTTAAAGGGTATTGTTGGGCCCGTGACGGCCCACCACGGATCCCGTTTCGATAATCCGAACTATTTAATATGTACAACTTGTCGAATATTATATGCTTGAAAAAAATCACATTGATCGAATATGGATAACTATGTGATCAAATCAGATTTTTTCGAGCCATTTTTCACCGTCCATTTTTCTCATACAAAACTGTTTTGATCACATAACTATTGATATTCAATCAAAGTAATTTTTTACAGGCATATAGTACTCAACGAGTTCTACACATTGACGGTTTGGATTATCGAAACGGGATCTGTGGTGGGCCCCCACGAGCGCAACAGTACCCGTGAAGCCTCATGCTATATATGCATATGGTTCAGATTCTTCTCACCATTTCAACCATTCTGTACGGTCCTTCTGCAACACTGTCACTCATGAGTCTAGAACGTAGGGGTAAAAACATATTTTTTCTATTTTATACAATATTTTAATATACATTTTATTGTAAAAAGACAAAAAGTTATCATAAACAACCCTATTTTTTTTCCTTAACTTTTTAGTCCAAAAAGTCAAAAAGTGCACTTATTTAGGACACTCCAAACAACTCCTTAACAAACCTCGTCTATAATGAATTCATGACTGGAGTCCACTAATAATGCAATACTTGTGTTGTTGCAATAACTATAAGTATAAGGGAAATTTGGCTATAAACCCCCTTTATTTTCCTTTCATTGTTAAAAGGACTAAAAAAAAAAAATTATACTTTCTAAACCTCTTCATAATTATAAAGTCTTGTATAAAGAAAAAAATTTATTATTTAAATATTTTATTAGACTATTATATCCTTAACTAAATCTTCCCACCTTCTCCCCTCACTATCTCCCACCTTCTCCGTCTCTCTCCTCCCCTCTAAACACAACTTCTCTTCATAGCCATGTCAGAGGCCACCTCAACCGCCGGAGCACCTTTCGCCAATGTATTCCGGCCACTAACCGCCATAATTCCCAGCACCACCCCCTTCTCCGCATCCAATGTCAGTCAAGCCTTCTATTTCTCTTCTGGAAACCCTAGAATTGAAGAAACCAGAGGCTTCATGCATCTCTACCATACTTCATTCACTTGTTTACTAGACTGAAATTTTAACAAAGGTTCTCCCTCTTCCTTCAATCCTCAATTCAATTTGTGATCTGAGAGGAGCCCTAATTTGAGTTTGTGATCTATGCTTAAGAGGCTTGGGTAAGGTTGATTCAACTTATAACATCTCAGATTTGGATTCGACTAATAACATCTCAAATCTGGTTTGTGGCATTTTGAATTTGGCGTGATTTCACCATTACGAACTTGATTTTGAGTTTTGATTTGGAGTCGACCTTGTAGCTCAAAATTTTGCTTAAGATTTGGATTGATGATTTGACCCTCACCTTTGGTTCGATGTTACTATTTGATCTTCGACATATGTTGATTAGTTTTTTTGTTTTTGTTTTTGTTTTTGATTTTGATTTATTTTTGTTGATTTGCCAAGTTCAATCAGGTGTGTGCTCTAGTTTTTTTTCGACAGAATGAGAGTAAAATTTTACTCTGGTTTGTGCTCCATTTTTGTTTGACAGAATGAGAGTAAAATTTTACTCTGATTTTTGCTTTGTTTTTGTTTGATAAAATGAGAGTAAAATTTTACTCTGGTATATGCTCTATTTTTGTTTGATAAAATGAGAGTAAACTTTTACTTTGGCGTTATCTGTTCTGTTTTTTATTATTTTTTTATACAATGATAGTAAACTTTTACTCTATTATTGTGTACTTATGTTATTTGTTTTTGGACTCCTAGTAACAGTAAAATTTTACTATCAATTCATTGCAGATTTGAATTATACAATGATAATAAAATTATACTTTCAGAGTAAAGTTTTACTCTGAATCAAAGTAAAGTTTAATATGATTTAAAGTAAAATTTTACTTTGAAATACACTATGAAGATGGCTTAATAGAAGAGCTGATAGATATGAGGGTAATATAGTAAAAGAAACAAATTTTAAAATATTATGGGGTTTTGAAAGTACCTATATAATTCTTGTTCTTTTGAAAGATAAATTAGACAGTGAGAGGTCTATCACCAAATCCCTCTAAGTATAATCCTTCCAAGCAAAAAAATATAAAATATAAATAAAAAAAAAACTGAAAATACATGGTAATGAGTAGCCGAACAAATTAAAAAAATTCGGCCTTAGGTTATTGAAAATGTATCTTTTATTCAGCATTTGGTTACCATACTTATATTTTTTGTTCAGCATTGTGATGTCAGACTATTTTATTTTGTTCGATTTCGAAATACCGAACAAAAGTCGAAGAACAGCATAAAAAAACAAAACAAAAACTTACCAAACAAATAAAAAAGCTCACAATTTTACTTTTTTTATACTTCTTCACCACCATTTCTTCATCCATTGCTTTCTTTAATAATCAAAATACTATGATTCTCACTTCTTGAAAAGAGATGTGTAAGAGAAAAGAAAAATTGAGAAAGGAAAAAGAAGAGTAGGGATTGAAGAACAAAGAGTGTAAAGAGATAATAAAATATATTTAATTTTAGTGTTTTGCCTTTAAAAGTAATTTCACACAAAGATAAAATTGGGAAAAAAAAAAAACAAAACAAAACAAAAAAACTCGTATGAAGGGTGTAAAAAGGTAAAGTGGTGGTGTAAATAGAATCTCCTATAGGTAAAAAAACGGGTGTCTCTATTTATACCCCGCATTTGGTCTTAAGGCACATCACTTACTTAATGCACACCAAACACAATTTTAACTTCATTATTTTTGCTCAATACACACCATCCATTTTCAAATATACCTAAAATATCTTCATCTTCTTCAACCACCCCACCAATCCTAACCCTAACCCTAGCCGCCGCCACTCACCTTAGGTCGTCGTCTCTCTCTCCTTTTTCGGCGAATCTCTTCCTCCCTCCTCCATCCATCACTTTCCCTACCTTACCACTTCCAAGCACACTCCCAAACCCTTTTCCACTCCCTTCTTCCCTTCACCACCGGCTCATTCACCTTTCCACAATCGCCGCCACAACCTTTCATCCCATCCCATCTCATATCCTACTTCTTCTTCTCTCTCTAAAAACTACCAAACCTACCCTCACCACCGCAACCCTCCCTCTACAGAGATCTTCCCCAACCGATCGGAGAGGAGCTTCTCGCTGAAGACAACTGCAACGGCAAAGCTTTGAAATCAGAGCTTAAAATCCTAGATCGAAGCTTTGAATCTGGTTTGCACGATTGAACTCCTGCGAGCCCTAGATCTAGATTTGAAAATCCTAAGATTCTCTTTGGCTGTGTTTGGAAGTGTTTTGGAATTATAGTTCCACCTTTATACTCTAGTATGATGTTTGGTTTAAGTTTTGAAAAGTTAATTCCACCTCTTGTTTTGAAAACTCGTTCTAGGCGGGCTTTTAAGTTTTGAAATTTGGCCTATCGAATGTCCGGCTGACCGTCCGACCAGTTGACCTCTATAGTGCGATTTTTTTTTTTTTTTGCACTTGTGTGTTTTTTTATATTTTTAATAAAACAATATTTTTGAAATTTTTTAAAATTTTTTATGAGGTTTTAATAGATTTTTAAGTTGTATATTTGGTTATGAGTTGTAAATTTTTGTATCAAATATCATATGTCACATCAAAAATTCTCTACTCAATTCAAAACTCATTCACCAAATAAATTTTCTACACTCAAATCATAATTTCAAAACTCATAAACTCAAAATACAACTCATATTTTCAAAGAAAAATGATTGAGGCCTCAAATTTTTTGGCTCAAATTTGGCTCGAATTTGCCTTTTTTTTTTTTTTTGCTGGGTTGATGCTTTGCTTGTTATTATTATTATTATTTTTATTTTTATTTTTATTTTTTTGCAATGTATTAGCCCAGAAAAAAATGAAAAAAAAAAAAAAAAAATTGCATTCGAGGCAATTTTGAGCCTCATTTTTGAGACCTCAATCACAGCCGATTTTCAAATCATAGTTAGAAAACTCTACCAAATGCAACCTTTATCTTTCTTTCTCTCTCTCTCTCTCTCTCTTTGGAGGGAGAAGGGTTTGCATAGGGGAAAGGGTCGTCGGCGAGGTAAGGAGGTTATGGGGGTTGCGATGATAGTTGGGTTTCGATGATGGTAGCCGGAGGTAGAATCAGGTGGCGGAGAGTGGTGGTGTTTAAAAGGTGTATTGACATTTTTTTGTAGTTATTTTGATCATTTTATGTAAGGTCATTATTGTAATAAAAAATAACTAATTAATGGCGTGTCTTGAAACAAAATGTGATATGTAAATATAAGCACCTGTAAAAAACTAAAAGCTGACTTCTTTTTTTGCTTACCAAAAGACCCCTAAATGCAAATGCACTTACCATACCGGTACATAAATATAGAAAGAGAATCTTCTCCTGCACTTTATTCATCCACTAGTTGATTCAAAAGTCACAATAATAATGATGACTAACTATTTAGAGGTCTTTTGAGAAGCCAAAAAAAAAGCCAACTTTTAATTTTTTACCTATTTTGGATCACATCAACTCTCATATTTTTTACCCACAAAAAGATAAAATATATTAAAAAAAGCGAAAAAACTAAAACTTTTTATCACCTTCTCAAAACATCACTTAATTGTAGTTTTTGAATCAACAACTAAATGATAACTAGATGAAGGTGTTAGAGAGTGCATAATGACATAATGACAGTGTCACCAAGACGCAACAAAAATTTGTTTCAATTTCCATCCCTAAATCCAAGATGTAGATGAGATAATCATAACTTCGCCTTGAAAAGTAAATATTGAAACTCTTTTTGTTTAATGTGATGCCAATGCTTTGAACAATTTACAGTAGGCATACTACAAATTATTAAAAAATAAAACAAGTCAGAAAGAAAGTTTATTTTGTCCACTAATTGCACAAAACATCCCTTAATCATGGATGAAGGCATTTGGATTCTAATATAGTCTTATATGAAGTGAACCATGACATAAATATTACTCAAGAGGTTGAAATCATCATCTTCTTTCAGGGCCCCTCTCAAACTTCTAGAAATTCATCATTCACATTTCAAGCAGAGGCTGAAACTGGCAATAGCCCATTGTGCCTCAGCAGTGCCTCTGGAGAAGGTTCACGCCCTCGGAATTCCACAAAAACCTGGAAATATAATTTAGGAAATAAAGTATTAAAAGCTGGGAAACAAGGGAGTTTGGTGGCAATTAGAAAATTAAGACTGTGTTTGGATCTTGAATTACGCTGTGCTTTTACTCGGAGCAACACCAGTTAAGAACTTCATAAAGAAAATATAGAAGAAGTTTATAAAGAAAAATGTGAAATCTTCATATCAAACCTCTAGTGGTGCTTTTCCACCTCCAAGAGCAAGTATAGTCTCCCAGAACCTGTGCCCAGTTTCTTTGACAGCCTGTTGCAAGATACGGAATGTGCCCTCAATAAATCATATATGAAATAGGATATTGTTACAAGTGCCCCAAGGAAATTAGTTAACAAAGCTTAAAATGATTGTACATATTTTATAATACATACTTCTATAATATAAAATAATTTTTAAAAAAATGTACAACCATTTCAAGCTGCTTAAGAAGTGCTCACCAGTTAACAAAATCTTAAGAAATATGCTTTCATACCACAGGAATTCAGATAGAAACGAAAAGGGATTTATTTGAGAGAAAAAAAAAAAAAAAAGAGAGTTAAAATGTAATGCAATACTTTGAACAGCCTCACCCATCATCATACCTTATCATCATTTAGTCCAGCATCCTCAAATGCAGAGAAAGCATCTGCAGACAATACCTCTGCCCACTGCAAAATTTGAATATTAGGCCAAGTTTGGGAAGTCTCAAAAAAGCTAAAAAGCTAAAAAGCCAAAAAGTTACTCAAAAAGTTAAAAAGTTATTACTATTTACCAAAAGTCAACAATTACGGCTGCACAATTCCCAATACTAGTTTTTTCCTACACACTAATTTATACAATTTTTTAATACACATTTTTCTATAAGAAGTCAAAAAGTTAACCCAAACATTCATATTTTCAACCTCAACTTTTTAGTCCAAAAAGACAAAAAGTGCACTTATTTAGGACACCCCAAACAACTCAGCTACAAAAATATAATATAAACAAAATAAAACCTCAACTCACCGTATATCTTAGTCAAAGAGAGGTCACATGGTAAAACAATTTCTATCTCAATGAGCAAGCACAAACCAGGTTTTAGTAAACGTTTCTTAACAAACAATAAATATAAACAGCATTGAAAGAGTGACCGTGCAAAGTGAAAATAATTAAGAGAGAAGAGAGGGTAAACAATAACTAAGTAAACAAAAATATCTGGCCAAGAAAAACAGCAACCCAAGAAAAAAACAAAGTTAGATATAAGACAATTCAGAAACAAATACCTTGTAACTATAGTATCCAGCAGCGTATCCACCTGATAACAAAGAACACCCACACCACAGAGGAGCAATAAGTCACAAAAATAAAATGAACAGTGAAATATCATAAGCAGCTAGCAGCAAAGAATTAGATATATTGCTGACAGGCACAAAATTAAATTAGAAGGAAGAGCAAACCTGCAAATATATGGCTAAAACTGCAAAGAAACTTGTCCTCTGGTATTGGAGGGATCACTTGTGTTCTTTTACTAACCCTCTGATCAATATCATAGATTGATTCTGATCCACCAGGAACATACTTGCTATGCAGCTCCAGATCAACACATGCAAATCTCAACTACAAAAAAACAATAGGATGACAAAGAAATATAATTTCTACCATGTAACCAAATACCGTGTCTCCACAGACACAACCAATTCAATAGAAACACTTCACTAGAACAAAGAAATAGCAGACAAATAAACTTTATTTAGCAGAATAACTCCTTTTCTGTGAACTTGTGTAACCTTTGTATATCATCATCACATGGAGACAGGTAAAATAAAACTCATGCCTACATAAAATTCAAACTCAATATTGAAATCATATTAGTGATTCAAGGATAATACAACAGATTTGCAATATAGAGAGAAAAAGGAAAAATACTAGAGCAACATGTTGCAGTGACCTGACGAAGACTTAGGGAGCCTGCACGAAAAGTTCGAGCTGCAAGGAGCTTCCTATATATGTCTTCAGGAAGACACTCCCCAGTTTCATAGTGCTTTGCTATGCTCATCAAAGTATCCCTGCAGCAGTTGGTAGGAAAATTTAATAATATCACTAAATAATATATCATACATTTGAGGCACTGTATTTGAAAAACAAGAGTAAGAGAACACACATTCCTACATCTTCAGGAATTGACATCAACTTATTATACATTATTTTTATAACAAACTTGATAAAAGATTTTAAGGATAAATTTGTCTGTCCATCCTATAGAAGAGAGAGAGAGAGAGAGAGGAGATTCCCAGAAAAATAAAATGTGGACTTCAAACGCACAGCTTTTTCATACTTTGAAAGTATTGCTATTATCACTTGCAAGTTTTACAAACAGGTCTTACTGAAAGAGAAGGCGGTTGAAAGTAAACCACCACCAACACACTAGTTTGAAATTTGTCAATTTAGAATTAGTAAATGATTCTGTAAGTTTCATGAAGGCTAGCATTTACATTTTTGTCTAAGCACTGTAACTAAATTTCAATACAAGAAATAACAGAAAAAGACATCTAAAAATATTATTTAACATTGCAGTGAAGGAGCGTTACCTATGATAACACCAATTTTCCATGAATTGAGAGGGTAATTCAACAGCATCCCACTCTATGCCTCGAATACCAGCAACCAGACCCTCATCCTGCTTCGTCAGCATATGCTGTAGTGCATGACCAAACTCATGGAAGACTGTCTCAACCTGCAAATAACATCAGCAATTTAAAAAATAAAACATTAAAGCAATATTGTAAAAAAAGGCAGAAGTTTTCAAGATTCTATTCAGGTTAAAAAAGTGCAATGGTGTCCTTCCAAGAAGCCTAGCAGAGATTCTGGTTTCATTTTAAAATATCTTATTTGTTCAATAATCAGTGAAACATTGCATAAAGGAGCTTCCTCATTGAACTCCAGCAAGTCCATTCACCTTTTGGGGTATATATATACAACTCAGTTTGGCAAAAGCTTTTTTAGCCACCTTTTTGTTTTCAGTGTACTCCTAAAAAAACATCAAATTTTTTTTAAACTTTTTATGTCCTTCTAGACTAGAAGGCCCTAAAAATTCAAAAAAAAAAAAATGGACCAAATTTGAAATAAGTTTACCAAAGAGGGAGGCAGAGGGGAAGTCAAAAGGCCAAGAAAATTAATTTTTATTGTCTTTCTAAACTTCTTTTTTATTTTTTTTCAAATTTTGTTCAATTTTTAAAATTTTTAGGGTCATCTAGTCTGGAGTTGAAATGGGTTTCATTTCAAACTACGCAGGTGCTGACATAGCACATTGGTGAATACAATGGTGAACAATTGATATTGGTAGAAGGCATTTTCCAGGATGCATTATTCAAAAACGGACATGACTGCAATATTTTAGGGTGATACAATAAAATATTAACGGCACTAATATTTAGAAAATGATAACCACTTTTAGCTCAATTCGGTTGGGTTAGGTTTGAAAGTCTAAGGGAAACGGAACCTTTTTTAATCCAGGCTTAATCGCATGACTGGAGTATGTTCAATTTACAAAATCAGTTAGCCCCAGACCTATTTTCTTCAACAAGGTGGCCAAGCGATCAGATCCTACCACTTCTTGCTTGTTCTAATGACCAAACTATGATTGTAAATAAATACTGCCTTGCTATATTGAAACTGCTTTTGGCCAATCAAACAATATTGAGACAATTAGGAGCATAGTTCTAAATCGCGGTATCGGGTAACGTAACGTTATCGATCGCGGAGTATCGGTATCAGTAGTATCGGCCGGTACGTATCGGGAATCGGGTGTCGCCGCCGTGAAATTTTAAAAATCATTAACAATCCCTCTAAAACTCAATTTTATGCATTTTTTTTACTCTTTTAGCCTTAATTTGTCACATTTTAATCAAAATTTTGATATGTAGGTGCACTTTTGACTCATTTTCAATTAAATGATATGTATTTATTTTAGTCTCAATTATAACTTTCAATTATTTACAATAACAGTTTTCAACTGACAAATATTATAATTCTAATTTAGTTAGTAACAATGATACATTTAAAATAAAAATAAAAAACTGATTAGAATAAACCTCTTTAAAAAATAATAAATAAATAAAAAATCTAAATTTTAAGCATTTACACCAAACCAAGACACATAAAAAAAAAAATTTTAAAAAAAACATAGTACAAAAACATAGCACAAAAATAAAAAAATATAAAAAATAAAAAAACCTTTCCACTAATCCAAATAGACATATATATATATATATTAATATAAACAGTGGTGTAGTGTAGGTGCATAAACAAATAAACAGGGAAAAAAAAAAAAAAAAAAAAAAAAAAACCCGTAAACATTAGCACAGCAACTAAACAGAGCATAGTAGCTTCAGGTTGACCAAAAACAGAGCATAAGCATAAGCACAAATTATAACTTGCAACTCAGGGACAAATCTTCTTTGAAGAAGCTTGAAGATCGAAGTGAACTCCATAGCCCAAAGAAGCTTAGATCTTGCAGTTTTCTGCGTGAATTTTCATCTGTATCGGCGACAACCAACGTGTATTGGACTGTATCGCTGTATTTATTGGATTCAGGCCGCCACGTACCGGGACTCAGACGTTACGGCTGCGAATTTCATTCTCACCGCTATATCGGTCTATATCCAAATCGGTGCTTCGATTTTCCGGGGTACGAATCGGCCGGTACGTACCGTACCGGCCGATATTTAGAACTATGATCAGGAGTTAGAAACTTCAGATTCAAGTCACAAATTAAATTAAATGTAATAATTTTGTCCACTCTTAAACAACCCCAAAATTAGGGCCCTGGAGAAGCCTTGTGCAAAACAGTTCAAGCTGTTGCTTGCTACTCCACATCGTTTCCACACTAGTCAGTTTAAAAAACAAAAGCAAAAACAAAATTTCAGAGCTAACATGCTTACCTCACGGAATGTCATTAGGCTTGGTTTGTTTCCTACTGGTGGCATTTGATTGCACACCATGTGAGCAACAGGCAACCTAGGAGAGGTACCATCTAGTGAAAATACACGACTTCGACCAACAACCTCATCCATCCAAGCACCTCCACGTTTTTCAGATGGACGAGAAAATGGATCAAAATAGAAGTATGCGATCGGACTGCTTGAAGAATCTTTCACACAGTATAATCTCACATCCTTGTTCCAAACCTAGAAGGTAATACAATTATAAAATCAGAACACGAAACCATCTCCTATATTATAAGCACCAACAAAGATAAAGAAAGAAACTGAAACAAATTACCGGAGCTAACCCATCAGCTGGTTCGACAACAATCCCAAAAAGCATCTTTGCGAGGATGAAAAGGCCATCCATAACTTTTGGCAATGAGAAATACGGGCGTAATTCTTCCTGTATAATTTAACCAGAAAATCATAAGTTGCACTCAGAGCTCTTATAGATGCAAGGAGGAGGAAAAACATACACAACATTTACGCAAATAAAGCTAAAATTTCAAATCCAGTAACAAATTATAACAAGGCCATCCAATAGCTGCCGTGACACAAAAGTCAAACATAGCAAAAAGTTACAAGTTAAAACCCACAAATAAAAGTAGTACACAAAGTTGAGATTCAAAATGAAAACTGCTACCAAAACGGAACATAAGAGAAACCGCATCTTCAAAAGGAACTAAGGAACAAAATGGAAGTCACGCACAGAAGACCAACATGCTGGCATAGTGATATAGCATGGTCTTCACAGTTTATGAGGATTTCATCGAAGAACACGTGTTGGACCAAAAAATACAAGGATTTCTGTTCTCCTTTAATGGTTGTATTAAAAGGAAAAAATAAATGAATTATAATAACACATCAAACTAGAGCATGTGTCACACATCAAAATTGTGGCTCAAATTTCAAAATAATATAGAATCTAAGAGATAGAGAGACCCAACCTCATTTATTTCAAACTTTGATTCACGAAGCCTCTCACTCCAAAAGTTGATGTCCCAATGGTTCAAATCATTAGATTCAGGGGCACCTTGAGTTTGGCAGAAGTGTTTGAGGTCTTCCATATCTACAAAAACATATAGCAAAAGATCAGGCTCCAAAAGTGTCTACCCAACTTAATGAATTAATGCTTAAAAACAATTGTATCAGAAAAGAAGAATTACCAACTATGTTCAAAAAATAAAAAATAAAACGCTTCAGATAAATTACAGTAAGGAAACTTTGAGTCCACTCCAGAACAATAGTAAACATAGCAGGGATAAACTAAGACAAGCTCTGTTTCCATGTTTGTACTCCCACAAGCACTGTGACTAAATGATTACAGTGTAAACCCTATTCTACAGTTTGCAATAACAAGAAATGCAACACAATTATGCATAAACTAGCAGTGAACTTAAAGTCGGTTTCATCACATATTTGAATATTTGACTCATTTAATAATTCGGGGAAGTTTGTGTTGTTCTTAAATGTTAAAATATTGAAGTATATTCTGAAAAAAAATCAAAATAGTCACTGGAGGAAATGAAATCCTACTAGAAAACACATTTTAAAGCTTCAAACATCATATGAGTGCCATTCAACTCTCTTTTTTTCTCTGGCCACTTATTAGGTTTATTTAGGAGGATGTGTTGGCACATAAATTTCAACTAAATTTATGACACGTATGGAACCCTATGATAGGAAGGTTATAGGTAATCACTTCCTAAAAAGATCAATATGATCCGTTGAAGTGCGTAAATAAAACGATGTTGTATCTCAACAATGTTATTCAAGATGCTCAAGTGACGCATGGAGCCTATGAAAGATGACACCTGTAGAGCCTACAACAAGGACACCACACAGGATGAAACCCCAAAGATCAATCCGGTTAATAAGATATACGATTAATCAGATAGCGCTATTATTCAAAATTCAAATAGCGCTATTATTCAAAATTCAAATAGCGCTATCATTCAGTTTGAAATTCAAATTGAGGATGAGGCATTCTTATCACCTGGATGGCCCTCTATAAATACGAGGACCATCACACAAGATCGGGGATCAGAAAAAATCAAAAGTGAGAATATCACAGAGAGAGAGAAAGAAATCAAGAGTTAGAAGAAAAGAAGCCTAGAGAACTCAAGAAACTACGCTACAAACGCAGAATGGTGATGAATAGGTAAAGGGTTCCAAACCCAAGAATTGTACTTTGTATTTGAGGGTTCAAAACCCATAACAATTTCAATAAAATATTTATTTTTCTTAAATTGTCTTTTGTTATTTATTTTGTTCTTCATTAATCAGAGGTTTCATTTAAATAAAATGTGTAATTAACCATCTGAAATACAGATCGAAAATAGGAACCTGCAATTCAAATAATCAACACTGTTTAGTCCAAAAACTAAACAGTGGACATTTGTAACATAAAATTTTGAAATGTGTTGAAACACTTTATGTTTTAAAATTTGTGTCTACAAATTCTGGCACGCCCAGTGGGGCTTATTTCTCCTCCCATCTTTTGAAGAACAAAATATATATTTATACATATAGTTGAAACTTACTGACGTATTCTTTTTAGGAATGCTGAAGCAATTGTCAAGAGACAAACCTACACTCTAGTGGTTCTGAAATCACCAAGGGTGGAGATAGCACCCATCACCCAAGGGGCTGCGAAGCGAATGCTCTTGGCTGTCCCAAAGGTAGAACCAGCAAAATCCTGGAAAGATACACTTCTTTTCCCTATTACCCAAGGGGCTCCGGAGCGAAAGCTCTTGGCTGTCTCGAAGGTAACTTGTGTGACGAAGAAAGTCACACTTCTCCAGAAAGCTAAAAGTTTGAGAAAGATTACTGAAGATTACGTGAAAACGTCGAAGCAGTATGCAACTGTGAGGGGTACAGCCCGAACGAAGAGCTTTCTAATGCAGGCAAAAGAGGCTAATCAGGTTGCAACTATGGCCTTTGTTGCAGCTTCAGCGGGCGCCACAAAAATTGTTGTGGCCCAGCTACTCACAAGGGTAGAAGATTTCATTAAAGTGGCGGAGTCTGCCCAGAAGAAAGCCTCTGCTAAAAACATGGCCATCATTAGGGCCATTGGGAGGAGGGTAAAGACCTAAACTTCTGTTGATGGAAAAAAGACCCCTATTATTGAAAAAACAATTGTGGCCTACGAACCGACAGTTCTGTTCAGAGCACAAAATCGGTCAAACCAAATCTCAGTCAACTCTCAGGAGCCAAAGGAACACTCGTTGGCTCGACAGGGTTCGAATAAGGAACACCCGTTGGCCCGACAAGGTTCAAATAAGGAACACCCGTTGGCCCGACAAGGTTCGAATAAGGAACACCTGTTGGCCCAACGGGATTTGAATCAACATCAATTGGTCCGCTCTAAAAATGTAGGGACTGTTTTGAAAATTCATGAGGAATTTGCAAAAACGCAAACGGTTCCTTCTATGCCCCTAGGGGCTCGACTTGATATGTCATCAGGTCCAGTTTCGAAAAGACAAAGAAGAAGAAGAAATAAGGCCTTAAAGAAACTGCAACTACAAATAGTGGCAACAAATGTTATAGAAGCTATTGAAAGGGCTCTCTCGAAAGATGAACGCCAAAAACAATTGAAAGTCCTGTCTTTGTTGGAAAGTCAAAGGTGGAGGAGGGTAAGGAACCCTTGGGAAATATTTCTACTTTGATTGAACTATCTATGGAGGAAATAAGAAAAGGGCCTGTAACAAGGTCCATAACCCGTGAGGCTCAAAACAAAGCATCGCAGTCAGATGCTTCAAATATGAGTAATGTCGTAGGGGTTGATAATCCTTTGTACAAACAAGATGATTCTATCTCGTTTGTTTCAACGAATATTGGAAACAATGAATTGAGAGATATCAACAAAGTCGTAGTTATGATGACCGAGGTTGAGAAAGAAGGTGAAAATTCGTAGGTCCAACAAGAACAAGGTCTTAAGGAAAAAGTGGTGGCCCTACAAGAACAACTTGAGAGAAGAGAACGGGAAATGGCTACTATGTTGGAGCAAATGCAACAATTGCAGATCCAAATGACAGGAACAGGAAGTGCACCCAAACAAATGGCACAACCTGTTGTGGGGACATCCGTAAGCATACAAAGCACACTAGCCCCAAGGGGCAATGGTCCTTAATACTCTGATCTAACCAATGGTGGTATAAATCCAATACTCATGGCCATGATTGATGATATGGTGAGGAGACAAGTAAAGAAAGTCAAGGAAAAAGATGATGAATAATTACAAAACCTTACCCAGCATGGGTAGATGTTGTTCCATTTCCTTCTGGTTTTTCCCAACCAGATTTCAAAATGTTTGATGGAATAGGAGATCCAAGACAACATGTGGCTTATTTTCTTTCAAGATGCGGGCCAATAGCCTAGAATGAGACTATGTGCCTGCAGCTATTTGTTCAATCACTTGAAAGTTCTGCATTTACTTAGTATGCTAACCTTCCTGAGGGATCAATCCTAAATTGGGATTCCATGGTGAAGGAGTTTCTTAAACAGTTTTGCAACACACAAAGGCGAGTTGGAGTACCAGAATTGATTGAGACCAAGCAACGTGACAATGAGTCTGTTACAGATTTCATTGCAAGATAGCGAGCTTTGACATTTGCCTGTCCTCAAAAGTTTACGCAATTAGAGTTAATTCAGATGTGTCTTAACAACTTCCGACATGAGCTCTCTACGGCTCTAATGGCTCAAACTTTTGAAGGATTCAACAATCTATGCACTAAAGCTCATGATATGGAGTTGCATCTAGCTAAACGAAGGAGGCCTAAGGCCGTTGAAAGGGTTGAGTCCTCGACTGCAGCTACAATTAAAACCAGAAAGAAGGGTCCCATTGTAGTAGGGGCTAAAAGGCCCACGGAATTTAACAAGGTGACTATGAAAGAGAGGTTGGAGAAGAAATATTCTTTCACGGATGATCTGGTCGAAGACCTATTTGAAGATCTGTTGGAGCAAAAGTTGATTGCTCTCCCTGAGGTGAAAAGACCACATGAGGTAGGAAAGACCAACGATCCAAAGTATTGCCCCTACCATTGTTTGATTAGCCATCCGATAAAAGAGTGCTTTGTTCTGAAAGATAAAATTCAAGAACTTTTGGACTCTAAGATTATCGAGCTCCCTCTTCAAGAGAAAGCATCTGCTAACCCAATCACTATTGACAATGATAATGAAGGTGAATGGGTTGTTTATCAATCAAAAAGCATGAAGAAAAAACAAAATGCCACAGTGAAAGCTAGAAATGTGGTTGCTTCAACAACACAAGGGCCAAAAGTTTCCAAAAAGCAAAAACCAAAAGTTTCCAGGAAACAAAAAAAAGCCAAAGTAAGTAAGGGAAAAGGAAAGAAAAACCCAAAGAAGGAAAAAGGGGAGAAATTGGTCCCTGATGAGCAGTTAGAGCAATGTCCCCTTGTCCCAATCACATTGGAGGAATTTCTGCCTTCAAAATTTCAATCTGTGGAGTTACAAACATATTTTGATAAAAGGAGGGAGGAAAAGTTTACTTTAGCCCCTTGCCTAACCATCATTGTTTTGAGTGATGACGAGGAAGATGATGGTAAAGTTGGTTTAAAAGTTCGGGAAGGAGATTGCATTACATCTCCTATCTGCATACCTGACTCACCAGAGTATACACCAACTTCTCTAAAATACACACCAGCCTCACCAGAGTATACACCAGCTTCTCCGGAGTACACACCAAAAGCCTTTTCTCCAGAATATTTGCCAGTACCACCAATGTACTATCAAAGCACTCCAGAATATGTAAAGGGAACAGAACAAGGAGACACTGGGTGTAGGTCCGACTCTGAGCTTGTGAAAAAGACGAAAAAACGACTACGCTTCAAGGATAATGAGGTGAATGGCAGGTGTAAGTCGGATGATGAAGTATGGAAGCATTCAAGTAAACAAGCAAAGTCATCTCAAGTTGAGGATCCTAATGAAGATTGAGAACTTGACTTTTTTCCTGATGGTTCACCATACATATCCCCAGCTAGGACGTATGATGGAGAAAGTATATCAAGTGACCACTTTGACTTTCCTTGTAATGTCATCACTGTGGATGTAAATTTTGAAGAGCGAGAAATACATATCATTCCCAATCCAGGTGATGATGAGAAAGCAAAAATTGAAGCTAGAAGGGAAGCGGAACATCAGGCAAAAGTAACAGTCTCTTTGAAAGATGAGGGTTTTGAAGCCCATCAAAATTTGATTATTGAAAGAAATCAAATTTTTGGACACCCTTTCCCTAATTGGGTGGAATGGGTTCAATTCCCACGAGGATATGCAGTACCTCGTTTTCCTTTATATAATGGGACAGGTTGTCCAAGGCGCCATTTGGTTCGTTTCCTTGCACAATGTGGAAACATAGTAAAAAGTCAGGCGTTACTTCTACGGTAATTCGTTCTTTCTTTGGAAGGATGGGCAACAGATTGGTACTTCAACCTGCCACCTAATTCAATCCTAGATTGGGACACTATGGCTGATCGATTCTATAGGACATTTGATAAACCATGGCCAATAGAAATTGAGATGTCAAAACATTTGGATGACGAAGGTATATCTTCTCAAACATATGATTTCATAGAAGGCACAATTGAGGAGAAGATTGAAACTGCCCTTGATCTTCGAGAGATGGGCACTTATCACCCAAGGGATTTGTTCCCTTTATGGGTAGAGCAAACACCATTTCCTGAAGGATACGAACTTCCAAATTTTGTCCTATATGAGGGGTATGGAGATCCTCAAAAACATATTAGGCGTTTTTTGAAACAGTGTGGGGAAACAGCTCAAAATCAAGCACTTTGCCTAAAACAATTCTCCCTTTCTTTGGAGGGGATCGCCTTTGACTGGTATTGCTCCATCGAAGGGGTGGTGGTGCCTAGTTAGAAGGCCATGAAGAACGGTTTTGTAGAATCCTAATGCTTTTATAGGCTTGACTCCCGGTACCTAAGAAATAAGAGAAGAATGTAGCTCCAGGAAGATGGAGAAGTGACTGATGATGATGATCACCCTGCAGCTAGACCAATTAACATGGTCCAAATAGGTGAGGGAACAAAAGAAGTTGAGGTCAACGAAAAGGCGGTTGCTGAAGTATGCCAGACTTACTTGACCTATCGGAGGAAGTTACGAAATCCTCAGGACCCTCAAACGTCAGAAGTTCCACAGGTTTTGCTAGAGAAAGAGCGAGTGAAATATGATGTACTAGCTCATTTAAAGAAAATTCCAGCATTGTTGAGCATATATGATGCACTAAAAATGTCTCCAAAGCTTCGAAAGTCTTTAATATATGCCCTGTCCAAGCCAGATGATTTCCACAAAGAAATCGAGGGTAGAAATCAAGAGAAGGCAACTACATGCATGGCTATGGTAACCTTTGGTGACAAAGACGTGTGCTGAAATGACAGACCATAATCGACCTTTGTTTATCACTGGACTTATCCATGATGTGAAAATTTCTCGAATTCTAGTTGATGGAGGATCTGCGGTAAACCTCCTGCCTCGGAGGGCCTTAAACTTATTAAGGGTTGGAATTTCACAACTTCGCCCAAGTTGTTTGGTCATTCAAGGATTTAATCAGAATGAACAACGCCCAATGGGGAAGATTGAATTGCGGACCAAGTTTGGGGATATTGAAGTTGGAAATTGATGTAGACACCTCTTACAATGCTTTGTTTGGGAGACCATGGATGCATAATCATCATGCACTACCATCAACTTATCACCAATGTATCAAGTACTCGTTGCCTTCACCCAAAAAAGAGGGGACAATTGTCGCTAACAATGATCCATTTGGAGAAGTAGAGGCCTATTATGCTGATGCTCGCTTCTATACAAAGACTTTACAAAGAAAGGGAAAAGATGTGAAAAAGTCTGAAGATACTCCGAATGTCAAAGACGCTCTAGAGTCTACTCCAGTTTCAACAAAAAGAACTTTTCGATATGTGCCAAAGTCCGAAAGGAAACTGGGGGCAAAGGCTCTAGCCCCAATAAATCCAATTTTGGATCTCAAGGGTGAGTTCACGTTGCTATTAAGGAGGACAGAATGCACCTATGTGGAGAAATATAATAAGATTGTGGTCCCTTCTAAAGGAAAAGGGTTGAAACCCATCATATTCCACTCACTTGGAGATGTTGAACAGAAAGTGAAAGTTGAACAAGTGCCAGAAGAAAACATCTCGAGTTTTGAGAAGCCTACCTTCAGTGCAGAAATTACACAGATGTTGGTAAAAGTTGGTTTAGATCCTGAAAAAATACCAGGAACAATGACACCCTTTGACTTTGCATTAATACCTTCGCAGAGGCAGGCTATCCAGCAAGGGGGATAAGGAAAAATTTCCAGTAAACATGACTATCACTCAAGATGTGTTGGAAGATGTTAACCAAGATGAAGCTCAGCCTGCACTAACAGAATTTGAAGCAGGAGGCCAAGCCACCGTGGATGACCTTCGTGAAGTAAATCTGGGTGATGAAGGAGAAAACAAACCAACCTTCATTAGTGAAAATTTAAAGGAAGAAGAAGCTCAACAATATATTTCCTTCTTAAGGGAGTATCGTGACATATTCGCATGGAACTACAGTGAGATGCCTGGTCTTAATCCAAAGATTGCAATCCATAAGCTTGCAATTCACCTTGAGAAACGGCCAGTTAAACAGCCTCAAAGGCGAACTCGACCAGAGCTTACAGCCCAAATTGAAGTTGAAGTCGACAAGCTTATCAATGCAGGATTCATCAGGGAAGTCAAATATCCAACCTGGCTAGCAAACATAGTGCCGGTTAAGAAAAAGAATGCTCAAATCAGGGTTTGTATTGATTTTCGTGATCTCAATGAGACTTGTCCTAAAGATGACTTTCTCTTGCCCATCACTGAACTTCTTGTAGATGCAACTACTGGGTATGAAACCTTGTCTTTTATGGATGGATACTCAGGATACAATCAAATCCGAATGGCACCTGAAGATGAAGAAATGACTGCATTCAGGACTCCGAGAGGAGTCTTTTGCTATAACGTAATGCCTTTTGGCCTAAAAAATGCTAGGGCCACATATCAAAGGGCGATGACTGTAATTTTCGGTGATATGCTCCATGACACCATTGAATGCTATGTTGATGATCTTGTCGTCAAGACAAAGGAGAAGGAAAACCATGTGGAAGATTTGAGAAGAATCTTCGAACGTTTGAGGAGATACTAACTCAAGATGAACCCACTAAAATGTGCATTTGGAGTTTCCTCAAGAAAATTTCTAGGGTTTGTGGTTCAAAACAAAGGGATTGAAATTGATCCTACTAAGATTAAAGTCATTGCTGAAATGCCTCCTCCGCGAAATTTAAGGCAATTGAAGGGGCTACAAGGGAGATTGGTCTATATCAGAAGATTTATTTCTAACTTGGCTGGCTGATGCTTGGCATTCTCAAGATTGATGAAAAAGGGTGTTCCATTTGAATGGGATCAGCAGTGCCAAAATGCTTTTAATAGTATTAAGGAGTATCTTTTAAAGCCTCCAGTACTCATGAGCCCAATAAAAGGGAAACCACTCTTGTTGTACATAATAGCCCTGGATGGTTCGTTAGGGGCACTGTTGGCACAACACAATGAGCATGGGAAAGAAAATGCCTTGTATTACTTGAGTCGTACTCTGGTTGGGACAGAAGTCAATTATTCTCCTATCGAAAAGACATGTCTTGTCTTGGTATTCGCCTTGCAAAAACTAAAACACTATGTCCTGGAACACGAAGTTAAGTTGATATCAAGAGCAGACCCCTTGAAATACATACTTTCATGGCCCATACTTTCAGGGAAAATTGCAAAGTGGGCTGTAATTCTCCAACAATTTGCAATTGAATATGTTCCCCAAGGAGCTATAAAGGGACAGGCTCTAGCAAATTTTTTGGCAGCACATCCTATACCTAATGACTCACCTCTAGTAACTGATTTACCAGATGAAGAGGTTATGCAAGTAGAAATCCAGAAAGGACGCGAGATGTATTTTGATGGAGCTTCAAGGAGTCCAGATGGCAAGAAGCAAGAAAATCCTAAAAACAATAAAGTTGGAATTGGAATTGTGTTTGTGACTCCAGACAATGCTATAATCACCCATTCTTTCGCCTTAAGTGAAGGATGCTCCAATAATGAGGCAGAATATGAAACTGTAATTGCTAGATTAGAATTAGCATTACAAATTCCTATTGAACAACTCTCAATTTATGGAGATTCAAAGCTGGTGGTAAAGCAACTCCGTGGAGAATACATTGTTAAGAAAACAAGTCTCGTCCCGTATCATGAAAGGGCTGATCAATTGCTTTCGCAATTCAGGAAAACACATATTTTCCACGTGAAGAGAAGAACAAATGCTCGAGCTGATTCGCTTGCAAGTTTGGCTGTATCATTGACCGTACCAGATAGCAAAACAATTACTATCATGGTAGGTGAAAGAAGGGTGTTACAACCTTTAAAAGAAGCTTCTAACTTGGTTCCAATCTTCTTAGTTGCACGAAGCGGGAGCGGGGGCGGGAGCGGGAGCGGGGAAGCGTGGCCATGTAAAGGAGTCGTAATTTGGGAGCGTTTATATATTATTTTTATTGAAATATTTTTAATTTATCTATATAAACATTTTTAAAAAAAAAATTAATTAACATATATATGTTAGAAATTTTTTTTTTTATGTAATATTTAATTAATTAAATACAACATAAAAAATATTTTTTTAAAATGAATAACAAATAAAAGTAGTGGAGTGATATTTTTTAGAACACTAGTCATTATTTTTGAATAAAATTTATTATATTTTATTTAATAAACAACATTTATGTTTTATTTAAATATACTTTTTATTTTTTATCTTATATATAATTTTTATTGATAATATTTTTAATTTATATATAATTTTTAAATAATATATATAAAAATATTGTGAGATATAATTTTTTTTCTCCAATTAATATTTGAAATATATTATAACTATCATAAATTGTTATAAATTATATTTTATTTTGTATTTTTACTTAGAATTAAAATCTATTTATTTTGTGGATATAAAAATTAATATATATATACCCATTACATTTATTTATATTTATAAAGGTAAATAAATAAATAGAAAATATATTAGAATAATTATAAATACATTTAATATTTATATTATCTCAGACAGAATAAAATATAAAATATAAAATAAAATAAAAAACAAAAACAAAAACAAGAGACAAGAGAGAGGCGAAACAGAGAGAGAAGAGGAGGAGGCGATCGATCGAGAGAGAAGAGGACGAGACGCGATCGATCGAGAGAGAAGAGGACGAGACGAGATCGAGAGAGAAGAGGACGAGACGAGATCGAGGGAGAGAGGAGACGAGATAGATCGATCCTCGATCTCGAGAAGACGAGTCATGAGATCGAGATCGAGAGAAGAGGGAGGGACAGTCCGATCGAGAGGAAGAGAAGAAGACAGATCCGCGATCAGATTCGCGTTTCTCTATCATCAAACTCGCGATTCTTCAACGAATCTGAGTTAGAAGCGCAAAATCGCGATTTTGAGGAAGAATCGTGAGCAAGTTGAACGATTCCTGCTACTAAGGGTCGTCACCACGAAGGGAGAAATCGAGGATTGGCGGAAACCATTCATAGCTTACCTTCAACATGGTAGGCTACCTGAAGAAAAAGTAAAAAGAATTGAAGTGAGACGTAGGGCTACCAAATTTGTCCTGTGGAAAAATGGGTTATACAAAAGGTCTTTGGATGGAATGTACATGTGGTGTATAGCCAAGGAGCGTATTCAAGAGGTAATGGCAGAAATACACGCAGGTGTATGTGGGGCACACCAAAGTAGTCCTAAATTACATATGCAGCTAAAATGGTTGGGATACTATTGGCCGACTATGATTGCAGATTGCATAGATTATGCTCGAAGATGCCAAATCTACCAATTCCATAGGAACTTTCTCCAGCAACCCCCAGAGCCTTTACATTTAACAACTTGTTCTTGGCCATTTGCAGCATGGGGTATGGATATTATTGGTCCTTTTGTACCTCCATCTTCAGCAGGATATCGATACATCCTAGCTGCAACTGACTATTTCTCAAAATGGGCAGAGGCCGTGACTTTAAAAGATATAAAAAGCACAGTTGTCTCTGAGTTCATCCGAACCCATATCATTTATAAGTTCGGGATTCCAGAAAGTATCATCATGGATAATAAACAGCCATTCAAGAGTGATGCTTTGAACAAGTTATTTGCCAAGTGCAAAATCAAAAACAACCATTCATCAAGATATAATGCACCTGCCAATGGTTTGGCAGAAGCTTTCAACAAGGCATTGTGCAAAATTCTCAAGAAGATGGTGGATAAGAACAAAAGAGCTTGGCACGAAAAGTTACAAGAAACTTTGTAGGCTTATCGAACTTCGCACAGAACTCCTACTCAAACAACCCCTTATTCGTTGGTTTTTGGAGGAGAAGCAATGTTACCACTTAAGGTTCAAATACCATCATTGCGAGTGGCAATACAACAGTCCTTAACAGAAGATGAAAGTGCAAGAGTGAGGTTGGCTGAGTTCGAGACCCTAGATGAAAGAAGGTTGTATGCTCAACAAAACTTGGAGATATACCAACAAAGGATGGCAAATGCATTCTATAAAAGGATGAGGCTTCACTCCTTTAAAAAAGGAGACTTGGTACTAATGGTTAGAACACCCATAGTAGTCTCACGAAGAACCAAAGGAAAGCTAGAGCCCAAATGGGAAGGACCTTATGTGATTGAGAATGTTTATTCTAATGGGGCCTATTTGTTGATAACGATGGATGGTGACAGAATCATTCCCCCAACCAATGCAAGGTTCTTGAAGAGATATTACCCTTAAGAAAGCCTGCTAGGTTGAAAACCCGAAAAGGCGGCCTAGGCAAAAGTTCGGGCGACGAAAAAAAAAAAAAAAAAAAAAAAACCACCAACGGTATTGTATGTGGTTAAATTGCTAAAATACCCCACCGAAATCTAAGGTGGTAAAACATTGGATACTCCTGGCCCGCAAGAGTATAAACTGTGTACGGCCAAACATAAGTCAAAGACCACCAACGATATTGTATATAGTTAAACTGCTAAAATACCCCATCGAAATCTAAGGTGGTAAAACATTGGATACTCCTAGCCCGTAAGAGTATAAACTGTGTACGGCCAAACATAAGTCAAAGACCACAAACGTTATTGTATGTGGTCAAACTGCTAAAATACCCCACCAAAATCTAAGGTGGTAAAACATTGGATACTCCTGCCCTGCAAGAGTATAAACTGTATACGGCCAAACGAAAAAAAAAAAAAAAAAAAAAAAGAGGTCAGCGAAAGCAAAATGTCATAATATAAAGAAATTAACGAAAGCCCCTTGCCAAGGAATCAAGCCGTTGGGGTGACGGACACAATCACTGCCAAGGAATCAAGCCGTTGGGGTGACAGACACAATCACTGCCAAAGAATCAAGCCGTTGGGGTGACGGACACAATCACTGCCAAGGAATCAAGCCGTTGGGGTGACGGACACAATCACTGCCAAGGAATCAAGCCGTTGGGGTGAAGGATACAATCACTGCCAAGGAATCAAGCCGTTGGGGTGAAAGACACATTCACTGCCAAGGAATCAAACCATTAGGGTGAAAGGACACAATCAATGCCAAGGATTCAAGCTACTCATTGCCATTAGGTTGGAAAGGGCAATGATACCTGCAAACAAACTCTGACGCCTCGCGTGTTGCTTGCAAAAGTGATAAAAAGACATGAAATAATTAGTCATCGTGATTCGTACAATTAAAATTCACACTGATTCGATTTTCAAAAAAAAAAAAAAAAGAAAAAAAAAGAGGAATTATACATTTCTCTAATATCTTGGATGGCTTGTTCGAAGAAGGAGAAGAAAAACCTATATTTGCTGGGGGCAATTTACTCATCTTAGTCAGTGTGCCATCTAAAAGAGGGGTATAGTAATAAAACTCATCTTCACTCTCGCTACTCCCATTGAGAGAACGATAAAAAGATTTGGTGGGAGAAGGAATTTCAACACTCTTAATGCGAATACAACCCAAGGCAGTTAATTCATACCCATCTCCCTCAAAGAGTTCTTGAATCATATTCTCATCTTTATCTTCAAGAAAAGAGTACAAGTATGTGCGAAATTGGTCCGTTGGAGTTTTGGCCGATACTGTTGATTGGGAAGTTCCCGTACAATCACTGATAGACAGTCTCTGGAAAAAGCTTTGTTCAATTGGGCCAGTTGTACAAAAAAAAAAAAAAAAATTTGTTCAATTAGGCCAGTTGTACAAGGGGCTGCTACTAATACAAAATAAAATAAAAGGCAGCAGGCTTTAAAAAAAAAAAAAAAAAAAAAGTTGCTGCTTAAAATCCTGCTAAAGTGAGTAAAACAAAAACCAAACAGATTGCTGCTTTAAAAAAATATATATGGTAGCAGTAGCAGAGAAGAAAAAAAAATGCTATGGATAAAAGGCATATTGCATAGGTTGACAAAAGAACTTGTTTTTTCTTGAAGAAAAGAAATCTTACACCTTAAAAAATGCAGAAATAGAAGTCTTGTTAGGCCAAGGGATGCCACTGCATGCAAAATTTATGAGCATGACATCCATGAAGTTGGTATGGGTGTTAAAACTTTCTTCTGGCAGCAGTAAAAAAGGGTGAAAAGAAAGCAACAAATATTATGATGAAAGTATACCTGATTAAAAAGAATTTGACGGAATTCTTTTGTGCCTTCTTTAAAGTGTAAGAAGAACAACTTCTGCTGGGAAAAGAAGAAAGACAATGTCCAGACAACTTCTGAAGGATGAAGACCTAATATGCACTACAAAATTTGCAGAAGGGAAAAAAAGAGGCTGCTGGAAAATTGCTGGAAACAAAAAAAATTCTGCTAGGAGAACAAAGTTGCAGGAGGAAAAAATATCTATTGTCCACATGCATAGATAGGTGTTATATAAGCAAAACATTATTGCTTAAGAGAGGAGGTAGTGGTCTCCTAAAATACTTTAAAGAAGCAAGAGTTTAGGCAGGATTTGAAATACTCCATAGAAGTAAGAGTTTGTGTAGGATTAGAAATCCTACCAATGCCAATCCATCCTATTCCATTTAGACAAACTCCTAAAACATATATATATATATCTGTTGTAAAAAAATTTGATCCTTAAAAAAAAAATTTTAAAAAAAAAAAAGAAAAGAAAAAGCGGCAAGTAAGAGGCCCACAAAAGGAAAGATTCAATTAAATCTTGGACCTTACTCATGACCCTTACGAAAAAAAATCAAGTCCACAAAAAGGACCGATGCAACAAAAGTAAAAGGCCCATGGAGTATAAAGGGCAATTAACCCTTTATTTTAAAAATTAAAAAAATTAAAAAATAAAAAAAAGATCAAGTCCACAAAAAGGACCCATGCAACAAAAGTAAAAGGACCCATGAAAAAAAAAAGAGCCTACGGACTATAAGGAGCAGTCAACCCAAAAAAAAAAAGGCCAGGGACCAAAGCAAAGAAATAATCCCATCCAAGACATAAAAATCATCCAGATAAAAGTGCCAAATTGTCGTGACTTGCACAGTTAAGAAAATTCACTTGTGCAAGTCGCGAGGGGCATTTGTTGGCACATAAATTTCAACTAAATTTATTACATGTATGGAGCCTATGATAGGAAGATTGTAGGTAATCACTTCCTAAAAAGATCAATATGATCCGTTGAAGTGCATAAATAAAACGACGTTGTATCTCAACAACGTTATTCAAGATGTTCAAGTGACACGTGGAGCCTACGAAAGATGACACTTGTAGAGCCTACAGCAAGGACACCACACAGGATGAAACCCCAAAGATCAATCCGGTTAATCAAATATACAATTAATCAGATAGCGCTATTATTCAAAATTCAAATGGCGCTATCGTTCAGTTTGAAATTCAAATTGAGGATGAGGCATTCTTATCACCTGGATGGCCCTCTATAAATACGAGGACCATCACACAAGATCGGGGATCAGAAAAAATCAAAAGTGAGAATATCAGAGAGAGAGAGAAAGAAATCAAGAGTTAGAAGAAAAGAAGCCTAGAGAACTCAAGAAACTACGCTACAAACGCAGAATGGCGATGAATAGGTAAAGGGTTCCAAACCCAAGAATTGTACTTTGTATTTGAGGGTTCAAAACCCATAACAATTTCAATAAAATATTTATTTTTTTTAAATTGTCTTTTGTTATTTATTTTGTTCTTCATTAATCGGAGGTTTCATTTATATAAAATGTGTAATTAACGATCTAGAATAAAGATCGAAAATAGGAACCTGCAATTCAAATAATCAACACTGTTTAGTCCAAAAACTAAACAGTGGACATTTGTAACATAAAATCTTGAAATGTGTTGAAACACTTCATGTTTTAAAATTTGTGTCTACAGGATGTACTAAGTAATTCATCATGAAATTCTACCGAACAACATACCTTGGACTCCAGAATTCCAAGAAGCACTTCGAAGCTTTTCTAGGAGCTCTTCTGCTTTATCAACAGTTGCCATTTTGGTAGCCATGCTTACCTGATAATACCACAATAAGCCTATGAAAAAGAAGCATGTATTTGAAAATAATGAGTCATACCTCAGCATAATTATTGTAGCCAAGAAGCTTAGCTTTTTCCAACCTAAGCTTCAAAGTTTGGTCAATAATTGCAGTATTGTCTAGATCTCCACTAGATGCACGGGATACATAAGCACGATAGACTTCCTCACGCAAAGCTCGGTTTCGAGCATGTTGCATCACAGCCATGAAACTTGGAGCATCCAAAGTAATCACCCATGGCCCATTTTCAGCTGTAGCGTTTTCATGTCCCTAGAGTAGTTGATAGAGACACGTGAAGAAATCATAGACAGGACAGAAAACCAAATGAACCAGAGCAGTAACAAGAAACATGTTGTTACATATCAATATCCAATACCTTCGATACAGCTGTTTGTGCAGCCAATCCTAGAGCAGAAGCTGGCATACCTTCGATCTCCTTCTTATCTGTTATTAATTTTTCAAACTTCTTTGTGGCATCCAAAACATTCTCCTCAAATTTTTGAGATAGTCTAGCCAACTCCTGCAAATTAGCTCATGGTAAAAAGGCAAGTAAACATGCAGCCAAGAACTAGGCAGAAGACAAGATCGTATAGCCAACAACTTTTATTTTATCAAAGTAATTATTTGAAATCATAAGAGCTTATCCAAAAAACAATAGATATCATTTTCCTTGAAAGAGGAAGAACAAGAGAGAGAGATGCAGGTCTGGATTGCAAATTAATAATCATGTTTAACCCACACCCATCTGACCTCCCTTCTCTTAATAGGGTTTCCAAACATTATATAGAAGATTGCATAACTTTGCAAAGAGTTGAACTGAAGGCCTCTATGATTTGACTGACAAATTACTTTGAAATACGACACGTGTCACCATAGACATCCATGTGCTAGAGTATCCCATCCATCAATAAGCTAATAAAAATGAAGATTTCTTTGCTTAATCCCTAATTCCCTTTCTTTTTCCAATTAATAGTAAACACCCCACACACTTGCCAAGTTGCCAATGTGTTTTGTGATGGATTGCATGAGCAACAACTTCAACTATGTGAATATGTCATAGAAAATGTAAAAAAGGAAAAACCTAACATCACAGGAAATAAGTAATGCTATGGGGAATTTATTCTGAAAGTATGATAGACATAAAGAATGTTCAAATTAGAACATGCAATGCTTCCTCAATCACATTGCTGAGCAACATGAAAGCATACCTGTTTAAATTTGTTAAATTGGACTTTTTTATCATCTTCGAGAGAGACACCATTAAGAATCGCCTCTTTCAATTGAGCTGCACAGGTGCACAAGTCCATAGGTTGTCAAACTCAAGTATTCAACAAACAGTTCAGACACAAGTACTTGGGAATTGGGATATCAAACCCAAATATCAACTAAAAATTTCACGCAACATTAGTTAAAAATATAATCACACAATGCACAGGAATAACAGGATGTATCTTGCAAAAGGTGCAACTCCTTACTACAAGAAATAGCTCAAGGGAGTTTAATTGCAATAGGAAGTCATTTCCTTATACTTCAATGAAAACTTTAGAAGTAAAGCTAGGAGGGGGAAGCTACCAACACACCAAAAAATGTACAAGGAAAAGCTCTTTCCATTGATGCATGTGCAGAAGTTTCTATTCCAAAAATAAATAAATAAAAGTTACAATTAAAAGCATTAAATGAGGTCCCTTCCAGAATACATAATATAATGAGGTTTCTACCATAAGTCAAGAAGCAGCCAAAATCTTTTATTACAGCATATCTCTCTCTCTCTCTCTCTCTCTCTCTCTCTCGTGTGTTATAGATGATCTGATATAGACCTTTTTTTTAAAAAAATATAAAATGTTAAATTGATGAATGAAGTTCATGGGTTTGTCATACTTTCTCTTAGTTGCATGAAGCAGGAGCTGGGGCGGGAGCGGGAGCGGGAGCTGGGGCGGGAGCGGGAGCGGGAGCGGGAGCCAGGAATCGTGAGCCGATAGAAGTTTCTTAGGTTGGGAGCGTCTCGGGAAGCGGTAATATATATATATATATTTTAATGCACATTAGAAGTTTTTTTATAAATATTTTTATTTTAATATACATTAATTATTTTATTTATTTATTATATTTTTTAAATAATGTATTATTGTTAATTTATTTTTTTATTTTTAATTGATATACATTATAAATAAAAAATTATAATAAATAAAGAATAATAAATTATGTCAAAATAAATAAAAAGAAAAATTAGATATTTTATTTTATAATTTTTTTTTATTATATATGATTTACTTAGATTTCTTTTAAATAATTGGATGATTTATTTTATTTATTATTATTTATTATATGTTAAAAAGTTAAGAAATAATAATTAAATATTTTATTATATATGGTAAAAATTATAATTTATAAATTTTATTACATATATAATATATGATAAATTATATTTATTACATATATTATATATGATAAATTATATATATTATATATTATATATGATCAATTAAACATAGAGACGAAGAGAGAGAGTGAAGAGAACAACGAACAGAGATGAAGAGGGAGAGAAGCAGAGACGAAGAGAGAGAGATGAAGACGATCGAGAGAGTGACGAAGATGATCGAAGCCCTCAGAGACGAAGGCGATCGTGATCGATAGTGAGAGAAGAGAGTGACGAAGGCAATCAAAGCCCTAATCTCAACACTGGTCCACTGTAAGTTCTCTCAACAACCCTTCTTCTTTCTCCTCTCATGTCGACATCGAAGGCTAGGGTTTCTCTCTCTCTCTCTCTCTCTCCTTTACGATCCCATCTTGGCCTGAATCGCGTTTCTCTCTCCACAGAAACGCGATTCTTACACGTTTCTTTCTAGGAATCGCGGAATCGCGATTCTTACTCAGAATCGCCACCTAGTTGCACAAATCCTGCAACTAAGTACTTTCTTGAGCTACATCCACACAGAAGCTTTACATGGCTATTAATTGCATTATCAACCAACATATCGAGCGAATTCATGGACATAAAATATACAGGATCCAGAAAAACCATACAGGCTAAATTGTTGTGCCTCTACAAATCTTCAAAAGTTGCACCCTTTATGAGCAAGAAACCAGTCTCTACGAAATATTTATCAATTGATTCACAAAACAATAACATATTGTGGAAAAATCCACAACCATTCAAACCATTCTTTTCAGGCCTGCAATTGCATTTGCATATTGAGGCAGAAAGAGACGCAAGGTGGTCATTCTACCACATCATTATCCATAAGATGGGTTACTATAACATTTTATTTAGAGGAACTTGGCAACTGGTACACAGGTGATCTTCATAAGCAGGACCCTTCCAGTTGTGGCCAATGGCAGCAATGAAGCTTATGATAAAATCAGAAAACAGAAAAGTATCATGGCTTTGTGAAACATGCTAAACAAGGTTTTTAAAACATTTATCATGACCGTGCTAATCACAAATTATTACTTGATCTGGCATGGACCAATAAGAAGGATAAAAAGGAAAAAAAATCAATTATCTCTTGAATTTTAACTTATAGTTCTTTTCTTCTCCTCACCTTTCTTTTGTGTCCCCCATCCCAGTGATTTACATGTGATTCCTATGGGACTTGCTAAAAATCCAGCACTCAAACCAGAGAATTGGTTTTCCCTTGTAAAAAGACTGAGTTTGGTTGAGGAATTTGCAAAAAAAAAATGATAGGCGTGTGAAACTAGGTAAAATGCAGGTACATTTTATTCACATTTCACCTACCTTTTCCCTTTCTCTTTCTCAATCCCGTTCCAAATTCCCTAACCAAACAGTGTAAGAGCTGATGGTTTAATACCAAACCAAACACAATACAAACTAGGACAAAGAAAAGATTCAGATACATCAAAAAGTATTGACTATATCCCATGTGTAATGATGCAGAAAGTTCGAAAATTAAAGATGTACATAAAAATAAAGGGAAAAGCGTAATCTATACTATCTATTCTATACTATTATATGAAGCGTACAAGGTTCTTGGTATGAACCCTTTTGTCACAGATTTTCTTATTCCTAAATTACCCTTCTTCTGTAAGTGCTGAATTTAGACACATATCTATAGTAATTCATCAAACTAATAATTCAGAAAATTAAATTAAAAAAAAGTTAAAACTTAATCAAACACACTCATGGGTTATTTGTAGTTATTTGTAACTGTCAATCAGTAACTGTAGATTTCAAGCACACGCACACCCCCAAATGGGTGTGCACACCTTCTAGTAATAATAATAATAACAAACAAGTGCAGAATTTGATACTTACATTCAACTATACGTTTACGAGCATCACTCAGTGCTTCCCAGTCAGAAGATTCTCTTATTGCTTTAAATGCATTATAAAGTGGTTTACTCTGCCCCAATTTAAGTTCAAACTCAACTTTCTCCGGCTGCAAATCAAAATATTATAAGGCACCATAATAATTTCCAAAAAAAATCAGCTTTTAATTGAAACAACAAAGGTTTGGAGAAGTTGGTTAAAAATTAGCTTTTTAATTTTTTTGCAAAAACGTATAAAAAAATAAAGAGGTTATATGACTCAAAATTGGTTAAAAAGTCGAAAACTAGCTTTCTGCCAAGTTCCCAAAACACCTAAAATGTAAATCTAAAAAGATCATTGTTTACTTCAATATTTAAGGGGTGTTTGGGAAGAAGCTTTCTGAACTTTTTGGCTAAAATGGCATTAAAAGACAAAATAAACTAAAATAATCATGAAGACAAAATATCATTTCAAATTCATAATTTTTTTTTTTACAAACATCATATTCAACTTAAAAAAATCCAACCTCTCCCTAAAAACGATTATTTTAACCTACAAAAATAGTTAAAAACTAAAACTACCTACTAAAATAAACTAACTTCCCAAACGAAGAACAGTACCTGAACTTCTTCAATGGCAGAACGGAGTTCAGGAGTATCTTTAACCGACTTGAGATGATTAACAGCCCCCCAAACCACAGTCAATCGATCAATAATCTTCTCCAGCGGATCAACCAGTTTCGGCCATGTCGGTTCCACAGTCTTCTCCAATTCAATCAATTCACTCTCCTACCAAAACAAAAATTAATCACCAAAACACACCGAATCGACACACATAGAGATATATACATACGAGTTTCTTGAGCAAGGCGCGAATCCCGGGGCGAACGTGCTTGGCCTCGATGGCATCGAAGGGTGGGAAATAGAAGTCTTTTAAGAGAGGATTCTCTTGGAGATTGTCTTCGGCGGTGGTCGACGACATTTTTGCGGCGGTGATCGGAGGAAGAGAGGTTGATTGACTTGACGAGGGTTTGAAGAAGAAGAAGAAGAAGAAGAACAGAGATCGATAGAGACTCTGCCTTGAAGTGTAAACTTCAATTTGAAGCGGTTGTTCTTTTTGATAGTGTTGTGTAATTATTAATACAGTATATTTTTTTTGAAAATATCGTAAAAAAATAAAGGGTTAATTATAGGAAAATTTACCCATAAGTCCTAGTTTCTGAAAAGTTGAACCATTTAGTCTTAAAAGTTTTCTTATGCTCCATTTAGTCCCATTTGCACATCAATCTAATGTTCAAAACATTAATCTGATGTTCGAAATCTAATATTCGAAATATTAATCTGATGTTTGAAACATTGTAATGGGACCTTTCAGTCTATAAGAAAACTTTTAGGACTAAACAGTGTATAAGTTATTAATTTGAGATTTATTGGTGCATCCCCCTTAATTATAATTTAGGAAAAATTATTTATAAGTTCAATTAGGGAGATTTATGTTACATATGATCCTACTAAAAAATTTATGTTCCAATAAGTTCTATGTGAAATTTGTTGACATATTTACCCTCAATATTAGTTGTTAATATTATAAATAACGGTAAAACCATATGTAGGAAATTGAATGTTACTATAGATTAAGTTTGCGAAACGTAATGTAACACTTACATAAACATAACGTAACGTAACGTGACACCTACATAAATATAACGTAACGTGACACCTACATAAACGTAACGTAACGTAACACCTATATAAACGTAACATAACGTGACACTTACATAAACGTAACGTAACATGTCACGTTACGTTTCGTAAAACTTATTAGGTTTTTAATTTTTTAAATTGAATTACATAAACGTAACGTAGCGTAACATGACACCTACATAAACGTAACGTAACGTGTCACGTTACGTTTCGCAAATTTACTAGGTTTTTGATTTTTTAAATTGAATGTAAAAATTTTACTTGTTCGTGTATTTTGAAATTCACATTCATATAGGCATGATTTATGGTAACATTCAATTTATTATATATGGTTTTACCATTATAGTGTATAATAGTATATTAGTACCATTTATTTACAACTCATGAGATATTGTAGAATACATTCTTATCTAAACAGGACTTGAAACTCTATAAGAAATTACACATGACTTAACATAGCATAAGTGTCCGAAATATGACTTATAAATAAGTCTCCAATTAATTTAATAAATTATAAATTATTCTTGTAGTTTTATAAATTACATTATATCTCTTAAAATTTTTAATTTCATAATAAATAGATTATTTTATTAATAAATCATCAAGTTAATTAACAGTTTTTAATAATTTTACAATTTTATCTCAATTAATAATTCAGATAATTTTATTAGTGTATATGTGAACAGTTATAAATTTCACTTTTTCAATTAATTCTCTTAAATAAAAATTTTTGACAATGAGGTATTTGTAATTTTCTAAACCGTAGAGGGTAATTCGTATTTTAAGCAAACCTCAAAAGATGTATTTGTAATTTATCCTATTTAAAAATGTACATATAAATCTCTTGTGGTTTGGAGTGAGATGCAAAATTAATAGATTCTGTTAAAATTAACAGGGTGTATGATTAAGGCCAGCCATGGCCTAAGGTTAGTAAGGCCTATGCCTTAGACCCCAAAATTTTGGCCCAAAAATAGGGCTCCTAAATTTAGTAAAATGTTATAGATCAAAATTTAATTTTTTTTAAGGATCAATTTAAAGAGTCCCAAAATATTTTATTGGTCCTTGTATAGTTTAGCCTATATTTATTTATAAGTGTAATTTGGCCCATATTTATTAAAAAGAAAATATATATTAAAAAATGTATTTTGGCCCAAGAAGAACAACTGTGGGGTCTTTTGGGAAGTGAGTTATAATCCACTTCCCAGATTATAACTCACTTCCCTCTCTCACAAAAGCAGCTTTTAATTAGCTTGTAACAAAAAAACAGTTTTTAACCATCTTCTCAAAATAGCCCACAATGTATGGACCCTATTTTTATTTTATTTTTACATTCTTTATCTATTAGATTTTAGTGGAATAAATAATTGGAATAAATAATTTTGCCCTAATTTTTTTACTTAGGTCTTTATCAGTTTTAATTGAACAATTTTTTCCTAATTTTTTTGTCCTAATTTTGTTTCATTAAATTGTTTTGTTTATAATTTTAATAATTATATGTGCAAGTAATTTTTTTTTTGTGATTACAAACAAATAAAAAAGTTGTAACTTATCGTTTTATCCATGATTTTTTTTTTCAATGTAAGAGGGACCCCATTTTCAAAATTTGCCTTAGCCCCCCTAAATCTCAGGGTCGCCTTGTGTATTATGCACATACTAAATTGAATGTGTGACAAAATTAAAATATTAAATGACATTTTTGCCATTTTTTCTTTTTGTTTATCTTTTTTTTATTAATATTATTTAGTCATAATTGGTTAATATACAATTTATTTTGTAATTTTATAGCATAATTATTATAATTATTTAGGGTCAAAATACAATTAATAAAAGAAAAAGATATACTTTTCCTTTTTTTTTGATCAGCAAGATATACTTTTCCTTTGTGAATATATCTCATCGGTGCAACGTGCAAGAGAAAAAGAATGTGGCATTATGAAGAATGTGGTAGCAAATGTCATCTTATTTTATTATTTGAAAAGAAAATGCAACGGCTTTAAAAAAATTTATTAAATATTTGATTAAAAATTTCACCCTCACACTTATATAAGATATTTAAAAAAATACTTTACAATAATTTTAATATCTTTGACATTATTTTATTTAAAAATTATAAATAAGATAATAATGTTTGATTATCCGATTATATTTCTTTTTATATTAAAAAAAAAAAAACGTATCTTGAATTTGATCTTATTTCAAATGGCTCGAATTTTGTTTTACCCGTCATTCGACTATTCGACCAGTCATTCGGTAAAAAAGTTGATAGTCACAATTAACAATGTGACAACTGCAGTAAACAATTACTTCACCCAACCATTTGATCGATTGACTAGCAAATACAAATTCAAATCATTCGGGACAATTCAATTCGAGCATCAAGGATTTTCCTAAAAAAAAACAAAAAAACCTTCACACACGTCACATTTGCCGTGAGAATCAATTTAGGCATTGGTGTGAACCTTATACCCTCGTACACGGCATACTTGGCGTGAGAATCGAGTTATGCGAAGGTTAACTAAACTTACCTTGATACCCCAATCCAATCCGTCGTTACTTTTTTCTTTTTTTCTGTTTTTTTCTTTTTTTTTAATTTTTAATTTAAGTAATATATGAATGTTGCTAACCTTTTCATTAAAATATCTTTACAATTTTTCTTTTTATCCTTAATTTATCTTTTCTTTTTCTTTTTTTAATATCAAATTTGATGAAAAAAATATATCTGGTGCTTTATTTTTTAATTTTTTTATTAAATTCAAGTTTGATAAATTCTCAATTTGATGAGAATAATCAGTGACGTTGATTTTAATTTTCTGAAAATTAATATTTCTATTTTTCTTATTTTTTGTTTTTAGTAAATATTTTAAAAATTATTTTTTTTTTTACTTTTTTCGATATATCTAAAAAGTAAAATATTTATAAAAAAAATATTTTAAAATTTTAATAAATATACAAGAATACGGAAAATGTACTAAATTTTTGTATTTTTTTATATTTAGTGAATTTTTTAAAGATTTTTTTCGCAAATTTTATATTTTTTAAGTGTATTTATATTAAGTTTATTTAAAAATTAAAAAAATAAAATAAAATTTACCTATAAATCCGATCTTGAGGAATGGTGATCCGATTAGTCTCAAGAACTTTCTTATAGACTATTAGCCTCATTGATTTTGAAAAAGTAGATTTAATATATTATTTAAAAATTAGATTTATAGTTATATCCCTATTTCTATTATGTTTTCTTCTTCTTTTGTGTTAGAAATGTAAGATACACAACCTATGATAATTAAATTTGAAATGAGTTTTCATATGAGAATCTTTTTTATTTGGAATGATTTAAGATATGGAATTCTTCAAACATTCTAAAAGGGCGTGGAATTGTTCAAATATTTCAAAAGGAGTACAGAAACTTCTTAGTAAAGTTTTGAACAAATATATAATTTCAATTTATAATACTTAAATGTAGCACTCAAACGTAACACTTTAATATAGCACTCCAAAAAAACTCCTTATTATACTTTTTCCAGATGTAACATTCTAATGGAACACCAAAAAAAAACTCTTTAGTGTAAAACTCTAATGTAACACACACAAAAATTCCTTTAGGGTACTTTCTCTAAACGTAATATTTCAATGTAATACTCCAAAAAGAGAATGTTGGAATCTTCAAACCATTCTAAAAGGGTGTGGGATTATTCAAACCACTCTAAAATGAGTACAAAATTTCCTTAATAAGTTTTGGATAAATGTATAATTTCAAACTGAGAGTGTTACATTTGGAAAAAGTACACTATGTTGTTTTTTAGCATTTTTATATGTGTTACGTTAGAGTGTTACGTTTGAGATTACGTTAATTAGAGTGTTACATTTGGAAAGAGTACATTAAGAATTTTATTTTATTTTTTACGTGTTATATTGGAGTGTTACGTTTGAATTTTTTTCGAAGTGTTATGCTGTTTCATTTGGAAAAAGTACAGTAAGAAATTTTTTAGTATGTTACATTGAAGTGTTACGTTATTAGAGTATTATATTAGAATGGTACGTTCTTAGTCGTAATGCGGATTTTGTTCCAAAAAGTGGGAAAACCTAAAACCTCTATAGTGCGGATTGCCCAAATGTGTAATTTTATATTTGAAGAAACCTCCTTTTATACTTAACAAATTAAACCCAAACATGTAAGCGACTACCATTTTGTGTAATTTTCATTTTAATGGGATGTTTGAGTTCATAAGAAAAAATAAAGGACTAAACTATTCACAAGATTACATTTTGGGATTTATTAGTACTTCACGCTTTAAAAAAAATTTGCTTAGAGTATTTAAAAAAATCAATAAAAATTTAAAAAAACGAAAAACAAAAAAATAATTTTTTTTGAAAAGTGAATTTTAAAAATCCAAACCAAACAAGTTGAATATTTCTTTTTTGATTTGATAAATATTTGATGGAAGGATTGGAAATTATTTGGGAAAATTATTGATAAATCCTATTTAGAAGTGTTTTAGCCCAAGAAGTCCATGAAGGAATTTTTTAACCCATTTAGTCCCATGTATGTATAATTTTATTCCATAAAGTCCTTTTTCTTGATTTACACTATTTTCTTGGACACTTATGCCCTTATATTTAATTTTGATACCCTTATAAATATTTTTTAAACGGTTAGCAATTTATGATGTGAACATTCATATTTTAAAATTGACATTGGTAGGAATGTAAAATTGGCTCGTGGACGGCCCAAAACCCGTCAGCGAGCCGGGGGCGGGCCCGGGCCTGTTGACAATGTGAATATTCACATTGACATGTTAACATTCACATTAATAGGAGTGTAAAATTGGCCCGCGTCCTGTGGCGGCGCGAAAACCCGCCCACAGTCCATGAGCAGCCCGGGGCGGGCCCGGGTCCGGTCCGGTCCGTTGACAATGTGAATATTCACGTTGACATGTTAACATTCACATTGATAAGAGTATAAAATTGGTCCCGCAACTCATGGGCGGCCAAAAGCTCGCCAGCTACCCGGGGCGGGCCCGGCCCGGCCCGTTGACAATGTGAATATTCACATTGACATGTTAACATTCACATTGATAAAAAGTATAAAATTGGCCAGTGTCCCGTGGGCGGCCAAAAGCCGGCCCGTGGCCCGAGGCGGGCCCGGCTCGGCCCGTTGACAATGTGAATATTCACATTGACATGTTAACATTCACATTGATAAGAGTGTAAAATTAGCCCGCGCCCCGTGACTACCCAAAACCCGCCCACGACCCATGGGGCGGGCCGGCCCGTTGACAATGTGAATATTTACATTGACATGTTAATATTCACATTGATAAGAGTATAAAATTGGCCCGCGCCCCGTGGCTACCCAAAATCCGCCCACGGCCCGTGGGCAACCCGGGGCGGGCCCGGCCCGGCTTGTTGACAATGTGAATATTCACATTGACATGTTAACACTCACATTGATAAGAATATAAAATTAGCCCGGGCCCCGTGGCTGCCCGAAACCCTCCCACGGCCCGTGGACGGCCCGGGGCGGGGGCCGGCCCGGCCTGTTGACAATGTGAATATTCACATTGACATGTTAACATTCACATTGATAAAAGTATAAAATTGGCTCGCGGCCCATGGGCGGCCAAAAGCCTGCCCACGGCCCGAGGGCGAGCCCGGCCCGACCCGTTGATAATGTGAATATTCACATTGACAATGTGAATATTCATATTAACATGTTAACATTCACATTGATAAGAGTATAAAATTGGCCCGCAGCCCGTGGGCGGCCCGAAGCCCGACCGCAGCCCAAGGCGGGCTTGGCCCGACCTGTGACAATGTGAATATTCACATTGACATGTTAACATTAACATTGATAGGAGTGTAAAATTTGTCCGCTGCCCGAAGCTCGCCCTCGGCCCGGGGTTAGCCCGGCCCGGGCCGTTGACAATGTGAATATTCACATTGACATGTTAACATGCACATTGATAGGAATGTAGAATTGGCCCGCGGCCCGTGGGCTGCTCGAAGCCCGCCCATGGCCCGGGGCAGGCTCGTTTGGGTCCAGACCCGAACATGTCTGAGACCCTAGGCTAGGGCCTAGGCCATCACTTTGAAGCCCGGCCCGGCCCATCGGCCCGCTTAAGGCCCATTCAAGGCTCGGTCCGAGGCCCAGCCCACCTGAGGCACAATGTCTTTTTTTGTGGAAAATAATAAAATTTTGGTAAAAAAAATTAAAAAGAATTAAAAAAAATGGCCAGGCCCGCCCAAGCCCGGCCTAAGCTCGAGCCTAGGCCCAGGCCCACCAGCCCGACCCGAGGCTGTCGTCTTCGGGCCGCTGGCCAATTTTACACTCCTATCAATGTGAATGTTAATATGTCCATGTGAATATTCACATTGTCACGGGCCGGGCCGGGCCCGCCCCGGGCAGCAGGCGGGCTTCGGGCCTCCCACGGGCCGCATGCTAATTTTACACTTCTATCAATGTGAATGTTAATATGTCAATGTGAATGTTGACATTGTCGCGGGCCGGGCCGGGCCGGGCTCGCCCTGGGCCGCCCACGGGCTTTCGGGCTGCCCATGGGACGCGAGTCAATTTTACACTCTTATCAATGTGAATGTTAACATGTCAATGTGAATATTCACATTGTCACGGGCCGGGCCGGGCCCGCCCCGCTCCGCTCCGGGCAGCGGGCGGGCTTCGGGCCTCCCACGGGCCGCGGGCTAATTTTACACTCCTATCAATGTGAATATTAATATGTCAATGTAAATATTCATATTGTCACGGCCCGGGCCGGGCTCGCCCCGGGCCGCCCACGAGCTTCGGGCCGCAGGCCAATTTTACAGTTTTATCAATGTGAATGTTAATATGTCAATGTGAATATTCACATTGTCACAGGCCGGACCGGGCTCGCCCCGGGCCGCGGGCTAATTTTACACTCCTATCAATGTGAATGTTAACATGTCAATGTGAATATTCACATTGTACATGGGCCGGGCCCCTATACATTGACGATATGAACATTCACATTGACGGTGTGAACATTCACATTAGGGGTATTTTGGTAATTATGTCACCTATAGGACTTATTGAAATATAAGAAAATAATATGAACTAAATAGAACATAAGTAGATACATTAGGGGTATTTTGGTAATTATATCACCCATAGGACTTATTGAAACATAAAAAAATAATATGAACTAAATAGAACATAAGTAGATGAAAAGGATATTTTGGTAATCTTATCTCAAATAGGACCTAATGGAATAGTCAAAAAGAATATGGGTTGAATGGAATATAAGTAATTAAAGATGGATTTATGGAAAAAGCTCCCAAATTATTTATGAACATTTTTTTTGTTAAATTAAATTTGATGAAAAAAAAAAGTTAAGAATTGAATATGCTCCGAGGAGAAAAATAATTCAACCAATCAGTTTCTTTCACCTATGCGATTTTCATTTTCACCACACATATCTACTAGTATGCATTATATTTTTGTAATTTTTTTCATTTGTTCTTATTGATTAACTATTCTCCCTTTCAACTATCAACACATCTGTCAACCCAGGTCATATCGATTGAGGGGTTGTTTGAGATTGGCTTTTTTTAATTTTTTTTTTTTAGTAAACTTTCTAAAAAAAATTCAAAAAAAATTAGATTTTTTATAATCTACTCGTCTAGATGAACCATAGAAGAAAAAAAATAAAAAAAAATGGAAAAAGAATAAAAAATTGTTTTTTTTTTGGCTTTTAAAAGTATTTTTTTATTTGTTTGCTTTTTAGTTATCAATTTTTGAATTTGTTTCTACTTTCTATATTCTTCTACACTAGATAGACTAGAAAAGTAAAAAAAATAATAAAAAAAATAGGGAAAAAATTGAATTTTTTAGCTGGATGGCAAACGAAGCCTCAATGTTGCATCCTCCTACTATGCTGAAAGCAATTAATCAGGGAAGGAACTTTTATGCAAGTGTTTCCAAAATGTGAATCCAATCAGGTCATTCACAATAGAGGAGAAAATAAAGAAGCTCTTTTTATAAAATCAAGGCAAAGTGTATTGCTTTGCAAGGCCTCAATTCATATATATATACACTTCCATGGAGATGGAACACAAGATTCTATAGATAAAAGCTCTACTGTCACATCCTTGACAGTATTGACTACATGGAACTTTTATCATCTCCCTCCAACAACCAGTAAAATCATCTATTTTTCTGGTTTGGTGCCTGCATCACCAGAAAATTATAACAACCAATTAAAAAATAAATGGTGAATAAATATTCAGAACACATGGATTTAGCATACCAGAATAGAACAGAATATCTGGAAAACCAACAAAAAAATAAATAAATTGGCCAACTGCTAAAAAGAAAAGACACAAAATTTCATACTAATTCTTCTAAATGGTCAATCCAAGTCATCAAAAATATAGTGTGCATGCATTTTCTACTCTTCACTCGCATCTAGATATGCCTTAGACATATTATGAATTTTTCTTTTTTTATTTTTGCAGAGCCAAATATGAAGGATTCACGTCCATCATTATTTCATTATTTATGATGCCCTGGTGCCGTGCCTGAGGGCTTGTCTTGTGTCCACAATATGATGAAGGAAAAGTCTACAGAACCAGAAAACTTACCACAAAAATCAAGAATTTTAGATCTATGGTGTACATTTGAAGTTCTTGTTGTGCATTTGAAGTTCTTGTTGTGTGGCAACACCTTGAGTGAATCTTGGCCATAGATTTTAAATTATGGGTGCCTTTCTGATATATATATATATATTTATTGGATACGTAGTATTTCTGTATGATGAAACACACATTTTCAGTTGACTATCATAGATAAAAATCTGTTTAAACACTGTTTTAATTCCAGGGGGTAGCCAGGCATTTTCTAAACATCGGTGGTCAAATGGTCTATAGCGATGATCTTTGAATAAAAAGTCGTTTTGAAGTTAAGCAAAAAATTACTGCGTACAAAAATTGAGACAATAATCCAAAGGAAGCCATTTACCTGATGCACCAGGATTCCTTTCTCAGTTTTTGAATTTCATGGTTTCTTTCTCAAATCCAACTGTTGGGAATTGTTTTGCATATTCCTCAACCTCATGTCGGAGCTTTGCAATCTCAGATTGAATCGGAGCACTGGACTGCATTGTCGCCAAAAAGTCTTTCAACTTCGTCCCTGCACCATAAAAAACAGCATACGATACAATCCCCTTGTTAGCACACTCTAGGACAAGGGTATGATTGCAACTAACCATAAATACGCGTACATGTCACACATCACGAGCATATATGAATAAAGTGGTGATCACTCTACTTCTACATGCAAATGGACACTATTGACGATAATATTTAAGAATTGAGATATAATCAGTTTAGGAACCTTTAGTTTCAGCCTTTATCCTCACAGCCACCTTTACAGCAGCATCAAAGAAGTCAGCAACTTTGGCAAAATCCTCCTCAACAAATCCCCTGGAAGTGAGAGCAGGGGTTCCTGAAAGCACGAGAATTCATCAACTTTCTGTAATTTAAATAAGATAACTGAGGTACAATATGATTAAGAGGCCTATACCCATCCTGATGCCACCGGGAACCATAGCAGATACATCGCCGGGAACAGTGTTTTTGTTGGCTGCAATGTGAACAGATTCCAACACCTTCTCAACTCTGGAACCATCAATACCCTGTTGGAAAGAAATCAAATGTAAAGGAAACACATAATAGCTGTAGCTAAACAGAATTGGATAATTTCTAAACAGAATTTAAAAAAAAAAAAAATCTCCTAACTAGTGAAAGATTGAATCTGTTTTCTCCTTTACCATATTTTTTAAATTCACCAAAACTAAGTGGTTCTCAGTCCCACCAGAAACAAGTTCATAGCCATTCTCAGTTAAAGTCTGCAAATTTGAAAGATCAGTTAGGCATTTTCTACACCAACGGAGCACCATACTGGTTAAAACTTATTAAGTATAAGAAGAACAAGACAGGTGTAACAATGAGAACTTGCTGTAACTAGTTCTGACATGTCATTGGGCCATACCTGTGCAAATTTTGAGCAATTGCTGAGAACTTGCTCTTGATAGGCTTTGTATTCTGGAGTCATAGCCTGCATTTTACAAGAATATGAGAACACAAATATAGAGGTTCGAACAATTCATCTTTGTGTCTATAGGTTCTGAGTCCCAAAACAAATTAGCATGCTATGCTTGGTAATCCTCTATGGGCCAACAGTTTTTTTTGGCAGCCTTCGAGTTTTATCCAACTGCACACTTAGAACCTACTATTCATACTTTTTTGTTTAGACTATTTGAATACGTCTACATGATATCACTGTAGTCTGATACATATAAAAACATATATGCAAAATGATCCATCAAAAAGCATGTCACATACTATTAAACAGCATGTCCATTGAACAACATCATATAGATCAAAAACTACAACTACAGAATTACTTATTTTTGTATTTTTAAGACCATTATGGCATTATGGATCTGAATGGTTTGCAATCTAGAGAAAGCCTCATGCTGACAACCATTGGGCCAATGGCAAGAATCTTTTTTTTTTCTTTTTCTTTATCATACATGGTTGCATTCAATGGTCATATATTCACACCAGGTTGCATATAAGTTCTGGGAAGTCTCAATGAACATTTCCCTGTCAGAAACTAACCTGTTTCAATGCAACCGCTAAGCCAGTAATTGTGTGGTTATGTGGACCACCTTGAAGTCCCGGAAAGACAGCTTGATTGATTTTGTCTTCATAGTCATACAACACCTTCAAGAAGAGCTCAAAGTATTAATATATGTACTTATTTTTTCTGTTCCTTTTCATTTCAAACCATGCAATTGAAATTTTATTAATTATAACTAGAGGGCTACAGAATGCAAAAAATGAAACAGTTAAAATGCTTTGCTTTAAGCAACTCACCTCTTTTCCTTGTTTATTAATCTCCTTTACCCCCTTCCTGAAGAAAATCATTGCACCACGTGGACCACGAAGGGACTTGTGGGTTGTGGTGGTCACAACATCAGCATAGTCAAATGGTGATGGGATGACACCGGCTGCAACCAAACCACTGATGTGTGCCATATCTGCCAACATAATAGCTTTCTGCTTGTCACAGACCTGTGGAATACATGGAAAATATGAACTTGAAGCTATGGAGAATTCAAATGAAATAAGTTAAATTCTGATGTCTGATTATATTAACTGAAATAAAGTAAATCAATCAAGTGGATTTACCTTGCGAATTCGTGCATAATCATATAGGCGTGCATAAGCACTAGCACCAGCAACTATCAGTTTTGGCCTGAAGAGTGTGGCACTTTTCTCCATCTGCCATTTAACAGTTTCAAAGTCTCATAAGCCTAATTCTAATAACCAGGTAGAGCTACACAATTTACACTGGCAATGATGAAGCTGAAAAAAATATGGGGTGAAGTAGCAAGGAAAGATTCACAATAATAAGTGAAGAAGAAGGCTACCTGATCGTAGTCAATATAGCCAGTGCTCTCATTTAATCTGTATGGCATTGTCTCAAAAAATATTGAAACTGCAGATATCTTCTTTGTGTCAGTCTGCTCAATACAAAAAGGGAGAAAATTAGATTACTTCCATATTATGTAACCAACGGAAATTCTTATATTTACCAAAAAGACAAGATCATAATCAGGAGATAAAAACGATGTAATGTACAATGAAGTTCCTGAGAACTATTATCCAGATTCAATTAAGTCAATTCTGTTTGGCTTTAGTAAGTTATTCCCGGCAAGCCCAGAGAAAAAACTTTTCTAAATTTACAAATATGTATGCAGAGAATCATCAAAGAGTAATCTTTTCTTGTTATGAGTCGTGGAAGTACAAGCTTTTCAATAAGTGTGTTCTTCATGGCCCAGACGTTCTATAAAATCCCAGATTTTCCACGGGCAGTTTTTTTTTTTTGACTGTTTATACCTTCCACACAGAAGTTGGTGTTAGAATATAAGTTTCAGCTTGCAGTGGTTTCTGATTATTTAGTTTTTTTTTTTTTTTTTTTGGATAAGTAACAGCAGTTGTTTCAGATGATTGATAATTCAAAAAACCAGTGAAGAGTGCTTAAATTGATAATTCAAAAAACCAGTGAACCCATAACAGACAAACAAGTAGTAAAAACATTTCCCTGACAGAATTTATTTAGTCCGCCCAATATGTCCGTTTCCAGTTTCCAACAAGAACATTGGGGCTGGGGCATAAAAATGCATGCAATTGACAGTTTAAACCACCAATGAAGATAAAAACAGACATAACACATTTCACAAGTGCAGATGAATTATCATTCACTGATAATCGTGTAATTTCAATTGAACTAATTAAGAATAGAACAAAATAATCCTTTCTACAATCTTTTAAGGTGAAAAAGGTTTAAAACAGACTTACATTTAATTTATCACAGACTACCACAACCTAAAAACAGGAACTAGTTATTTAGCAGAAAATAAAAAAATAATGGAAGTTGTAATCACCTGATAGCCATGCGAAAGATGTCCACCATGAGGAAGATCAAGAGCCATGATTCTTTCATGAGGTTTTAGTAATGCGGTGTAAACTTGAAAATTAGCTGGAGACCCAGACAAAGACTGCACATTCACTGCATCATAACAGGTCATTAGAATTCTTCTTCTTCTTCTTCTTTTTTTTTTTTTTCATAAACATGTATGGAATTATGGTCTTGTCTTTTAGTAAAATCTCAAAAGGCAATAAAAAGCACATGAGTGTACATTGTTTACATCCCAAACAAGTCTACGTTTTTGCTATGCATAGATTACACACCTCCCCATTTTGAAGGGTCCAACCGAAATGCTTCTAGAGCACGCTTCTGGCATAAGGATTCGGCCATATCAATATACCTGAAAGAAAAAATTCTCATACTATCAGAATTGTTAACCAGTAAGTTAAAGACTATAAGAAATGAGTCAACTACGCATATGGACTTATGCTAATTGATATCAGCAGCCATTAGATATTTACAGATATCACGAGAAACATAAGAAACAAAAAATAATAAAAATAGATGAAGCGATCCCCGTACTCATTTCCTCCGTAGTATCTAGCACCCGGGTATCCTTCACTATATTTGTTGGTCATTACAGACCCAACTGCTTGCATCACAGAGACAGAAGTGAAATTCTCCGAGGGTATCAGTTCAAGTCCCTTCACAAACATAAATTGAATTCCATGAGATATCAAATTCAAAATGAAGTTGTATCTTGTAACCACATTATGAAGGTTTTCTATGTGACAGTGTATTTGTTTGCTCAGAAAATGCAGGACAAAGTAACCAAAATTTTGAACCTTAGATTATCTTTCATTCGGCACCCAAGAAAATAACACCTTTAGTCAACTGACCTTAGCAAAACTATTTCACTCATGCTCTATTATGCTCTATTTGTTTCAGCAGAAAACATTTTTCATTTTTTGGCTTTTGGTACGACGGAAAATGAAAGTCAAATGGAAACGTTTTTTGTGAAAAACAAGTTTATTTCGGCAAAAAATATTTTTCACTTTTGAAAAATGAAACAAGTTTTTCAGACTAACATTTTATCTTTACCACCACACTACCACTAGCAGCTCAACCTCCGCCACCATCACCACCACCACCACCGCCACCACCACCACCACCATGTCCACCTCACAACCAACACCACCACCAATACAACCACTTTAAAGGTCAGAGTCAAATATAAGAAAACAATCTTTTTCATTGAAACTGTTTTCTGTCAAAACAAACATAATTATGGTAAAATTCTAATCTTCTAGACAAATTAACCAAAACAATAAAAACTAAGATTCAAAATTGTGCACTCTTAATTTTCCTATCTACCAAACTCTGGTAAAAATAAGTATATATAGATAGGGAGAGAGAGAGAGAGAGAGAGAGAGTATATACCTTCCATTGTCTAGCTTTTTCAAGCTCGATAATATTAGCAATCTCAGGATCGACAACTTCAAGTGGAGAATTCAATTGCTTTGGCCACTGTAATGTGATTTTCGATTTAAATCATTGACATGTTCATATCAAATGAGATCAAATCCATATTAAGAATCACATAAAGAAGCCGAAACAATAAATCAAACAGTTCACGTGCTTAACTGAGACCCGACATTTCTCCTTCTCATACACAGCTTCGTTCGGCAAAGACGACTACCAAAAAAAAAAAAAATCAAATTCGTTAATACAAAATCGAAAAATGTTTTCTCTGTTTTTAGAAAACAAAACAAAAAAACAAAAAAAAAAAAACCATGTAATAGAGGGATCCGCCATTGATGAGGCGCTGAATTGGCTTCCCCGCTGAAGATGAGAGTCTGCGAAGCGCCAATGCCATTGCCATATCTCTCTCTCTCTCTCTCTCTCTCTCTCTCTCTCTTCTTCAGTCTCTCTTTTTGTGCTCTGTTTCGTTCGCTTTGGCTGAGCTTTTGGTGGTTGGAGAATTTTATTTATTTTTATTTTATTTTTAATTTCTGGTTTTGTCGTTGACTAACGAAAGGTTTATCTTTTTCCGATTTGTTATCCCACTCCGATAAGATCTCAATTCAATGTGTCCCAACACATTCACTTTTTTAACATATATTTTTTATTTTTTAACAAGAGGATGTTAATAAAAATATATAATGTGTTGATTTTTTAATTTTTTTAATCAATTGATCTTAGTTTGATAGCTTTCAACTTAAATAATAAAATCAATAATTAGGCTGGCAAGAAATTTAAAAGTTTGAATTCAAGTTTGATTTGGGCAGTGTCACTGAGCAATTCAAATAATCTAAAATCTAAACTATATATAAATATACATATAAATTAATATTTCAATTGAATAATGTTAAAATTATGTGAACTTTTAGATTATATTAATTATATATAATATACACAAGTAATAAAACATAAAAATCTTATCCTTTTTTTTTTTCTCATTAAAAAATGGCAGAAATATTGATTTCTCATTTTTTTTAAATTATTTATTTTGATAAAATTAATGATTTTATAAAGAAAAAATGTCAATTGGGTCTAACTTTAAAAAGATTAATTAGCCTAGTTAAAATATTTATAAAAAAAAAAAAAAAAAGACTTCGTGGGCAATTTGCCCGAGTTCAATTTATTATGTTGAAGCTAAATTTAGATTACAAGTTAAACTCAAACTAATTTTAAAAAAAATTCATCTCAATCGAATCGGTCTGAATTGCGCCCTTAAAAAACCTAGATAGTTACACACCTACCAAAAACCAACCATGGAAGCCCTATCTTAAGCGTACATTTCTCAGCCACAAAATGAGTGTCTATCAGAGAGATATGCTTGATAGGGCCATGACTTGTTTGAGATGGAAAGTTGGCCACCTAGGCCATATGTTTGAATGAACTGTTTCTAGGAAAATGAGTGAGAGCACTAATTAGTGCTACCATTAATAATGTGGTAGTGGGTCCCGCCATGAATGATTTGATGTTTTGGCCTTGGTGTTGTATTTTTTTTTATTTTTTATTAAGTGCCATGTCATTAGTAATCTTTTTAGAGCTCCAAAATTAGTGGTCTCTATCATTGTTGCTGTTTCTATTTCAGCTCCAGGTTTTTCTTTTGTGTCACTTTCACGAATTATTAATAGAAAGTAATATTGGGCTCAGGGCTTTAGGTCCATTCTTTGGTTGCAGATTACGCAAAAATCGGCCTTTAAAAATGGGCTCATTAGAACATAGGCTTGTTTTTCTTAGTATTCTCTATTAAATTATTTAAGGTTATAATTTATTTTTAGTGCACCCTATATTTTTTCATAAGATAAATTCATAATTTGTAGTACACCCAACTCTATTGGTTTGTAAGGGTTGAATTCGGAGGGGTTGTACCCTTTGGAGTTCAAGAAAAGCATCCAAGATGAATTTAATCATTTGGGAAATTGTAATTCCAATTACCAAACACCACATGCTTGGAAGGGTGTGAATTGCACATTGGATTGTAATAATCCAATGGTGGTGTCTGTTGATTTGAATTCGATGAACCTTTCTAGGATTCTAAGTCCTAGTATTTGCAGTTTGGTTAATCTTAACAATCTTGATGTTTCTTACATTGGGTTCACAAGAAATATTCCCAAGGAGATTGAAAATTACTCGAGGTTAAAAAGTCTTTATTTGAACAATAATCAGAATATGGAGACTTGCTTTGTATCATAACAATCTTATTGATAAAATTCCTGTTGAGATTGGGAATACCAAGATCTTGAAGAAGCTATACTTGTATATGAACAAGTTGATGATAATAGTAAATTTTGGTGGGGTAAATTGGAATTTTCGAATAAAGAAGAGGATGAAGATAAAATAATTAAAATTTGGAAAAGAAGATGAAGAAACTTGAATATGAAAAGTATGTATAAATTATTAGGGTTTAGGGTGTACCATGATAAAAAAAAATTATATTTTATTTTAAAATTTAATGTGCATTATCTTTATTAATAAAATTACATTAAAATATAATAAGAACTAAAATTCTAAAATTCTAAGGCCTCGTTTGGCAAGTGGCTATTTTAGCTAAAAAGTCAAAAAGTTACTAAAAAAACTAAAAAATCAACAACTCATACCAAAAAGTCAAAGATTCTCTTTTCTTTCTATTTTTTGCACATTTTTTCGTAAAAAATCAAAAAGTCATCCCAAACATACTAGTTTTTTTTATATCACATTTTAACAAAAAAGCTAAAAAATTACTAAAAAAATCTGTTCTCAAACGAGGCCTAAGTGTGCATACTAAATTACTATTTGGGTACCCCTTACTCTGTGGAATTCAGATTCTCGGTCACCCTTGCCTGTCGCCTCTTCCTGTAGCGCCCCAAAACGACGTCGTTTTGGGGCAACATTTCAAGGAAGGAAGAAAAAAAAAAAAAAAAAAAAAAGAAAAAGAACAGAACTCAGAGAGGGGGAAGAAGCAAGAACTCAGAGAGGGTGAAGAACCCATTAATGGCCTGCAATGTGCGAAGAAATCAACTGATTGATTGCAAAAAAAAATTTATTTTTTTGCCACATAGTTGTTGATATGATTTTTATTATTTTTTTAACGATAGATCTGAATAGTTTTTGCCTTAATTTTAAATTTGTCTTTGTTGTTGTAGAAATTTGAGGTGTTTTGGGGTTACAATTTTTTTATATTTTTTGCTTGCAGGAGAGTAAGATTTTGAAGTTTTTGGGGTTTATGTGGAACCCTCTTTCGTGGGTCATGGAAGCTGCAGCTATTATGAAAAAAAGAAGGAAATTGGTCGGCAAATTTTTTTTGGAATCTCTCAGATCTGTTCATAAATTTTTTTGGAAGCACTTAGTTAAATTTTTTTTTTGTGTGATCTTCCTACCATGGAAGTCTGATAGAGGCAAACTAGGAAGAAGAAAACCAGGAAGAAGAAGAAGAATAAGAATAAGAAAGAAGAAGAGGAAAAAGAAAAGAAAGAAGAAAACCAGGAAGAAGAAGAAGAATAAGAAAGAAGAAGAGGAAAAAGAAAAGAAAGAGTTACTGGCCTCATGTCCTTCATCCGCAACCGCTGCATCTTTCTTCTTCCCCCTTCCCTTTCTGAGTTCTGCTCTATTTTTTTTTTTTTTGGGTGAAAAGTTGTCCCAAAACAACGTCGTTTTGGGGTGCTACATGAAGAGGCGATAGGCAAGGGCGACCGAGGATCTGAATTCTTACTCTGTGGGACTTATTTAAAAGGTTGGAGGCCTTACCTTACTGGACTTATCAGGGATGGAATAAAAGTTATCAATAATACTAGGGACTGTACTATTTGATGTATTGCCAATATATTACTAGTAATATAATGTAAGATATAAAAATAAGCCAAAAACAGAAAGTAAAAAAATCTAGCTTATTTTAATCACACACTCGCAAAAAAGGGTTAAACAAACAAGTTTCATTCGGTTATTATTTTTGGACAAAATAGGCTAAGCCTCCGTATGGCAAGAGAAGTTTGGGCTATTTTAGCCACTACCGGATAAAAAAGGTTAAATTAGCCAAATGAAGACAAAAGCTTGTCACGTGCCACTGTAAATTGACCAAACTACCCCCCCACATGAACCTGATTGAAAGGGGCATCGCCTCACCACACACAAAGTTAAAAAAAAAAAACCTTTTCCCCAAAAAAACAAAGAAAGTTTTAAAAAAAAATTAAAAATTAAAAACAGAAATTAACAGTTGCCATGTAATTTAAAAATAAATAAAACACATGAAAAATTATTTTTGAAAAACAAAAACAAATTAATGTATACAAATAAAAATGACAAAAACGTAAATTAAAAAAAAAAAGAACCACAAAAATACGCCTCATCAAAAAAAAAAAAATTAAGAACAGAAATTAGCATTTGCCACGAAATTTAAAAATAAATAAAACACATGAAAAACCATTTTTGAAAAATAAAAACAAATTAATGTATAAAAATAAAAATAAAAATGACAAAAACGTAAATTAAAAAAAAAGAACCACAAAAATACGCCTCATTCAAAAAAAAAAAAAACAGAAATTGACATTTGCCACGTAATTTAAAAATAAATAAAACACATGAAAAATCATTTTTGAAAAATAAAATAAAATTAATGTGTACAAATAAAAATAAAAATGAAAAAAACGTAAATTTTAAAAAAAGAACCACAAAAATACGCCTCATCCAAAAAAAAAAAAAGAAATTGACATTTGCTACGTAATTTAAAAATAAATAAAACACATGAAAAACAATTTTTGAAAAATAAAAACAAATTAATGTATACAAATAAAAATAAAAATGACAAAAACGTAAATTAAAAAAAAAGAACCACAAAAATACACCTCATCCAAAAAAATGAAAATAAATAAAAATTGAAATTGAAATTTTCCACGTAATTTAAAAATAAATAAAACACATGAAAAACGATTTTTAAAAAATAAAAACAAATTAATGTATACAAATAAAAATAAAAATAAAAAATGACAAAAACGAAAATTAAAAAAAAAGAACCACAAAAATACGCCAAACCCAAAAAAAAAGAAAAAAAAATTAAAAACAGAAATTAGCATTTGTCACGTAATTTAAAAATAAATAAAACACATGAAAAATCATTTTTGAAAAATAAAAACAAATTAATGTGTAAAAAAAAATAAAAATGACAAAAACATAAATTAAAAAAAAAAAGAATTCCAATTTAATACGCCTCATCCAAAAAAATAAAAAAAATAAAAAGAAAAAAGTACAATGACGCTGAAGTGGAAGAAGGAGCCAGCTAGGAGTGGAAAAGGTATTACCAAGGGCAATTTGGTCATAACATGTGGACACCTCACAAAAAAGTCAAAAAAGTCAAAAAAATCCTTCACAAATCAGACTTTTTAGTCTCATGCTAAAATATCTAAAAAAGCCAACCCACTTCCTAAACGACACCTAAATAAGTTAATAAGATAAAATATCATATCCAAACCATAATCATTATACTTTTTTCTCACAAAATTAAAAAACTCAAAAAAATTAAACCAAACAAAACTAAAAAAGCCATATTAAAAAAGTCCCAACACAAAAAACTAGCTTAAAAAGCTAATGCCAAACGAAATCTAACAGGGCTATTTTGTTCCAAAAAAAAAAAAAAAGCTAACAGGGCTAATAACATGAAGATGACTTAATAAAAAAAATTAAGAAAAAAAAGGTATGGCAAACATGATGACTTATTTATTCCTTTATAAAAGACTTTGCCTCCGTTTGGGAAGTGGGTTTGTTTTTTAACTTTTTAATTTTTTTGATTATTTTAGTCTGGGCTAAAAAGTTTGGTTTGGGAAGGATTTTTTGACTTTTTTGACTTTTTTTGTGAGAGAAGAGTGTAATGATTATGGGTTGGATGTGATGTTTTGTTTGTTGTGGCTAAAATAGCCTATTTTGTCTTTTGTGACTATTTTAGGCACAAACCAACTTGCCAAACAACACATTTGTTTAGGCGGGGTTAAAAAGCTAATTTATTATTTAAAAAAGCTACTGTAAATATTTTTTCAATTTATTCTAAAAATTAATTTATATTTAAAATTAGATTAAAAATGATATATTGATAGACACGTGATATAAAAATATTTGTATATAACTTACATCTTTAATACAAATTCAAATCCTAATATAATAATATATTTTTTAGATCGTGTAGATGTTAATATGATATTTTTTGTTTAATTTTAAACAAAAATTAATTTTAAAAATAAATTGAGAAAAACTTGAAACAAGAAAGATACGAGTGAAAAAAAAAAAGAATTGAGGGAAAAAGTAAAAAAATAACCCAAATATAAAGGGATATAAATTTACTATTAGTTGATAATACTACAAACATATAGGCCATGTTTGGTTTGTTTATCAAAATATGTTTTTGGAAAAAAAAAAAAATCTAAAAACATGTTTGGTTGAAAATTTGTTTTAAAAAAATTTCAAAATCACTTTTTTCTCTACTACATATTAATTAATCACTTTTTCTCTCTGCTCTCTCATTCTCAATCACTTTTTCTTTCACACTTATTTATTCAACTATAAAAAAATTATAAAATCATCCCAAACTCTAAAATTATTTTCAAAATACACTATTGTCACGACCCAAACCCGCCCCTATGGGTTTAGCACCGTAACCGGCCAGTAATCTAAGATTACCGAAGGCCTGCTTAACAGTAATACAGTAAAACAGAGTACATGGGCATGGCGGAAGCCAAAACAGTAAATAAACAATGTCCAATGAGCTGTGAGTCTGTATGCAAAAAGACTTTTCATACATATACATAAATAGTGCAAACCAGTATGTACAACATTTACAGTCGATCAAAACAAGGACCTAATCCCTCTCAAACAGTACAGTACAAAAACATTCAGTCTATACAATTATACAAAACAGATACGGAGACAGACGGGGGAAATCGAACACCCCTAAGCCATAGCTTGGCAGGCTCGGAACCTCGTAGTGAGGCACACTGGTTGGTAGGGGTGGGCGCGGGTCGGTTGCGGCCACAGAACCTCCAATCCGCCATCCGTCCGCTAGATTGACGGATTGAAGAAAATCAATCCGCATCCGTCCGCCAATCCGGCGGATGTGGATTGAGCGGATTGGCGGTTTGGCGGATGGATGCGAATCGGTTTGGCAGTTTAAAATTTTATAAATTTTCAACATAATTCAACTTGTGCACTTCCTCAAAAAAAAAAAAGAAAAAAAAAAGAAAGAAAAAAAGTATTACAGTCAATGACTTAAAAAAGTATTACAATCACTGTATGCCTTATCTAAAGAAAGAAAGTTTAAAACTTTAGAATATCACGATCACTGCATGCCTCATCTACATATTACAATCACAGTATGATTCATCCACATAAAGTATTACAATCTGTGATTCTTAAAATATAATAACAATTCAAACCACCAAAACCATGAACTGAGCAGTAGTAGAGATTGTATGTCTCTGTATTGTTACATCTATATATGTTTTTGAAAACAAAAACCAACCAGCATATATCATATTTTCTATTTATTATTTTTAGAGTTAGATTTAAAAACAAAAAAATATAGATAAATAATACGTTTATTTTTTTCAATTCAAAAAATATATTCAAGTTGAAAACTTTTTTTCAACAGAATATTTAAACTCTTTTTCAATTGAAAACACAAACATAATATTTAAAAAAATTGAAAACACAAAGTCTTATAAATTATTAGGGGTGCTCGCGATTTGGCGGTTTGGCGGTTCGGTTGCGGCCAAAGAAATCTCAAATCCGCCATCCGTTCGCCAAATTGGCGGATTGGAGAAAATCAATCCGCAACCGTCCGCTCGTCATCACGCATCCGTCCAAAATGCAACGGATCGGTTCGATTCGGTCCGTTTTGGCGGATCGGTATATCCGCTGCTCACCCCTACTGGTTGGCTTGACAAAAAGGGGTCTAACCCACGCTCCTAGCTCCGGTCTGGTGCCTGAACACCTACATATATATATAAACAGTGAGTTAAAGCCCAGTGAATAACATAATGCGTAAAGAGGTTTAGAATGAATGTCCTTACAGTAACGAAAACAGTTCATTGATTTAGTATATCAGCCATTCAGTCATATGTGGTACATCCATTAGCATAGCAGTACAGTAAACAGTAGGTCTTGAAAGACCGAACAGTCAGTGATGGCCATCAATCAGTAAACAGTAGTGGTTTCAACAAGGGAACCGACAGAGATCTCTATAACAGTAGCAGTAAATAGTAGTTGCTAAGGATGCCACAATACAGTTCAGAATATAGGACATACATTTATTCAATTAACAGTATCAGCTCAGAAAACAGTTCAGATAATCAGTCAGAAATATTCGCAGTTGAACATCTTTACACAATTGTTACTCACAAAGTTCTGGGCTACAATAAGCTAGAGCGTCTCATCGGAAAGCCAACCCTACACAGTCACAGATCGAACACACACTAAGTTACACATTCGGGAATCAAAGACTTAGTCCCTACTTAGACTCGATGTGGTTCTAACATCTATATCCTCTTTAAGATGCCTTAAATATGCCCTAGGAATGCCTAGGATGGAAAGAGGATGCAAAGATGCACTTTAAAAGCATTTTCAGAATTTTTAGAAAACAAAGTTCCGCTCGAGTGTAGATGCAGACAAAGGTCTCTGCTCGAGCGTGGACTTTCCCGCTCGAGCGTTCTGCAAAACAGGTCAAAAGTACTGGATGTGTGAAAATCACGCTCGATAGGGCGCTCGACACCCGCTCGAGCGTAAGACACAAGGTCCCGCTCGAGCGTCACTTATTCCGCTCGAGCGGACATCAAAACAGTGCAAAGTACTGGGAGCACGAATTTCACGCTCGAGCACTACTGTCCCCGCTCGAGCGTGAGTCCAAATTCTGGAAATTCCAGATTGAACATTCAAGCTCAAAACCAAGTTTCAAAGCATTAAAATCGATCCTCTTGGGCTGAAAACCTGGAAAACACTTGTAAACACATGATATTATATGTTTCAAAGATCAATTTGAGAAGTCAAAGCCCAAGGGTAGTTCAATCAAATCCAATTTCAAACCAATTTTCATGAACTAACTTCAAATATGACATGCAAGACTTTAAATCAATTCAAAGCTTCAATACATGCTCAAAGGAGCCAAATCTTTTAAGAACAAGATGATTTCATGAACTTTAAACATAATTATGAGCATGCATGTAACATTTTGCTATGAAAACAACTTAAACTCAACAATACAAACATGCATGCATGGAATGAGCTTCAATTCAACATTATTAGACTAAATCTTGACTTAGATCACTAGAGGCTCATGAATCATGCAAGAACAAGCTTTGAATACACAATTAAAAGGATAGGTTCCTTACCTAGGTCCTCAAATGCAAGTCTAGAAGCTCAATTGACAATCTACACTTCAATGTCTTCAAGTTTCTAAGCAAACCAAGATAGAACCAAGCTTTTTTCTACCTCTCTTACTCTCAGTCGGTTATGCTCTCAAAATGAGCTGAGGAGATGTTTTGAATGAAATATAATAAGGTTCAAGAATGGTCCATGTAGTGGGCCACTAAGGGGTAGGATAGTAAATAAGTCCAACTCTATTAATTTGGCTTAATTTAATCTAGTTTAATCACACCAAAACAATTTTGAATTAAAGATACCATAAAATCACATAAATCTTAATGATCATAAAACATCAATCGATTTCAGGTTCGGCCGCCGATAAGGCCTTCGATTAGCAGTTTGAACACAAAGACATGAACAGATAATTTGGTAGGCAAACAGATAGAATTGCAATATAACAGAGATACTTAATCAATTCAGTTTCAGACTTCGATCAGTCAGTTCAGTATTTTAATCGGTTCAATTACTTATCATAATCAGTCTCAGTTTAGCAGTAATCAGTAGTTTATCAGTGATCAGTGACGAGGGGTGTTACAACTATCAAATAAATTTTTAAAATTTTTAAATTCTCTCTAAAAACTTATTTTTGAAATAATATTTCAAAAGGCAAACCAAATCAGGCCATATTCTCTGTGGTCTGTCCCATTGAGTCATGTAATTGGTTTCTCTTTTATCTTTAGTGTCCTCTCATTATAAGATGGCCATATTGATTATGTGGAAATAACTTGTCATAATACCGTGGGAAGAAGCTAAAAAAGTCAATTTTTTGACTTTTCAACTTTTTAACTTTTTTAGTTAAAAATGTCAATTTTTTTAATCAAAAAAGCCAGATTTTTGTTAAAAAAATAATCAAAAAAGTCAAAAAATTAAAAAGTCAATTTTTTACTAACTTTTCAAAGTGATGTTTTGGGAAGCTGGTAAAAAACTCACTTTTTAACTTTTTGATTTTTTTAATAGTTTTTTTTGACAAAAAATTGAATTATTTTAGGTAAAAAAATTGACTTTTTTGATTAAAAAAGCTGAAAAGTTAAAAAGTTGACTTTTTTGACAACTTTCCAAAAGATCCCAAAATATCACTGTATATTAATGATGATTTTTTACTTGCACAGATTATTAGATAGTATTACGACCTCACATAATATTTAGGCTTGGTTTGGGGTAACCTATATAATCCATCTTTTTATCTTTTTTCTATCACATCACCTCTCTACTTTTTTACACATCTTTTCGTAAAAAGACAAAAAATACACTTTTTTAGGATACCCCAAACCAACCCTTACTTCCACGAATCATCAAGTATCATGTCCTGTGTCAATCTACTAATATTTGATGCCTTGTGTCAATCTACTAACGGAAATGAGCCGTAGCTCGAATCCAATGGCTCGAATTGGCTCGAAAGAGGGAGAGAAGAGAGGAGGAAGAAACAGAGGAGAAAGAGGGAGGGAAGAGAGGAAGAAGAGAGGAAGAAGAACAGAGGAGAAAGAGGGAGAGAGGATCGTCGCTGCTCGCCTCACCACCGCCACCGCCACCGCCGTCGCCTCGCTGCCGCTTATCGTCGCAGCACCAGCGATCGTCGGCTCTGCCTCGCCTCCGCCCCCCGGCCCCCGCTTCCAGCCCCAAATGTTGGGCCCCCTCCAGTCCCTCCTCCTCCTCCCTCTCCAGTCTCTCCTCCTTCCTCCTTCCTCCTCCTCCTCCCCTCCTCCTCCTCCCTCCCCTGCTTCTGGTTCTGCTTCACCTTCATCTAAAAAACGAGGCCGTTTTTGAATTCGAGCCATTTCGAGCCGCTCGGTTTCGAGCTACCTATCACTGCCGATCTACTAATCACAATAACCATGCCCTAAGACTATGAAAAGTAACTTGTATAGCGGGAAAGTTCGTGGTGGGTCCATTCAGGCATATATCGTTTTTTGAAATTTCGTTGATCTGAGGACAATTATGGGGTAATAAACAAATCAAATTAAGTTTTAAGTTCTATTAAATGGAGTGGACTCTATGAATTTTACTTCTTTACTTGGCTCTATCTAAGATTATTTCGTTAGTCAAATCAAGAAGATTCATATCTTTATTTACTACATTAGTTCACTTTAATCTAGGTCTATCCTTTCTCTTAATACTATCATCTATTGTTATTGTATCACATTTTTTCATTACTGTCTCAGTAGGTCTTTATTGTATATGACCAAACTATCTTAATTTATTTTCTCTCAACTTATTTTTTATTAATATTACTCATACTCATTCTCAAATATACTCATTTTTTTCTAATTTTACCACACATCTGTCATAATATTCTCAAGTGAGCGATAATTTTGTAAGGAAGCAGAGGACAAAATGAAAGGAATCCAAAGAGGTCCACAACGCACAGTAGACTAGTAAGGAGAAGATAATAAGAGTAGTAGTAGTAGGGACACACAAATCCTGCTTAATCATGGAGTAGTCTCAGAATATACACATGCGATATATGTTGTGATTGATAAAAAAAAAAAAAAAAAAATGTATTATATTAAGTAATTGAAAAATATAAAAATAAAATATTATAATTAATAATTAATAAAAAAAATATAACTATATAATATTTCGAGATTATTATATGATTTTTTGAATTTGTAAACGTTTCTATGCGGCGTGGAATACTACCTTTGCAATCAATCGGAGAAGAAGACAAAGAACCCCAATGTCCCCCACAAGAAGTTTAGGTGGGTTAGGCTGTCAACGGGGTTTCCTTGTACCAAAATCACATGCTTTCTCTCTCTCATTATAATTTTTTTTTTTTTCATTTTTTAATTTTCTTAAGTCTCACTATCATTTAATAGAAAATTTAATAAAACTTTTTGGGATATCTAATATTATTCTCATTTAAATCCATGTATGCATATAGCTTAATGACAAATGAGTAAAATTACCTTCATAATTTCATTAACTTAGATTAATTCAATTGATAATAATCTCTGCAATATAATATGCGTTTTAGTTTGGCTATCTAGCATTTAAAAATAGTTTTTAAATTTTTAATTCATATTTTTTTTATTTTTAGTAAATTTTTAAAATATTTTAATTAATGTTTTTAATTTTTTAGATATACTTAATCTAAATTCACTTTAAAATTTATGAAAAAATATCTAAAAAATCCACTAAATACTATAAAATTAAAAAAATACAAAAAAAAAAGTAGTATATTTTTGTATACAAAAAATATGAATTAAAAACTCAAAATCTGATTTTAAAAACTCAAAACCAAATAAAATTTTAAGTTTTGACACAATCAATTATCTTGATAATTTATAAGGATTGGAGGAATAATACTCGTTAGCTTTAAATAAGTTAGAAAAAAGATTGAGAACTCTAATTTATGAGCTTTAGAGAGCTCTAATTTGTAGTGAGCCCTATGTGATGTGATGTTTTGGTCTTTTTTTTTTTTGAATTTCCACATCACTGGAGCTGGGTTTAGAGTCCCAATTCTAAAGCTCTGTATAATTTCTGATACAAGTTATACGTAGTTGAGAGAAAGAGATAAAATATAAAAGAAAAATAAGCGATCTGACTATTTTATTGAAGGGATGAACTTCTCTCTAATTTGACATTTAGGATGATTAGTCTGAGCACTTGACGCTCCAAGCCAACATGTTGATATTTTTTTTTGTATATTAACGGTTAATGGATTTTATCTACTTGCTTACAAACCAATATTAGATCCAAATAAAAAATTTAACCCAATGTTTAATAGGTTAATGAGTAGATAAAATGTAAACATTTGATTAAGAAAAAGTGCCATAGTGTCACGATGAGTTTTCGAACACCACTTTCTAACCCAGATTTGAGAAAAAAAATTTCAATTTTTAAAATGAGTAACCAATAATTGGTGACTTTAATTTTAATTAATTGAATAAAAGAATTTATAATAGGGTAAATTACACTCATCTCTCTAAAAGTTGGCAAAAAAATACAATTAGCCTCATATTTTATATATAATTATATTGACCTCTATTTATCCATCATCTGCATTAATTTGAGTTGATTAACCTTACCTAAAAGGATTCATTATAATTATGTCAAAAGTATGGGGCTATCTATATTTTTTTTCTAAACCTTAAACCAATGCAATTTACCCTTTTATAATAACATAACATATTTTTTAATTTTGAAATACTAAAGATCTCTTAAACATAATACTTAAATTCACTTTTATTGATATGATGACAAAAAAATGGGGTAATTACACCTCGGTGGAAGTAAAATATATATATATATTCATGAAAAAAATTATAATTTATAATTTATAATTATTAATATTTATAAAATTTCTCACTATTTATAATTATTTTTTCAAAACTGTTGATGTGATGTTTCTCCAAAAATAAGTCTTGTATAATTAATTTTTAAACTAATCAATAATTAACCTGAAGTAGTTGATATCATTACATTTTAAAAATTTCAAGCCTTTTCCAATAAAATTAATTATTTGTTGTTTGGATTCTATTCTATAATTATAGGATGGAAGAAGCTTATCTCTAGTTTGCCATTTACTATTGCCTCATTCCCAACCTTCAAAGGATTGTTCATGTCATTTTCAAACTTGGATTCAAGCTTACAATCACTACGATATGACTCCAACGAATTGCTCGCTACTTGTCATTCTCTCATCAAAAAGAATTCATTATTTTAGGATTACATTTGAAATTTGAATTTGAGAAAGAAAAAAGAAAAAAGAAATAAAAAATAACGAAGTAGAAGCTATTTTTTTCTTATTTTTTAATTTCTTCTTAAGCTTGAAGAAAATATATTGAATTTTACAAATTTGGCATAATTAAATGATTTCATTACGGTATTAATTCAATTAAGATTTCTCCTCATTTTCATTAGTATTAATCTAAAATATAACAAAGCATGACTATTTTAAAAATGTGTTATAGACATTTGGATGGCTGAGATTAGTTCTAACGAGAAGATCCAACAGTTATTTGTGAAATCATACGATTAAGATAGTGCCTTTCTATTTCAAATTTTGAAATTTTGGTAGTTAGTTTAAATTAGATTAGATTATAGTGGGGAGTGCCTTTATGTCACGACCCAAACCCGGCCCTATGGGTTTAGCACCGTAACTGGCCAGTAATCCGAGATTACCGAAGGCCTGCTGAACAGTATTACAGTTAAACAGAGTACAGGGCCTGGCGGAAGCCAATACAGTAAGTAACTAGTGTCCATTGAGCTGTGACAATCTGTATGCCAAAAACATTTTTCATGCATTCATACAGTTCAAACAGTACAGTCTATACAATCATTTACAAACATTCAGTACGGGGACCTAATCCCTCGATAACAGTACAGTAAAACAGTAAACGGTCTATACAATAATACAAAACAGTCAAGAGACAGGTGGGGAACACAAAAGCACCCCAAGCCATAGCATGGCGTCTCGGAACCTCGCAGTGAGGCACATAGGCTGGCTTGACAAAACTGGGGACTAACCCACGCTCCTAGCTCCGGTCTGGCTGCTGAGAACCTACATATATATATAAACAGTGAGCTAAAACCCAGTGAATAACATAATGCGTAAAGGGGTTATGAATGAATGTCCTTACAGTAATGAAAACAATTCATTAAACAGTATTTCAGTCTTTCAGTATGTCAGTCAATCAATCATATGTGGTACATCCATTAGTCTATAAACAGTAGGTCCAAAAGGACCGGGCCTCAACAGACCCAACAGTAATGATGGCCATCAATCAATAAACAGTATGGTTCCACAAGGAAACCGACAGAGTTCTGTAACAGTAACAGTAATCAGTAAGTGCTAAGGATGCCACAGTACAGTTCACAATACAGGACATACATTCATTCAATAACAATATCAATTCAGTAAACAGTTCTGTTTAGTATTCAAAAGATAACCATTTTGAACATATCTTTACACAATCTGTTACTCACAGAGATTGGGCTAATAGCAGCTAGAGCGCGTCCCCGAGAGCCAATCCTAAACAGTTAACAAGATGAACACACTCTAAGTTTAACAGTTGGGGAAATACAATAATTAACTTCCTATTATGCCTCGGTGTGTTCTACATCTATAGCCTCATTAAGATGTCTTAAACTAGGCCTAAGAATGCCTAGGATGGAATGGGGATGTGAAAATACACTTAGAAAACAATTCCAGAATTTTCAGTGAAACAGAGCCCCGCTCGAGCGCATGTTTCCCCGCTCGAGCGGACAAGCAAACAAAGGTCCCCGCTCGAGCGCAACATCCTCGCTCGAGCGGACCAAAAAGTACTGGATAGGTGAAATCTCCGCTCGACGCCCGCTCGAGCGCGTCACCCAGTCCTCCGCTCGAGCGCCCAATACTCCGCTCGAGCGGACTGATGCACAGAGCAAGATGCTGGGAGCTCGATTTCTCCGCTCGAGCGGACAACAGAAATCTGGAAATCCCAGATTCGAGTCCCAAGCTCAAAACCAAGTTCAAAAGCAATATTTTTTCAATCCTCTTGGGCTATTTTCTGGAAAAACTCTTGCAACTCAATGTACAACAAGTTTCAAAACTCAATTTAAGAAATCAAAGCCCAAGGGTGTTTAATTCAAACCCAAACTCAAACCATTTTTCAAGAACAATATGTAAACATGCGATGCATGAGTTTTAAACCAAATTCAAGCTTCAATCCTTGCTCTAAAGAGCTCAATAGTTGGAAAACATTTTGAAAACATGGACTATAATATAAACATGGACATGCATGTACAATTTCAACATGAATTCAACTCAAAATGCACCAAGATGGCCATGCATGCATGAATTCAAGCATAATTCAACCTCCTAGCACTAAATCATGGTTTAATCCTACAATGGAGGATGAACCATGCAAGATGAAGCTTAAAGACAACAAGAAGATGATGATTTCTTTACCTAAGTCTTGTAATTAAAGCCTAGAAGCTCAATGGTACAATCTATGCCTCAAATCTTCAAGTTCTTCTAGCAATTTCAACAATTTGAGTCCAATTCTCTCTTATCCCTCACTCTCTCTAGTTTGGTCGGTTGGAATGCAAGAATAAGGCTGAGGAAAATGTTTTGATCAAGTGTATAGGCTCAAGGGATAATAAGAATAAACAAAAGCCACTCAATGGCAATCCCGTAAATAAGCTACCACTTGTAATTAATTCATTTAAACCTAATTTAATCATTCCTAATCAATTTTCAGATAAATATACCATTAAATCACAAATATTCTACTGAGTCCAAAACACTAAACGGTTCCTAATTCGGCCGCCGATAAGGCCTCCAATTAACAGTTTAAACACATGAATTCAAACAGATAATCAATCAATCGAACAGATAGAAATGCAATACAATAGATATACTTATTCAATTTCAGTTTCGATTGCGATCAGTCCATTCAGTACTTCAGTTAATTCAATTATCGGTCATTATCAGTTTAGTTTAGCAGTAATCAGTAGCTAATTCAGTAGTTTATCGGTGATCAGTACGAGGGTTGTTACACTTTAAGCATGAGTTATTCTTGGTATGGATAGAGAAATGACATTGTCATATTTTTTGCACTGGAATATGCATTTTATTTTTTTGATTTTTGTGTCTTCACACAATTGATATTAATTTTGAACATTTAGCCTTTATCAAAAAAGAAGTTTGAGGTTATTATGCTAAACTTTTGAGCTTATTATTGTATTGTTTTAAATCTTAGGGATAATCAATGTAGTTAATCCTTTTTCCATGAAAAGAAAATTTTATTTATAAAAACAACAATTCTAGATACCTAGAATTTTATTCAGAAAAATCATGTGATACAGATCCATTTATTTTTCTATATAAAATCCTAAAATTATTGCATAAAAATGATTATGCAATATAATTAATTCTATTTTCTTTTTATTTTATTTTATCATGACAAATCGCGGCCCAATTCATTTCCACTTTGTGAACAATGTTGTTAGTTCGTTAGTACCAAAAGATGCGAATCACTTTTTATTCAACTACTACCATTATTTTTCTCCAACAACCAAACTTTATCATTCAACAACATTATTGCCAAAAGTTTAGGCTTTTGGGTTTAAACCAAGTCAGTAATCTTATCTTATCATTATAAAAATCACAAAAATAGTAAAGGATAGATTAGAGGATATCATTACTGTTTTTAGTAAGATATCATCCAAGTGTGATCAGTAATCAGAATCCCTAATACTATTTTAATTTGGTTAGAAGGTATGCAACAAATCGTAGTCTTTGGCCTAACGGTTGTGTAGCATTTTTTGTAGTGTGATATTGCAAGTTTCACTTTTTTGAAAATCAGTTTGAAATCTTTTGTTTATTAGTAGTTAGATTTAATTATCATTGATGTAATGCTTTTCATATTTATAATGTAATTGTTTATTTCTTCTCAAGTTTAGATTTAGTTAGTTACTTTTTGTTAGAATTTAATTATCTTTATATTTGTAATACCATTGTTTATTTTATGTCAAATTTGGGCTTAGTGACTACTTGTCCGACTTTATTATCCTTGATGTAATACTTTTCATATTTATAATTACTTTGTTACTGATTTAAAAAAATGATAGCATGCAGCAACTAATTTTGGTCCATTCAAACACAATATTGATATATTGCACAATCTTTTGTAACCCTATTTCAAATTTATACTCCATTTAAATCTGTATAATTAATGATCTAGAGCTTAATTAGATCGAGTATAGAAATTGTTAACCAACATGCTAACTTAGCCAATAGGACAATCCTCTTTTAAAATCACGCAAAAAATCTCTCCTCCTCAACCATAAGCTACAAGATTGGCAAAATACTTAAAATTAAAGAATTATTCTAACTAATGGAATTCACACTTTGTTTGATTATGATTTTCAGAAAATTCTACTTTTTATTTTCCGTATTTTAATGTTTTTAATGATTTTTTTTAATATTTTAAATAAATTTTTAAAATTTTTTTTTAGATATACCTAACATAAATACACTTAAAAAGTATAATATTTATAAAAAAATCTTTAAAAAATACACTAAATACCAAAAAATACAAAAAAATAAAAATTTAGTACATTTTTTCTTATTTTTGTGTATTTATTAATTTTTTAAAATATTTTTTTACGAAAATTTTACTATTTAGATACATTTAAGTAAGATATATCTAAAAAAATAAAAAAAAATTGCTTAAAATTTAAAAAATATTCACTAAAAATAAAAAAATACGATTTTCAAAAAACTAAATTCAAAAAATTAAAATCGAATACAATGATTGTTCTTATAAAGGAGCTTTAAAAAATTCATATACATGTATATATATATAAAGATATATATGTATATATATATATAAAGAAATATATTTTCAAGCAATAAAGAATCTTAGTCGGCACTATACCATTGTCAAGTCTCTGATGTCCATGTGTCATATGTTAGTGTCAAGTCACGTATCATCAATCTCGAAATTTGCTACATAGAGGACTTGAGTTTCTTAACATTAAGATTAGGAGATTAAAGGGGTGGTTTGACCTTCCCAAATAATTTATCTTTTTATTTATTTTTTTATTTTTTTAAATTTTTTTATATATCTTTTTATAAAAAAATAAAAAATACACTTATTTAGATTATTTCAAATAATTCTTAAATTAAATAATTCACCAAAACCTTAGGTAATCATTTATTTTTAACCATGCAACTTGTAAGGAATATTATATATACCTCTTTACGTATAATACAAATAAGTACTAAAGACAGCAATTTTGACAACGAACATACAATGAATTAAAAAGGCAGGCCCACTTGGAGTGCAAGTCTTTTTGTTCTTGTTTTTAAACAGCACTCGAGACAATTAGAAATCAGTGAAAATATGGTAGACATCTGTAAAATTATAAAGGTGAGTGTGACTCAAGTATAGCGACACAACTTTTGTTTGCATCAGATTACAAATTCATTGCAATTTCATCATTTTATAAAATATTTGTCTCATTTCCCACTAATTTATAAGAAAAATTCTACTCTATATATTACTATTTTTTGTCATATCAATCATCTACATAGATACCTCTTGTTGTTGTTGTTTTTTTTTTTTATTATTTTTATTTTTAAATTTGAAAATAATTATTAAGGAATTAATGATAACAAATGGGTAGGAGTTTTCTTTAAATCTACTGTTGAACTGGAGGGATATTGTTGGGCCTGTGAAGCCTAATATAAGGTCATATTTCGATAATTTGAATAGTTTATTTTGTCAAATATTGTGTGTAAATCATCCATGAAAAATATGACTGATTTGATATTCATAAATTTATAATTTTATTATATTTGTTTTAAATTTGTTTTATCTATTTTTAAAATAATGTGTTATCCAATTTTTGAATATACATATAAAATTATGAATATCAAATCAATTTGAACTTTCTGATGAACAATTTGCATATAAAATTCTATAACACAAACAATTTAAATCATAAAAATTAAATCCATGATAGGCCGCACGAGCCCCAACAATAATACATAGAAGGATAATGATATAGTACACTCTCAAAAGGTGTATCACATACAAATTATGACATTTGTGGGCTTAATTACCACATAACTTAAAAAAAATGAATTATAACCAAATAATATTTAAGATATAATCTAAACAATTTTTGGATCATAACTAAAATAATATTGTTGGCTATATATTTTGTAAAAGCCAGTAACAATTCGACACGTGGCAGAATAAGGGTATTATGGGAAGATGATTCATGTCTTCAATCTTGATCGTACACGTGGCGATGACAATTGGTTCTCACGTGATCCGAGTAGCACCAGATCAATAAAGAAACGAAAGATGACGTGGCCTCAACGGTTACTCATATTCAAATTCAAATATAAGAGGGAAGGTTAACTGCAAGTGATGGCGTAGTGGAACTACTTCTAAGGCAGCATGATCAGCAATCATGGAGGAGCAGTTCGACGGTTTGAAGTGCAGTTCGAAGGTCATCCTTGGCAAGTATAAATAGCAAGGAAGTCCCCAGAAAAAGGCCCCAGACTCAGATCATACAAACCAGTCATTTACTTTATATTTTCTTTCCCAGTTTTACATTTCCTGCACTTTAAATACCTGCACTTTAAATACCTGCACTTTAAATACATGTCCTTTAAATATCTGCACTGCACTTCGATTCCTAGGAGTAGTTTCAAGTAGATTCAAGTAGACTGTTGCTGTAAACCTCTTCGAGGCTGAGTTTGGACTATTGTAAGTGTTCATTTTTAATGAAATACTACGATTGTTCTTTATATTGCTTGTTATCTTTCTTAATTTCTCCTAAGTCAAGCCACCAGTAAAAGTCCTCTTCATTGAGGCTGAAAGAACTAAAAAACACAATCGTCTGATAAATTGGTTGGCAATTATAATTTCTGTAAGGACTGATTGATCCTTGCTGGCACGCTCGCATTTACAAAACTATCCTTCGAAAAGCCAAAAAGCCAACATATATTTTTGGCACGCCCGGTGGGACTTAATTTAAAATGGCTAGAAGAAGACGACAAGGAGAAAATGAACGTCTGGAAGAAGGCGTAGAAGGAGAGGTAGAAATACCTAATCCAGAGGATAATGTGATAACACATCCTGTGGAGGCTCCTATGTTATCAGAACCTATGGTCGAACAGACCAGTACTTCTGGACAAGAACCATATGTTCATAATATTGGACGAAACCAAGGAATTGGAACATCCACCGTTCCATCTACTCAGCCAACAAATCCGTGGGATGGCTTAGTAGATGCTATGGGACAACAATTAATGAACACCATGGAAAGGTGGGCAACATCCTTTTTGGATCGAATGAATAACCACCAACCAACAAATACAAGACACACAGAGGAAGTTTTAAATGTCCCTCAGCAAAGATTGGCTAGAGAAAAACAGCCTATGCAAATTAATGGACAGTCTAATGGTCAGACTAGTACTCAGAATTATGAAAGACCATCGCCTCAGTCTTGGTATGAACCCATTTCAAGGCCTGTAGTAGGCCAAAATGCCTCAGTACCCAACAATGAAGCCACACATGTTGGTGGATCTGGGCAAGTACAAGAAGTTGGCATGAGAATGGTCACAAATCCCATGTTCGAAGCCATACCTGGCACTAGGGGATATAATAATCCTTTGTTTGAATTTATACCCGGGGGGTTGGAGAGTTTTCCTGTAAATGGAAGGGACACAACACCTGTTCCAGCACATTTCGCAGGTCCCTTTGCAGGACAGGCTCAAAGGGGTTACCCATATCCCCAACAGCAACCTGTACCACAGGGGCAACCAGTCCCAAATGTACCACCTTATGGACCAAGAGGGCCACAAGCACAAGTTTGTCCACCAAACCCTGTGTTTGTTCCTCCAGTACTGGTTCAGCAGGCACAGAATATGGTCCCTAGGGACCAAATTGTTGATATTGTTAGGGAGATGTGTGGACCGATGGCTCGGGGGGTCCAGACTCCTGTATACAGAAAACCATACCCAGAATGGGTAGATAGGGTACATGAATATCCAAGAGGATTCAGAATACCAGATTTTACATTGTTCTATGGAACTGGAAATCAATCAACAGTAGAGCACATTGCCAGATTTGCCGCTCAATGTGGTGAATTCACTAATCATGATTACATGAAACTGAGATTATTTCCAAATTCCCTGACTGGGGGAGCCTTTGTATGGTATATCAACCTTACACCTGGCTCCATTCAAAATTGGCAACAAATGGAAGAGGCATTTCATGCCCAATTCTTCCAATCGGAGCCAGAGGTGTCCATGGCAGACTTGGCAAGATTGAGTCAAAGGCCTGAAGAAAAGGCTACTCAGTTTATTGCTAGATTTAAAAGGGCTCGAAATAAATGTAGGGTCATCCTTCCAGAGTCAGAATTTGTAAGATTGGCTCAAAACGGTTTAGAGTTCAGGCTTCGAAAGAAATTTGACTCAACTGAATTTAGGGATTTGGTCGAATTAACCTATAAGGTGTCTCGATATGAAGCATTACTAGAGGAGGAACAAGATCGAAATAATGCTTCGTATAAGACGTATTATAGAGATCCCAATTATGAGATTGATGCAGCAGAGATTGTGGGCAAAGAACCTGTAATCTGTGAAGCATTAATTCATAAGGATACAACCATCGACCAACAGTTTAAAAAGAAAGACTTTCACCGAAAGTATTCTTTTGACTTAACAAAAGCAGATGACATTTTTGATCATTTGCTTGCAGCCAATTTCCTTAAGTTACCAAAAGGAGTTAAACTGCCATCTCCAGAAGAACTTAAAGGAAAAGTGTACTGTAAATGGCATAATTCTTGGTCTCACTCAACTAAAACCTGTATTGTTTTTCGAGACAGGATCCAAGAGCAAATTCGAAAAGGAAGTTTGAAGTTCCCAGCCAAAACAGAAAAAGCCATGGGAATTGACAGCAACCCATTTCCAGAAGTTGGAGAAAGCGCGGCTAATGTGGTTGTACCAAACTTTCAGAATCTATCTCTGCAGGAATTGGAAGAGGTCAACGTGCAAATGCATATTGCCAACCAGACAACTGCCAAGAAGGAGATTGGAAACCCACCAACTATTGGACAAGGTTTCTCACGTCAGAGGGAACACTCTGATGAAGAAGCACTGGACGATGATTCTCTCGAAGCAGCTGTAGTGCAGAGGATGTGTCCTAGATGCAGATTAAGTTACAAATGGTTGAAGGGGCTTCCAATTGATGGGAAGCAATACTATAAGGATGTTCAGAGGCGTCCTAAATCAACCAATGCTCACAACAAAAGGCCGTATCCGGCTGGTGACAGGCAACGCCCATTAGTGGTTGAACCTGTAGTGGACAGAATGCATGCTAAAGGCAAGAGGCCTGTGTATGAGTCTAGGCCACCTAACTACTACAGAGTAGAAAGCAGCCATTCTGAAAGAAGATTGGAGAGGGGTCCAGGTTATGGGAGTAAAGCCAGAGATTGGCCTTTTAGACCAACCCTGCGAAGGACAGAAAATGGCTCTTTTCATCGAAGGACTGAATCAGGTTCGAAACATGAAGTCAGAGCCAAGCATTTACCTTCACAGCCAGCTTCGAAGATGGCTTCGAAGGTAGAAGGAAACAGTTCGACATCTGGATCAGTAAGCTCGTGGGTACCAGGGGTCCCAGATTGGTTTGTAATGCAGAACAAACCTAGGGAGGCGCCTACTCAAAGGGATGTTGGAAACCAAGGCAGGATGGTCAAGCCTCCTTTGGTGGCCCCAAACAATTGGGTATTACTTAAACATCCAAAGACAAAGGAACCAGATATGGTCCCAGTCATTTCCAGATCACAAAGAAGGAAAATTCAACGCAGGTATACCCAGTACCAGCAAGATCTGAAAGAAAGTGGAGAGAGTTCTTCACAGGTCAAGACAGAAGGAAAGAAAACTTCGAAGTCAGATCATACTCTAAAGCCGACTCTGCAAAGCAAAGTGGTTTGTAGCAGAGAACAATTGGCCCAAGTTCATTCTGAACTAAAGGCCAGGGAGAAGTCTAGTTTGGCAGGATTGGAGAAGGCTCTGATGGAAAGTGATAGTGAAGTGGGAGACGAGATTAACATGAGCCAAAAGAAGGAAATGGCAGAAGAAGAAATGTTCGAAGCCTTCATGGCTGAACATACATTTCTGACTGAAGAACCAGTTGAAAAGGATCCTTCAAAGGGATCAGTTATCAATGAAATACCAGAGTGCAGCATGGAGGATGCTGCTGAGGACACTGAGCAAGGTAGCCAAGAGGGGAAGAAGGTACAGTCAGCCATTCAGTTTGGCTCATTTCCCCCTGTATCAGTCAATATGGTACACATACTACCTCATGAATTCCAGGCTGAAAATGAAGGTCATGGTGACCAAGACATGGATCCAATTCCTGTATCTAGTGAAGAGTCACAAGTGAGTATGGTACAGGATGCTCCTGAAATGGCTACTCCAATGGAAACTGAGTATGAGAGCGAGGAAGAAGTGAGCATCAACCTCTCATACCCTTTTGAATATCCCTCAAATTCCATGACCCAGCATGTCAAGCCTTTGTACATCAAGGCTTTCTTTGATGGGATACAGCTAAACCGAGTCCTGGTAGACAATGGGGCAGCAGTGAACTTATTACCGAAATCTTCTTTGAAGAAACTAGGGAAAAAGAATCCCAGGTTGATCCCAACCAGCACGACTATTGCTGGTTTTGCTGGAGATAAACAGATGGCTCAAGGGATTCTGCCTATTAATTTGAGTGTGGGAACCAGGGATTGTATGACAGCATTCTTCGTCATCGACAGCAATGCCAAATATAATGCCTTACTTGGGAGAGATTGGATCCACACCAACAAATGTGTGCCTTCCTCTTTGCATCAGAAGATCATGATGGCCTTGGGTAATGGAGAGACAGAGGAAATTGATGCAGATCCTCAACCCTTCATAGCCTGTGCAGACTTTGCAGAGGCCAAGTTGTATATTGAGGGAGTAACACCACTCAGTATACTGAGGAAAGCTGATGGCTCAGCCGAAGTGACGGCTGATGAGGAAGTGACACACCTAAAGCACTTAGTCCAAGAGAGTGCTGATGAAGAGGTTGTCGTGAAAGATGACAATGATGCCTGGTTATAGGCAAAGAGATGAAGAGCAAGAAGCCAAGTCTTTGGCTCTGGTTAAATTCTCACCATTGGACGTAGAAGCAATAGTCCAGAAAGTACAGGAGCAAGAAAGAGAAGCCATGATGATTGGCTGTAAACAAGAGCAGTTACAGGTCAGAGTTTTGACCCTTGGGAAATATTGCGCATTGGACATTGAGACAAAGGTCCAGGAGATACAAGAGGAGGATGCCTTATGGACAGATTTTGTCTATGAGGAAGAAGGTAAGGATGTGGAACCAGAGAACTTGCGAGTGGAGCAAAGCAAGAAATATGCTTCGAAGGTAGAAGGAATCAAAGAGGAAGCTTTAGTAAGTTCTCAGACACAAGACCCCTTAGAAGAAGTGAATTTAGGGGAAGGTTCTGTACAACAGCCAACCTACATAAGTGCTTGTTTGAACGTTCTGGACAGAGACCAGTTATTGGTTGTTCTAAAGAAATACAAAGATTGCTTTGCATGGTCTTATAATGAACTACCAGGATTGGATAGGTCATTAGTGGAACATAGACTCCCTATGAAGCCAAATTTCAAGCCATACAAGCAGAAACCGAGAAGGATGAGTCCAGAAGTAATCCAGAAGGTCAAAGAAGAGATCCTTAGACTACTTAAGGCAGGCTTTATTAGGACAGCCAGGTATGTTGAATGGCTATCTAATATTGTACCTGTAGTTAAGAAGAATGGTAAAATGAGGGTATGCATCGATTTCAGAAACTTAAACCTAGCGACTCCCAAAGATGAGTACCCTATGCCTATAGTGGACCTACTGGTAGACAGTTCAGCAGGGCACCAAGTTTTGTCAATGATGGATGGGCATTCTGGTTATAACCAAATCTGCATTGCGGAGGAGGATATCCACAAGACAGCATTCAGATGTCCTGGAAATATTGGCACCTTCGAATGGATTAAAATGCCATTTGGCCTGAAGAATGCTGGGGCAACATATCAAAGGGCTATGAACACCATCTTTCATGATCTCATTGGAGGGTATCTAGAGTGTTATATTGATGACATTATAGTGAAATCCCAGTCCATGAAAGAACATCTGTTTCAGTTAGAAACAGCTTTTGAAAGAATGAGGAAGTTCAAGCTAAAACTCAATCCTCTCAAATGTGCCTTTGGTGTATCATCTGGAAACTTCTTGGGTTATGTGGTGCACAAGAAAGGAATACAGATTGATCAGAACAAAGCCAAAGCCATCATCGAAGCTAAGCCTCCATCAAGTAAGAAAGAATTACAAAGGTTCATTGGGCAGGTTAACTTTCTTAGAAGGTTTATTTCTAACACTGCTGGGAAAACTAAAGCATTTTCTTCCTTGTTAAGGCTGAAGGATGAAGAAGAATTTGTTTGGACAACAGAGCATCAAACTGCTTTCGAAGGTATTAAAGCCTACTTGGCCAATCCTCCAGTACTGATGCCACCAAAGGGAAACAAGCCCTTGAAGTTGTACATAGCTGCAGCAGAAGATTCATTGGGAGCTTTCTTGGCCCAGGACAATGAAGAAGGCAGGGAACAAGCTGTTTATTACCTTAGTAGGTTTTTAAATTCTTGTGAATGTAAATACTCAGCTGTCGAAAAGCTGTGCCTTGCTTTGTATTTTGCTGCAATGAAATTAAGATATTATCTTTTACCTACAACTGTCTTGGTGATTGCAACCACAGATTTGGTTAAGTATATGTTGTCAAGACCTATGTTGAGGGGAAGAATTGGCAAGTGGATACTAGCCTTATCAGAATTTCATTTAGAATATGTCCCTCAAAAGGCAGTAAAAGGGCAAGTCTTAGCCAATTTTCTAGCAGACCATCCATCTCAAACAGAGAACCAAGAAGTAATGGAGCTTGGCATGACCAGTGTTGAGCCATGGCAGATGTGGTTCGATGGATCGAAAGCCAATGGTTTAGTTGGAATTGGTATTGTGATTAAATCTCCACAAGGGGTAGAAACCACACATGGTTTCAGAGTGGATGAAGTTACTTGTTCCAATAACCAGGCTGAGTACGAAGCCTTAATAGTGGGACTAGAGATCCTTATTGGATTACAAGTACATGCAGTTGATATATTTGGAGACTCTCAGTTGGTGGTTGACCAAGTAAATGGGATTTTCAAGTGTCAAAGCATAAGTATTTTACCATATTATGTTGTTGCATTACATCTGCTTTCTCAATTTCAAGTAGCAAATGTAACTCATGTTCCAAGATTCTTGAATAATAGAGCTAATGATGTGGCTCAGAAAGCTTCGAACTTCAAGAGAAGGGATAATACCCAAAGGAGCATAGGCCAAACAACATATCAAAAATTGATACCACCTTTGAATAAAAGGAATGTAGTCTTAGAAGTCAATCATAATGACTTGCAAGAACAAGATTGGAGGCATCCAATAATGCAGTATTTGGCTGGTCCATCTTCGAAGGCCAGCAGGAAAGTTAAATTGCAGTCTATGCAATACATCATGTATGGTAATGCTCTTTATAAAAGGGGGGGAGATGGCCTATTGCTGGAATGTTTAGGCCCAAGAGAAGCATTAACAGCTATGGCTGAGGTTCATGAAGGCATTTGTGGTGCTCATCAACCCGGCGTAAAGATGAGATGGTTGCTTCGAAGGCATTCTTACTACTGGCCAACTATCCTTAAAGACTGCATAGAATATGCAAAGGGCTGCCAGGCATGCCAAAAGCATGGCACAATAAGGCATGTACCCATAACTGACCTACATGCAGTAGTGAAGCCCTGGCCATTCAGAGGATGGGCCATGGATATGATGGGAAAAATACACCCACCCTCTTCGAAACATCATTGTTTCATTTTAGTGGCTACCGATTACTTCACTAAGTGGGTCGAAGCTAAGCCGTACAAGGCTGTAGACCAAACAGAGGTTATTGGGTTCATTAAAGATCTGATCCATAGATTTGGCATTCCACAAACCATAACAGTTGATAATGGGACTGTGTTCGATGGGAAAATGGTGAAGTCTTTTGTGGCAGAGTTTGGAATTAGCCTTGTTAATTCCACACCCTATTATGCACAAGCTAATGGTCAGGCTGAATCGTCCAATAAGTCCTTAAAAAAGGGAATACAAAAGGTTGTGGAGGATAATCCTAGGGATTGGCATAACCTGTTGTTGGATGTGTTATGGGCTTACAGAACCTCTCCTAGGTCAAGCACAGGGGTTACTCCTTATGCTTTGGTATATGGGCATGATGCAGTTTTACCTGTGGAAATCAATGTTAAATCTTTAAGGGTAAGATGCCAAGATCAGTTAAATCCTGAGCAATACCATCAAAGCATGTGCTTGGAATTAGAAGGCATAGATGAAGCCATAATTTTGGCATTAAATAGCATTCTTTTCCAGAAGAAGAAAGCAGCCAAGAATTATAATAAAAAGGTCAAACACATTGGCTTTGATGAAGGTGATTTGGTCTGGAAAACAATACTTCCAATAGGGATTAAAAGCCATAAGTTTGGCAAATGGTCACCTAATTGGGAAGGACCATATCAAATTCATAGAATTCTGCCTTTTGGGGCATATCATTTGAGAAATTTGAATGGTTATGTACATCCCAAAAAGATTAATGGCAGATATTTAAAACCTTATTTTCCAACTATTTGGGAAACACAAGGAATAACATAAAGCATCAACTACGAAAACATAAGACTACTCAAATGATAGACAAAATTTGTTCTTTTATAAAGAATTAAATACATTGTGCCACAGATTGGCCCAAAAATCATTACAATGTCTTAATTGTTTTTGTACAGTGGACTTCCTATGGCTAAGTGCTGGAAACAGTTGAATAGCTGCAGCCATGTCTTCTTTTCGGTCAGCCAGCTCTTGGTTGGTAATTTGCAATTTGGTATCAGTTCGAACCAAGGCTTGGTTTACTGCAGCCAACTCCTCTTCAAGTTGAGCTTTTTTCTCCAGCAGTTGGATTTGAAACTGGGAGACAGAAGAGTGTTGTTCCTTGAGATCTGCTACTTTAGTATGCACTTGAGAAACAAAACTCTGGTCTCTAACCAGCTTCTCATCCGCAGTCTTAGCAGCATGACAGATGTTGAGATAAAAATCAATAGTAGCTGCAGCCTGAGATAGATGATTTGAGACATTCATGCCGGACTGTTCAGCAATGTTGCAACATTGAAGAAACCCATTTCTAATGATAGGCCTTTGTAGAGCCTCGAAGGGAGTCCTCGAAAAGGAAGTTAGCAGTTCCAAACATGTGTCTAGATCTATTGAAGGTGCAGGAGGCTTGCTGCTGGGAGAAGGACTCTCGAAAATCTCCAGCAAGGAGTTAGCCAAGACTAATGGCTCAGCTTCAGCACTAAATGTTGGAGAGGTAGAAGGTACATTGAAAAGACTAGCGAGTCTTCCTTCGAAGATGTCTACCTCATCCCTAGACATGAAGGGCATCGAAAGTATTGCGGTGGAAGACACAAAGGGCTGCATGGGGATGAGAGAAATGGATGGAGCATCTTTGGCAGCCTCTATGGTTTTAGCCACCAATGAATCTAGTGAAGAGGGGCTGGAAGTGGACATAGGTGATAAATTATGAACTGGAGAACTACCAGTACCCTCTATGGGAGAATCAACTGCCACTGGGATTGGAGTAACAGCTGGAATATCCTTGGAAGAAGGAAGAGCAAGGCTCGAAGAAGCATACTGAGGCGGGTTAAAAGCCAAAAAAGGAAGATATGGTTCTAGACCAAGGAAAAGAGATGGAGGAATGATGGGGCTCAAAGAAGGCACATCAAATGTAGGCCTTGAAAGTGGGAGTGCGATTTGAACAACCCTCACATTCTGCATTTGATCGACCTCAATTGAAATTGAGGGAGGCCTCACTGGAAAGATGAATGCAGTGGGTGTTGCTGCAAGAAGAAGAGACGAAAAGCAATGTCATAATCCAGCGTCAAAGTTAACAAAAGAAAAGCAACAGAAGAATGAAAGAAATTACTTGTTTCAGAAATGTTGATATTGATGGGAGAACTTCGAAGAGAATAACGTTCGGCAATTTGTTGTCTTCGAACAATTTCTCTTTGTAACACATCAGCAGCAGCAGCTTCATCTCTCAGAAACTGTTGCTGCCGTTTCTTCTCAGCCCTCTCAAAAACGATTATTGCTTTGGAATGTTCTTGTTCCACTGCCTTGGCAGCGGCTTTATGAATCGGATCTTCCACCAAGTCAGCAGCAGAAACAGTCATCTTCTTTCTCTGCCTCCTTGGCAGTGATACTACTGGTTCTTTATCAATCTCCCTCTCTTCAATTTGAGTTTCAGATTTTTCAGAGGTAAGTGCTTTCTCCGTTACTGTAGTGGGTGTTTCGAAAGAAGAATGCTTAGTTGTATCAGGAAGGGAGGCAACTATCTTTTGTCTCTTTGTTCTCTGCAAGGGCTCTTGCTCAACCTCTTCTTCGGATTCCTCAGGAGGAAGGTCTAGATTCCTTTTGTGTTTTTGTTCTTGTTGTCTCTTTTTGAGAACAGCTAAAGTTTCAGCTCTCTTGGGAGATTCTTCGTGTGGAGGCCCTGCACAAAAGAACAAAAGTGTAAAGGGAAGGAACAAAAGATTCAAAAGAAAGGAAAAGGAGAAGTCTGAAAATGTTTACCCTTCTTCGAAGTAGCTCTAGTAACTCTAGCTGGAGGGGATGAAGCTGCAGGTTTAGTTGTGGCAGCCTCATGAGATGTCGCTGACTTAGCCTTCGAAGGCACTCCCAATCCTACCAGCAAGTCATGGGGATGTTCAGATAAGCGCACTTCCATATTGACTGTCCACCAGTTCTGGAATCTTTTCAAGACTGAACCATACGGAAGAAAAGGGACAAATTGGAACTCATTCAACTCTTTCAGTAATTTGAGAATGGCCGTCTCTAGTCTCGATTTGGATATTTTCGAATCTCTGACAGTAAGATGGACATTCGAGAGACTGCAAAGAGGAACTGGTATCCCTTGAGTAAGTCCAAATTGTCTGGCAAATTGAGAAGGGCAGTACACCTCAGATATGCATTTGTAAGCTCGAGGGTTTAGACTACCAATGAACAATTCCCTTGGTAGTAGTATAGAGGCCCACATGTCTTTGTGAGGAGAAGTGGAGCATTCTTTATCAGCCAGGAGAGCTTGCAGCCAGGTTGGTCCTTTATTGGCTTCAAAAGGACAAAAGAAAGAGGCAGATGGAGAAATGGGGAGTTGATAAAAAAAGGTAAAGTAGTAAGCGAATGAAGCAGGGTAAAGGGCAATCCTAGCATACTTTTCCCCATAAGTACTAGGGTCCTGAACGAGGAATTTTAGACATTTGGGGTGTAGGTCAGTGAAATAGGCGAAGAGCCAAAGTTGAAGCACCCAGAAGGGACCTCCTTGGTTGGCATCAAGAGGTTTTTCACAAAATTGGGAACAGACTCTGTAGACATGACCTAAAAGATAAGGAGCAAGAGCTATATGTTTTTTCAAAACAAGTGCCTTCGCGAGAGGGACAAACTCAGGCATAATCCTCTGAGATGAGGTGCAAAAGAGGAATTTGCATAACCAATATAAAATGAAGGAAAATAGCTCTCTGTCCCTCACAGGACCTTCCTTTTTATTTTCAGACTTTACAAAATCACTATAAGAGGAGCTTAAGGACGGAAGGGAAAACTTAACAGGAAGGTCTGGATAGTTGGGAGTAAATGGAGAACCATGGGGAGAAAGCCCTAAGAGATGGCAAATATCAAGAACGGTGGGGGCCATCATGCCGCACCGAAATTGAAAGAAATTAAAAGCCATATTCCAGAAACATAAGGCAGCAGGTATCAAGAAAGGGTCCTCAGGAATGATGAACCTGGAAAGACGAAGGGCATCGAGGATACAGAGCTCTTGCAGGTCATCTTCTCTTGCAGGTACAACTCTGTCATACCATTCTTCCCATTCAGTCCTCATTGTCGGCCAGCAACGGTGAGGACGATTCACCCTCCAGTTTCCCCAATCAAGCCCTACTTCGTAAAGAAGGAAATGGTCCTCCAAGCGAGGATATAGGGCTGCGAGTTGAGCAGGAGCTTCCCAAAAGATAGGGCCAAGAACGTATTCCTGTTTGTCGCTATGACGAGGCACGAAAAGACGTCCATCTATGTGGCTTGACTCACCAGATGACAGTTTAGTGATTTCTTCATCGATACATCGCTTCAAAGCCAAGGTAGGACTGATACGATCGTCAGTAAACACTTTTAGTGAGGAAGGATCCATTGATAGCAAGTAATAAGGAAGAGGGGTTTAATAGGAGATCGGTAGGGTTTGTGTGTCAAAAGAGCAAGTGATTTCAGAGTACAAAGCAAAGGGGCTTTTAAAAGGTTCCGTGTCTGAAAGATATATTGCGTAAATCGTTATGTACTAAAAGTACGAATACGAGGAGTTCTTTCCAATATTGATAATTTTTGGAGGGAAGAGCACATTCCGGACGCTGATGCCAGCTTCGAAGCAAGATATTTGGCTTCGAAGCCGAATTTTGGCGCCAAAATTCAAACAACTATGGCTTCGAAGTACGGAAGCCAGCTTCGAAGCGTACTCATGTTCGAATACACTGGACTGTTCGAAGTATTGGTCTACTTCAAGGGGTTTTAGGGCCCGTTTATCAAAGTAATGACCTTCAGAGTAAGTCTTCGGATCCTTTGAGGGATGAGGAGCACTGTTCGACGCATTGAAACCAATATTTGGTTTTATTACATGTAAAAAGAGGAATTGCTTTTGAACCAGAACAATGTGGATTACTCTTCGAGGCAAACTAGTTAATTTGAAATTGATTGGTTACATTAACTATGATCATATATTGGTTATAGTTAGTTCTGAAGGGTGATGTTAATAAGTTCAGAGCATTAATTCCAGGTAATAACAGCCAGAATTGTCAACAACACTCCATAAACTGACATGTTGGCTCTTTTAGCGTTTCATTAGACAATTAAATCCAGATTCGAAGGATGAGATTGTTTAATTCGAAGCTATGGGTTGGCTTTTAAAGACAAAAGGAACAAAATCAAACAATGACAAATGTAAAAAGACTTTGTTTGTACTAAAGCCAAAACAGTTACATCAAGTGATCCTATCTGGGTACGAATTCTAGCTCATAAAAATAAGGAATAGAATAAATAACAAGGTCATGAAATTTCATCCAACAATGATCAATGAATTTTTGTTCTTTCTTTATTATTTCTTCTATCTCCTCCAATGTTGGCTGCATAAGCTGATGTGCTCTTACTTCATAATAGAGCTCTTCAGCCTTTATTTCGAAAGCTTCCTCCCTCAGTGTTTGTTCCAACTCATCTATAACCAAATCGTCCCAATACGCAGATTCTTTATTTCTGAAGTCATCGAACTCTTCGAGGAAGTTCTCTGCTTCGTATTGAGCATGAATTCGTAGGGATGAGAGTTGATCCAAAGATTGCGTAGCAACCAGGGAATTTCGATGCCAGTGGAGAAGCACTGGAAGTTGGTCCAGAAAGAGGTGAAGTTCTGCTTGGGCGATGGGGTTAAGGATATGGCCCCTGGTCAAAATATCACAAGCCCATTGAAAGTTCTTGAGAGGGGTATCATCCTCAAGAACATTGAAAGGCAAGTGAGAGAAAGCCGCTAGCAGAAGTTGAGCTTGTTTCCGCTCAGTTGGAGAAGGGGATAATGGAGGGTTGTAAGGTGAAAAGACTGTGTCCATTGGAAGAGCAAGCCTTAGTTTCTCTATCCAGGAAAGAGCGGGAGGAGAAGAAGGAGTAGAGGCTTCAAATTCAGAAGATGAAGAAGAAGGTGTGGATGCCTCT